>JADLZK010008836.1:0-367739 GCA_015847255.1 Hyparrhenia diplandra | reverse complement strand
GGCACGTATTCTATTAAGGGAAACTAGAGTTTTTACATCGTCACACACCTTAGCCAAAAAGAATTGGCGAAAGAGTGCGGCACACATAAACAAGAAGCACCGGCTTCAACGGTGGCGCGATCTGGATGTACTAAAAATGTAAACTAGTGCGCGATTTAAGGTGGTTGACGGGCGTGTCCGCGATCTACGGCTCCGCATCAGGATCCCACCGGTGCCGCCAACGCACCAGCCCGCAACATGGGGAAGATCTCGCGAATCACTGTGGTTTGCCGGATAACCGGCGTGCCGGCGCAACCGAACTTGCTCTTTAGCTCGGGGGCGAGTGCATGACGCCGTGTGTCGAAAGTGGGCGTCCCTCGCTTGCTTAGCGGCGCCAGCCACGCCTTCCGCTGTGACCTCGATCACGCTTCTCACGCTTCCCCGGCGTCCCCGCACGCCGCACGCTCCACTCATCATCGCGATCCTGGACGAGCCGGAGGAGGTGGGCTGGCCGCAGAGGATGGGCTCGCTCAAGCGGGTGGGTGATCGACGCCCGGAAGTCCTAGACGGAGGCATCGGTGAGCACGGCTCGCGGGCACCACAAAGAGGGCTTCCGGTGTCGACGGACCCTTGGGTGGACCAGGGGGCGTGGGTAGCTCCGTGGGCGCTCTTGAGTCGGACCACCGTGACTCATCCCCAGAATCGCGCCGGCCCGGAGGAAGGATTTTCACGTTCTCCGCTGGAGGGACGGCGCAGCATCCCCTGAGATCCATGGAACCTCGGCGATCGGTCGGGTGGGTAGGCACCGCGTGCCCGACCGCTGGGCCTTGTTGGGCCGGACCACGCGCGCGCTGCTTCTCCGTCGGCTCGTCGCGGAAGGCGGACTTGGCGGCTAGCCGATCGCTGCGGCGGCACCGATCCATCGTCGGCGACCGTGTCCTTTGCTGCGATGTGGGGCCCGCGGCCGACCCGCCGATGTCGAAATCGGGCGAGAGCAAAGCGACCTCCGACACTTCAGCTGGGGGGAGCCGGACGTGTCAGCGGAGGTGTCACCTCGGTGGTCGTGGCGCCACGGACCCCTCGGCCTCCTCCATCAAGGGCGGATCGCGGGAACCCGTCATCCCGGACGCCGGGTGCTGGGCGGCGGCGGCAAGAGACGCTTTTGAGGTCGCCACCACCCCGGGTCCTCCGTCTCACGCCCCTCTGACGTAGCGACCATGCGCAGGCGAAGACGGCTCGAGGACCGCGACGGCCCGGTGTGCGCCGAGTGGATGACCGCTAGCGGCGAGGGATGCGGCGAGCTCGTCAAGACCGGGTCCACCCAGCGAGGGGGACAGCGAGGCCACGGGCGGCCCCAAAGACGGCGGTCCGAAGGCGGGTGGCCGCGTGGTCGGACCACCGGCGCGACCGACGCCTCGCCGGCGTCGGCCCCGTGTGCCCTCTCGCCGCGTCCATGGCCTCCTCCAGCGGTGGTGCCCCCCGCAGCCGCCAAGCGTGGTCGGCGTCGAGGAGGTGCCCCCACGGGCGCCCAAGTAGTCAGACGAGGGGCGGGCAAGAGATCTCTCCCACGGATCGGAGGCCGCGGGCGACCGGGCGCATCGAATCCCACGCCGTCGGCGTGCCGGCGGCGGGGAGCCGATGCTGCGTCCGCGCGCGCCCGGCGGGTGCTGCAGAGGGCGGCGGTGTTGTAGAAGCATGCGATCCCTCGCCGGTGCGTGTGTCAGAAGCGACGAACGTGGCGAGGAGGTGCAATGGGCGGCGATGTGCCCCGCTAGAGCAGTTGAGCGAGCCGGCGGCGGCGGCGCGAAACGGCCCGCCCGAGGGTGGCGGCGGAGGCGGCGGCGTTCACCCGACGGTTTACCACAAGTGTGAAACCCTCGGCGTCTACCGTGGGCGGCGGCCCGGGGGCGTGGTGCCGAGCGGGAGGAGGGACCAATGCGGCCGCGCGCGGGATCCTACCGCAGTAACGGACCAAGGCGACGGAGCGCGAGGAACTCGCCACCTGCGACCGCTGTAGTCCCGGGACCATGCCCCGGCCGACGGCCGCGGGTGGGAGCCCGAGCACCCACGGCGCCCTCCGCGAGGGGCCACCCCGCGGCCCGGTTGCGGGCGCGCACGGCCGGGAGCCAAGAGCGCGGTGGCACGGCCCATAGCGGATGTGCAATCTACCTCCAGCTCCTCCCCATCCTCGTCGTCGAGAGGGGCCTCGCACCCCGGCGCGGTGCTTCGCCCTCACCGGAAGAGGGAAAGAAGGTCGACCTGGGGTCGGCGTCGTCGTCGGAGGGCGTCGTCGGGGTCGGCAGTAGGCCCGCGGAGGCCACCACAAAGCGCCCGGCGACGGGGGCTTGAGGGCTGGAGGTAGCGCGACCAGTCGGGGCGGACGGGCGCATTTCGCACCACCTCCCCACCCACCCGGCGAGGCAGGTGGCGAAAAGGAGGCGAGCCAGCCAGCTCCCGACCCCGGGAGGGAGCGGAATGTCGAGGGACAGACCCTTGCACGGCGCCGCGGGGACCATCCCGGCCGGGGTCGCCCCGAGCGAGGTGGTGGAAGCCGGGGGCGCGGTGAGGAAGGCGGCCAGGTAGGGGCAGATCGGGCGCGACGACAGCGGTCGGGCCCCCAGACGCGGCCAAGTCGAGCGCCCAGGCCGGGCGGGCCGCGTCCGTCGAGCTACCCCGACGGCCGCGGCGGCCGATGCACTGGCGGCACGTCGGCGATTGGGGCGCCGGCGGGGCTCGGGGTGGCGGCAGCGGCGAGGGCGGCCGCGCCGCGAGGAGGGCGGCCACCGGCCGCGACCGGGCGGTTCTTGGAGAGCCGGATCCCGCCGCGCGGCGGCGCGGAGGCCTCCCGGACGGACAGGAGCCGGCGGCGGCCGACGAGGGCGAAGGCCGGCATTGGATCCAGCGGCCCCCGTAGGCGCGGTGGTCGCGAGTCTCGCCAGGTGGATCCACGGCCGGCGTCGGGCCCGCCGTCGGCGATGGGAGGAGCGGGGGACTGGGGAACCGGGGACTCGGGTTGGGGAATAGGAAGGGCGGGAGGAGGGAAGGAGGAAGGCGCAGGAGGTCTTGGCGGGGCCGCCGGCGCCAGGGCGGCGCACCCTGCCTAACGGTCATCTCCTCTCGACCATTTCGCTGGCACATGTCTATTTGTGTTCATGTGCTGCGGCATACCCAGAATCAAGTTTTGTGCACCGATTGCTGCTCCCGCTACATGATCTTCAGCAGAAACATGGGCTTTACCAGCATATGGTAATGTATTTAATTCCTTGCATTCCTTTGCTACAACTAATCTCGCCAACCAAACATAGTGCTGACAAATTTTTTCCCAATGAACAAAAACCAAGGTCCAAAATAACATAGTAACTGCTGATTTAATAGTGTTACATAAGCACAAAGTGCGACGATATTCTTGGTTCTGTAGTTTATAAGATGTTATTCCTTCGTGCAAAATGAACTCCCATATGAAATGTATTATACCTCTTTGCTCAAAAGTCCATATGGCCTTTCCATGAGAAATAATTAAACTACTGCCAATATTAGTCGTACAGCATATTTTTGTTTGACCAGCATCAGCTGCCATCTAAAATATACGCAATAAGTATGTACTTCATCTCCTCTATTAGGCGATAAAATTAATTTATTCTTCTTCCCAAAAAAATGCCATCTAACAGTTTGATCAGTCCTACTGATATCGACATATCTCTGCTGTCAACCCTATTAATGTTCAAATTAATTCTCATGAGCTTAAGTTGCCCATCCCAATCTATGGTTGCCCAGCAATGTTTAAACTATGGACACCTTCGTACTGTTGCATGCCTGTACATCTATGAAATGTTTGGTTTCGAATTTTGTCATCAGTTCCTCCCTATTATTCATTTCTAATTTCAGTTTGAATTTTTTTGGCATAACCCACTTCTTCAATGCCGGAACGGAGCATCCTGATTGAACAGCTGCTGTTGAATTAAACAAACAAGGTTACCTTACCTCTTCAATACTACAATCCTAATCCTTTGCTGCTCACCTTAGCAAACATTTTTTTTTCGTATTGATCCTACCTTTCCGCTTTACCATGTCATTCAAACACTTGCTGTTTACAAGGTACTGCTTTGGATCTACTGTAAAGAGAGATGGAAGTACTGTTTAGTTTATAATAAGATTGGAATGTCATGCTCTTCCATGTTTATTTATGCATCCATATATTGATCTCTTCGACATTACCATGCTACCATGTCGTTGTCATTCATCTGTAACTTTACCACGATACTTCTTTACACTTGCTTTGTTACCGCGGGGTTTCTGCTTGTAGTACTAGAACTTGGAGTATGTCTATTGGTTAATCTTAACTTTGGCCTGTGGTTGTTGTTGGGAAAGTCTTTGTAGACATTTGTTGATGATGATCTGCTCATTAGGATGCTATATCTTGTTGATTGAGCTTATTTATCTCTCTCTATATATGTTGATTAAGCATATTTATATCTCTCTATATGTTGTTCGCTCTAGTTTCTGTCTCTTGTGGTGGCATTTTAAGGGAGGTTTTGCGGTGTTACACCAAGGCTTTTGGGGAAAGGATTTTTGGCCATGTGCACTCTCTAATCTTCTTAGACTTGCTCTCAACAATTGGTAACAGATTCTAACTATGATCACCCGTATTGTAATTGTAACTCTTCACAGCTGGCTGAGGCCTGTGGGTACAAAACCAGAGCTAAAGGCTCAGATTATTATTAAGCCACGACTGAATGAACACGCAAACGGCCACAAAACATCACGCATATAGCAACCTAAGGACATGCATGATGCTGTTGCGACAACAAAAATAAACAAACAAGCAAATACATATGTAGTACACACTAGTACAAAATATCAGCAATTTGAGCGATAAGGGAAGCAAACATGCATGGTAAATCAACCAAAACACATTGCGGAGCTCATCCCCGTGCCCCGGCTCTGGATCAGCATCTGAACCTTATCTGCGAATAAGAAGGAAATAGGTCAATAATAAATGAATAAAAAGCTAGCTCAAGGCCGTACTCTGAAGAAATAGGAATAGGAGCACCTATCGAAAAAAATTGGCAGCGCTACGGTTGTCTTTTGGTTCTGAGTCCGGCGTCTGAACATCTATACCTTATTTTGCTGGAGCCTCGACCCCTTTGCCTTCTGGTTATGGGTCTTCATCATCAGGCATCTGGAGTTTGTCCGCTAAGGTCCTACCCTCAATCAGTGAGATGAGGAGCCAGACGTTGGAGAGGAACTCCCCGCCTTCTCCCAAGCTCTTGGCGTGCAGGTCGCCCCTGCACATGCTGGCGGAGTAGCAGAGCATGCCCACCCACACGCGATGCATGAGCTCCCACCGGGTGTTATCCTCCGAGATGCCCAGCAGAAGCTCCTCTGCGAGGTCGCAAGCGTCGTGGATGATGGTGTACGCCTCTTCGTCTTTGAGCTTGGCAGCTTCCTTCTTGATCATGCATAGCATTACCTCGTCCAATGGCTGCTTGGTTCCGAGCTTGGGACTCAAATTCTTGGTGGCGTCTCCAACGACGTGCTCCATTTTTGCCATGGCTTGGGCGAAGAGATGCTGCCTGCTGCCGGCCATCAGCATCTCCGGTCGATGGTCCAGGAGGTAGGCCATGTAATTGGATATCGCCTCCGTGCACACTTCACGTTCCACCTCTTTAGGCGGTGGCCTGAAGCGGAAGAACTTGGGAGGCTTGACGCGGAAGCAGAGGTCGGTGGCGATGTGCCAGACCAGGACGCTCTCGTCGAACGGCCTCTTGCGTAGGCTGTCCCGGATGTTGCCTTTTGTTCTGCAAACTTCTCTCAACTTCTCGTCCTTGAGAATCCAATTGCTCTTGCTCTTGCTCTTGCTCAAGCTTCTGTAACTGGAAAAATCCAGGTCGAAATCCTTCTCTTGGTCCTTCTCTTCCGGTTTCAGCTCGTTTGTGATGATGTCCAGGACACGGACGTACATGCCATCTTTGTCCTTGACGAAATGACCCCCTTGTAACACCTGAGCAGCAGCATGGACACTTTGGGCCAACTGATGGTCCAAAGAACCGACTCCATGAGGTTATGCCCGGGCAGGTTCTCGCACGCCGCCACTCCGAGCAGTTTCTTGGCTCCGAACGACGACGACAGCAGCGAGTACATCACCTCACTGACGAACATCCCGAAGACATCCAGCGCCGCCGTGAAGCATAGCAGAGCGTACGTCGTGTTGACGTCGGCTCTGCTGTACCCGCTGTAGCCACGCTTCTTGTAGCTCACCGCCGCGAAGAGCAGCACGACGGCGGCGAGGTACAGGGACGGCACCAGCAGCGCGTGGCAGGCCAGGTACGCCGGCGTGAACATCGCCGTCGCCCTCGTGTAGATGAGCCCGAACGCTTGGCGCAGCCAGGGCTTCATGACCATGTCAACCTTCTGGGACTGGGACTCCGCCAGCCATGGCTTGAGAGGCTCGACGATCTTCTGCTCTGGCTTGTTCTTCCGTGTCTCCAGCGTTGCTCTGGCGGCGTGCAGCGACATGCCCGAGAGCAGCATCTGGACCTTGTCTCCCCTGCGACAGCATCGGCGCCGTGCCACGGGGCTTGAGCTCTTTCCAGCACTTGTACCTGTCGCCCAGCTCAGTGAAGCACCACTCCCAGCAACCAACCCTGGGGCGGTGCTTCGTCTTCGTCTTCGTCGTCCTGGCGCCTTTCGCCAGCGACGACTTGGCCACCAGCTGGCGGACGCTGGGTCTCCTGAGAAACCACGGCTTGCCGCAGGAGCTGAGGACGGCCGCGACGAGCAGCAGGACTCCCGACGCCAGAAGCTTGAAGACGTCTTTGTTGCTGCTGAAGTTGCGCAACGACGTGAAGAAGATGTACACGGTGAGCGTGACCAGGACGGCGGCGTGCCGGACCCAGAGCGCCGCCGTCGTGCCATCCATGTTGTTGGCGGTGAGCTCCTCCCGGCCGCCGAGGTGGACGAGGAGGAGAGGCGCCCATAGGGCCTCTAGCATCAGAGACGACGACGACCGCCATTGTTGGACCTCGTCGAAGCTGCTGATCCATGTGCCGGCGGCCTGGCGACACAGGAGGGTGGCGAGGGCGTAGATCGCCAGGACGTCGGCGCAGATGCACGCCAGCAAGATGCATGATCGGATCCAGCACTGGATGGTGTAGTTGCGTATGGGGATCACCAGCACGAGGAACCACTGGAAGCCCAGGCTGGCGAGGACGAGGATGCGCAGCTGCCACTCGTCCCACCACTGCATAGCACTCCAGATGTCACTCATCTCGCTCTCTCCCAGCAGACGAAATAGCTCTTCTGATGTGTCTCTGTCTATGTTTGCATCACTATGAATAAGACCACTCAAGTCTTTTTTCTCACTGTTTTTTTGGTTTGTGTTTATCACTACTCACAACTAATGAACAGTGTTAGACCTCCCGGGCGATTGCTAGTGTTTATAATCCTTACATGTTCCCTTACACTCCTAATGAACAGTGTTACAAACATTTAAGTGCCTCTACTTTACTTTCTATTATCAGTAATAATATATACATACTTTGTCAAAAACAAAAGGAAAAAGGAAAAGAGAAAAGAGAAAAGCCGTAGCACTCTAGTATAGTTGCGGCTTTGCTTCTATACCTTGCTTCCCCCTTTAATGTCAGTGGCAATTCTTGTAAAAAAAATGTCGGTGGCAGTGTTCAAAGTGCCTCACGTATTAGAGACGATAAATGTACATGATTTTGTTTCCCCTCTTTCGTGATGGTCAATAAAGTCTTTTCTTTTTTGGTTTCTCGAATATGCGAAAGATTTGTGTATCGATGCTATTAGGAAGAATAGTGTTTTTAGAACCCGCATCAAGCACGATAGGTGGTTTACTGGTGACAACCGGACCAACTTAACAAACCCTCTCCAGTTCGATATTACATAAAACGAAACAACCAAAGTGCGAGTACCACCATGCCGTATGGGTCTTGACAAATAGGTCCCACACGTGCGCCCGTTGAACGCCGAACGCCACGCCGTTGCTTGCCTCCAGTAGACTCCACGACAAGGTCCCTGAACGCAACGCGTCAACTATTCCCTTGGGTGCAGTTGAAACTGGGCCAACCGGCGGCACGATGCCAAACCGTAGCTCGAGAAGTACTGCGTCCCGCCGAGACACCAATATATATGTGAGCTAATGGTTGAGCAGCTATCCGTCTCCTCCTGCGCCTGATAGGCATGGGCCTCATGGTTCTTGCCCTCTGTTGTGGTGGAGAGGCAATTAGGGCGCCTCCCACTCGACTCACACCTCATCCAGGAACTGTCCGAGGCGCCGAGTGGCCTCACGCGGTGTGGGGGCGTCTCATCGCCAAGCTCGACGTCTGGTTGACCAACCCGAGGAGTCATGAGCTCCATCGGCTCCTGTGCCAACGGTTCAGGTGAGGTAAGTAGAGCATGCCTCGTGGGTGCGTCCCCATCGCCAATTTTGACGTCGGGCTAACTGGCCCTAAGAGGCGTGAGCGGGCGGACCATCCTCCGCGCACATCACCTCCGCAAGCGGGTCATGCTCGTGGAAGCACAACACAGGAGCCCCAACGGTGGAGCCCGATGGCACCCAAGTGGTAGGAGGTTGGGGTCCTCTCTAATGGGAACGTGATTCCCGATCTTCCGTCAGGTTCAAGATAACTATCGATTTGGTCGGAAGTGACACACCGATCCAACTTCATATCACAAAGACCCGAACCCTACAACCTTAGCACCACGTCTCCTCTGGTTATCAACTGTGTCACAAGCCGATTGACCTCACCAAGAAGGCTAATCCCTGCTGTGAATCGAAGAGCACAAGCAAGATCAAGACAATACGCAACTCAAGTAAAGTGACAATTGCGAGATACATGATTAAGATCTCAACTTGGGGTTTCACAAACTGATGAACGGCGACCGTTAATGGACAGAATAATCTTTAAGCAAAACTCAAACCCTAACATAGTCGGCACCTACTGATTATAAAGCCAAAGGGACATCCAAGGACCCCTACCCACATCACTAAGGAACCCCTAACACGCTACAAGGCCCAAACGACTCAAAAGACAGTGACACCGCGCCCTGACAAATTCTGAACGCCAACTTGTTTCGACGATTCCCGTTGATTCTTATGGAATTTGGATATAGGTCTGATGCTATTGGCGGTGAGCTCCTCCTCGCCCTGCGCCCGAAACCACAAATGCAGCAGGACTCCGACGCTAGAAGCTTGAAGATGTCTTTGTTGTTGCTGAAGTTGCGCAACGACGTGAAGAAGATGTACACCGGTGAGCGTGACCCGACGGGCGGCGTGCGGACCCGCAGCGCCCGTCGTGCCATCCATGTTATTGGCGGTGAGCTCCTCCCGCCACCGAGGTGGACGAGGAGGAGAGGTGCCCACAGGGCCTCCAGCATCGAGGGACGGCGACCGCCATTGTTGGACCTGGTCGGCTGCTGATCCATGTGCCGGGCGGCTGGCGACACAGGGGAGGGTGACGAGCGCGTAGATCGCCAGACGCCGGCGCTGATACACGCCAGCCTGATGCATCCTCGTGATCCAGCGCTGGATGATGTAGTTGCGCATGGGGATGACCAGCAGGAGGAACCACTGAAGCCGGGCTGGTGAGGACGAGGATGCGCAGCTGCCACTGCCCCACCATTGCATAGCACTCCAGATGTCACTCATCTCGCTCTCTCTCCCAGCAGACGAAATAGCTCTTCTGATGTGTCTCTGTCTATGTCTATGTCTATGTTTGCATCAATATGAATAACACCACTCAAGTCTTTTTTCTCTCTCTTTGTTTTTTGGTTTGTGTGTGTCACTGAATCGAAGTTGGACCTCCCGGGCGATTGCTAGTGTTTATAATGCATACATGTTCCCTTACACTCCAGCAGTGTTACAAACATTTAAGTGCCCCTACTTTACTTTATATTATCAGTAATAATATATACATACTTTGTCAAAAACAAAAGGAAAAAGGAAAAGAAAAAAGAAAAAAGCCGTAGCACTCTAGTACAGATGCAGCTTTGTTTCTATACCTTGCTTCCCCCTTTAATGTCCGTGGCAATATTAAAAAATCCAAAGTGCCTCAGGTTGTTGTTTCCCTCCTTTCGTGATGGTAACAATATTGATCGTCCAACCGCGACCCAGAAGTGCAATCAAATCTTTTCTTATTACTATTACTTTAGAGTAATAAACGGAGAACTTCCACATTAATTCTCACGTAATAAGAGCATACCACACAAGTTTACAAAGAACAAACCAAACGGATCATTGATGCATCATGAGGGAACTCGCCGAGTCGCCAAGATGCCTTGACGTCGGAAGATCGATCACCAGTCAAGCCATGGAGATTGCCGGCCTCCCCATCGAGCTTGCTGCCCTCTGCTTTCGTCCGGACAAAGTCGTTGAAGCTGAGATCGCCAGACGATTTGGATCACCGGTTTGTCTTGACCCATCCCTCCCCCCTACTTCTGGTTTCATCCTAGTGGTCTCCTTTGGCTGATGCAAATTCCGTCTCTCAACTACAAATGTTGCGTTTCTTCTTCAAGGTTGTTGGTGGGCATGCCTATGCCTTTCGCATTGTCCCTTTGGGTGACAGAGTTTTCCAGTTCACCGTTGCTTCGTCGGCGGTTGGTTTTCATCTCTATAAGCTCAAGTCTTTTGAATGGACGTTCTTTAAGTTGTTCTTCAACCTCTAGCATGGTGGAGGACCCAATTATGCTTTAGAACACAAACTTTGGACCCATGTCCCTAGCCGTGATGCTCCGCCACACACCGGAGTTAACAGAATTCCGGTGGGAAGAAGACCGTTTGGCTTGAATTCAAATTCGAACATTTCAAAGGAAAGTGCCAATCGTCAGTCCGTTTTTTCCTGTCTTCAATTTGTCCCACAAAATCAATTTGTGTTCTCTAGCATCCAGTTTGGCCCGCCGAAACAGGCAAGTAGCCAGCGGCAAGGAGGCCTACAGAATCAGGCAAGTAACCGGCGAAATGGGGAAAGCTTCCTTTCTATAGCCCAATTGCAGAATATTTTTTCTCGTAATAGCAGATTGCCAAGTATTCTAGGATCCAGGCCTTTCCTTTCTTGTGATAGGTGTATGGCCCATGGGCATAGCAAGGCCCAATGCAGAAACCGCCTCAAATGCACAGCTTATGATCGCTGGGGGCAAGTATCAATTCACTGTAATTTAATGCCAAATCTAGCACCTTCCAAGGTTGACAAGCAGCCTATGACAAGTGGGCCACCAAGCCAAGTGCGCCGCTCACTTCCATGTCTGACTACCTATACCATTTGACTGGTATTCCTCCCTCGCCCCCAATACCTGTACCCTGGACTCTCTCCTCGAAACTGAGAGCACCAGAGTTCATTGACGACGACGAGGAGGAAGAATGCGGTGTTTCGCCGCCGCCAAAATCGCTAGCTCCAGCGGTGCGGTCACCATCCAAACCACCGGTGTTCTCTTCTTTCGTGAGTTTGCTGAATAAGTGCATGGCATTACGCCACCCTCTCGTTCCATTTTGCACATTCCTTGGGAAGGGAAAAAACCTCATCGCCCTATTCCTTCTCGCTCCTCGCAGCAACCCATGGCGCTTTCATTTGGTTGATCCTAAGCCGCTTCATGCCAAGGAATGCTTAGCGTAGGATTATTCCCGTAGGCCTGTAATGCGCCGTGTTTTCACCGGGTCAAGTCATTCGTAACAATGATGTTGCAATTGTGCACCTCAATCCTATGCCGCAAGGACCAATCAATTTTATGGCTATTTACAATATCATCGAAGACTTTCTTAATGCTCATGGTGTGGGGTTCAGATCGATTCAACCATGTCCATATGGACAGCATATGTCGCCTCAACTATCTATTTGAGAGAGATGCTCGATCGACATGGGACCAACCCCCTTTGGTAATGGTACAATGTCTTTTATTCCTCATAACGAAGCCTAGAACAATCGAGTTACTATTATGACACATGAAGTTTGGATTATGTTGTTGGGTCCGAATCTAGACACGTGGTCACTACCTCGCCGATTAAACTGTTTCATCCTTTGGAAGGTTACTAATGTGGGAAGAAGATGCTTTCTTTTCGCCAAGAGCTATTGTGAAGGTCGAGTATCGGCCCTAGATGAGATACCATGGTTCTTTGTTTTTAGTGAAGGTACCGGATTTAAATCACCAGCCGGGAGTGTGCAATGTGAAGTGTTGCCGGCTAGCATGCTAGGTGGTGGGCCTACTGATGAGCAAATCCCCCGATGATGATGACTTCAACCCCCATGGCTCCCACTTTCATGGCTTTGGTCGGTTGGGCAAGGCCCTCCTCCACCCCCGATCATGATAACAACCCAGAAGAAGCCCCAGCTCCTTTGAATCGCCCATTTGGCAAATGTAGGGTGGGAGCTTGGCCACAAAAGAAGCACAAAGAACCTCCCCTGCCGCAAGAGCCCAGCCAAGTATTCCAACCAGCTTATGGCACATGTTCAGCTTGGCTCCAAATGCACAAAATGGCTCCAAATCCACGCCAGAGAATGATGAGCTTCACTGCAAAGGGAAGAAATAATTCAATTACAAGGGCCGTGGTACCCCAAAATCCTCAAAGAAAATGTAGAAGATGTTCTAGCCATGGATGACAATACTGATCAATCAACTGATGATGATGTCCCACCTCTAGCTACTCTAGTCCAAGTTGTGGATTTCCTAATCTTCAAAACATGGAAGCTTTCATTGTGTGGAAGATATGCCATTGGAAGAAATGGTTCCTTTTGATGATTTGGCGCCATAAGACCCACTACCAAAGGCCCATCTGTTTCAAAACAATGACCTCCAGTTGGGCTTTGTAGAAACTTTTGTTCCCTAGTGGATCCACAATTGCACCTTTTCAAGAGTACTTCGGCCCAAGCCCATCTACAGTCAGAATGTGGGCCAACTATTTCGGTCGCTTGATCGAGTCTACCAACCGTCACTATACCAACTCAATGGATGAATTTTTTTACAATGCTACTACTCCAACAATCCACGTGGACTCACCAAGTCTTTTCTTCAATCTCTAGCATGGCCAATTATTAGTCAACTCCTTAACAGTGGTAATTCCTATTCTTTTACCCTCCCTAAAGATAAGCCCTCTGTTGTTATTTCAGAATTAGCCTGTGAATCCTGTTCTCTTACCATTTCATCAATAGACTTGAGTTTATCTGAAGATTTGGATGATTTGGATATAGGTATGAAGGAATCTAAGCTACCTGAGCTTTCAGCAATTCACAGTGCTCTTAACACTGTTGTCCCAAATGCTGCTGAGGAAGCACCCCCTGAGAATATTTCCACTCCCCCGCCAAAGTCAACAACTCTCAAGTCGTCTCTCACTTAACGATGTGGTAAGTAATTGACATCGAAGCTGGTGATGATAATGTTGCTTTTTCACCTACTTTCAAGCAATCATCTCAGGACTCTCTTTCAGGTCACTCAGACGCTATTCACAATTTACCACACCACACCCCCTCCTTCGTCCCCAATGTAGCTGTTGCACCTCCAAGGGCCAAGAGAGGTAAGCAAACTCATCTTTGTGAATCTGAGCTTAGAAGAAGTGACAGACTACATGGGGGTGTCAAGAGGTTACAAATCCCCAGTTTGCCGAGATAAACATTATCTAGGCTGTGCTAATCCACATGTTTTGTCCATCTCTCAGAGTGAGAGAGCTGGGATCAACCCTCTCAGAACCGCCACCTAAAGCTCTAGGGCCGATGAACATCTTCTCTCCAAGTCAACTTCGCCGAGGTACCTGTCAAGAAGCGAGAAAAGACAACAACCCCAAAGGATGATGATCGTGACAAGGGAGACAAGAAAACCAAGGCCCCTCGATCCACTAATCCTGATCAAGCTGGCCCTAGTGCTAAGGGCAAGAAGGGCAAAATATAAGTTGCGCTCTTTCTTCCGCCATAGTTATCTTAATTACTTAATATACTTTTACATCCTTTTTTTTATGTGTGTTAATAGCTGTAAGACAATGGAAGTTTCTTAGTTGGAATGTGTGTGGTCTTAACGCCGAGAGAAAGTGGAACTCGGTGAGGAATACAGATTTCGCATGACTTTTGTGATGTCATCTGTTTGCAAGAAACTAAACGTGCTACTTTTGATATAAGTTTTATCAAATCTATTTGCCCTGCCTTTTGATTGTTATCGGCCGCCCTCGAATGGTGCTTCCGGTGGGTTGGTCACCATTTGGAAAAAAGCTCTATGTTTACCGGCTCCTCGCATCTTTCAAAATGACTATTCACTCTCGCCTAATAACCTCCACTCACAAAGATGATAGCTTTGTGCTGACAAACATCTATGCTCCTTGTACACCTCCTACCAAAAGAAGTTTTATTAGGTGGTTCAAGAATATTCATATGCCTTCTCATATAAAAATGGCTTATAATGGGGATTTAAATTTTTATCGTAATCCGTAGGACGTAAATCGTGATGGTGCGGATGTAGTTGAGATGTTGCTTTTTAATGCTGCTATTAGTGCTTTGGGGCTCATAGAGCTACCACTCGAGGTCGAGGTACACATGGTCAAATCAACAGCAGCCTCCCCCTATTAGAAAGATTGGATTGGTTTTTACTTATGCAAATTGGGTGTCTACTTTCCCAAATTCCTATGCTTCTAGTCTAACAAAGGAAACATCGACCATGTGCCTTATTTGATAATGGTATCCACAAACATCCCCAAAGGATCCATTTTTCGCTTTGAAAATTTTCGGTTACAACGTCAGCGCACTTTCTTCAAGAAATCCAAAACGGTTGGGTTGCTCCTCTCACATCTCGATCCCGCAAAACATTTAATCAAAAAATTCAAAAAACTTGAGACAAGTTCTTAAAAGTCGAACTGAATCGTCTACTTTGAAGGAATCAATCGAAATGTGAAATTGGTTCTCATATTTATTAATATGCTTGAAAAATTTAGAGATTTGAGTCTCATTGAATGGAATTTTTGGAAAATTTTATAGGAAGTTTGATTGCTCTTTTGCAAGAGCAGTAAAGCCTATTGAAGCAAAAGAGGAGCCATAAAATGGGCCACACTAGGTGATGCAGGCACAAAATTCTTTTTCATGCTCAAGCAACCATCAAATATAGGAAAAATTACATTTCTCATTTGGAGAAAGAGGATGGTTCCTTAATAGTTGATCATGTTGAAAAAAGGAATTACTTCTATGGCATTATTTTAAAGAAAGATTGGGGTTTTTCAAATGCTTCTATTTTCCCTATTGATCTAACTACCATCTTGCGTAATCGCCAGAAACCATCGATTTATCCACGCTTATTCAAATTTTTGAAACTTCTCGAAATTGACCTTATTGTCAAGAGCTTGCCAAGAGATAAGGCCCCCAGTGCCCCTGATGGGTTTAATACTGATTTTGTGAAACATTGCTGGAATGTCATTAAAGAAGGTTTTTATGCTATGTGTGATTCTTTCTCATCGATAATCTTTACCCGCAGTATTAATGGCTCCCACATATCTCTTATTCCCAAAAAATATGTGCTCAAAAGGTTTTAGAATTTAGGCCAATTTCCTTACTTAACACCTCTCGTGAAGATTTTGACTAAATTATTAGCTAATAGATTACAACAAGTTTTGCCAGTACTTTTGCATAAAAATCAGTATGGTTTTATTAAAAATAGAACCATTCATGATTATATTGCCTGGGCTCTTGAATATCTTCATTGGTGTCATCGAGTAAAGAAGAGATCATCATCTTAAAGCTTGACTTTGAAAAAGCATTTGATAAAGTGGAACATGATTATATGCTCAAAATTATGGAGCTCAAAGGCTTTCCACAAAAAATGGTTATCTTGGATGAAGAGTATTTTTTCCTCGTGCACATCACCGTCCCTTCTAAATGGAGTCCCTACGAAAAGTATTTCATTGCAAATGAGGTGTCGACACAAGGTGATCCACTTTCACCTTTGATGTTTGCCCTAGCTATTGAATTTCTTCAGTCCATATTAAACCAGGCCAAGGACAATGGGAATCTTCATTTACCTTTACCGCCTACATGGGTGACTCGATTTCCCAATCCTACAAAAGATGCGATGATACATTAATTTTTTTGAGAGGGGATCTAAATGATCTAAATCGGCTAAAAGAAATTCTTTCACAATTTGCTAATGCTTCTGGTTTAAGGGTAAATTATGACAAGTCAATGATGGTTCCAAAGAATGTTACCGATGAAAGATTGGAGGTTTTAGCATCCTCTTTTGGCTGCTCTAAAGGTTCATTACCTTTCACATATTTGGGGCTTCCTTTAGGATCATCAAAGCCTAATGTTACTGACTTTTGGCCAATGGTATCTCAGTGTGAAAGAAGAATGATTGCATTTTCTTCATTCTTATCATAAGTCGGGTCGACTTGAACTCACTAATGCAGTGTTAACAGCCCTACCAACTTATACTATGTGCATCTTTTCTTTACCAAAGACATTGGTCAAACAAGTTGACAAGTATAGAAAGCATGGTCTTTGGCGTGGTTCAGATCTAAACAGTAAAAAGCCTTCTAAGGCTACTTGGCCCTTGGTTTCTTTGCCAAAAAAAGTGGGAGGACTAGGAGTTTTGGATCTTCAAACTCAGAATGAGAGTCCACTTATGAAACACTTGCACAAATTTTATAACAAAACCAACACTCCCTGGGTACATCTAGTATGGACTAAATACTATTCAAGACAGCCCCTGCCTTTTTTGCTGGAGTCACTCAAAGAGTTTCATTTTGGTGGAGAGATATATCCAAACTTATTGGTAAATATAAATTTATGGCAAAACCTCATTATCCGTGATGGAACAACCTGCTTTCTTTGGCATGATTCTTGGGATTCAGACCCTTTATCTCAAAGGTTCCCTCATCTCTTGTCATATGCAAAAAAGGAGTACATTACAATTACAAGAAGTAGTACAAACTAATCCTCTTCATGATCTTTTTCATTTGCCACTATCTGTGGAGGCATTTGATCAGCGAACAATCTCAGCATACTCCTTCAAGGTTTGGATTTGCAGCAACCATCAGATACTTGGATTTACAATTGGGGGTTGTATTCTCATCTAGAAGAGCTTATAAATTTTTGATAGGGCAGAGGAATGTTCATCCATCTTTTAAATGGCTTTGGAAGTCTGCATGTCAAAACAAAAAGGAAAGTATTCTTTTGGCTGCTTTTACATGATCGAAGTCAGACAAGATCATTGCTCAAAAGGCGAAATATGCATTTACCTAATTACAATTGTGTTCTCTATCATTTCAATGTCGAAGAAGATCTGTTGCATTTGTTCTTCAACTGCCCTTTCTCTGCTGCTTGCTGGAATTCGCTTTCGTTGGTTGTACTTGTTTCTTCAGAACTGAGTGCAATGGTTCAGGGTTTCAAGGACCAATTAAATGTCTCTTGCTTCATGGAAATCATAATTACCATGTGCTGGTCTATCTGGACAATGCGTAATGATGCAATATTCCGAGGTCTCCAACACTCCCTTTGGGCGCTGCAAGGATGTCTTCAAGAAAGAAATTGCTCTAGTTATGCTTAGAGCAAAGCCTCAAATTAAAATTAGTTTAGATTTATGGCTACGATCTCATTTGTAATTTTCCTTATTTTTTTCCATACCTTCTATGTATCTTAATTTATATGTTTGGAACCTTTTATTCATATCAATAAAAGCCCAGTAGGGGAACCCCTCCTGTTTATGTAAAAAAAAAAAAAAAATCTCACGTAATACGCTAAAAAAAGATAAATACTAAAACCTATGACAATTTATAATTAGACATATGTAGCCTTTGATTTAGTAGACTATAATAGTCATTAGACCTATTTTATTATATAAAAAATTACTCAAATCTACTATCTAATTTTCTTTCTTTCATCTCTCACTCTTCACAGCGAAGCGGCAACTGTGGTGGCTAGTCTATCTATACTATAATGGCACACTTGTTACTATTTTTGGACCGACGATCACCAACCACCGGATCTCATCACCGAGGGTCAAGATCGAAAGTTTGACCGATGTGTCTTACACCTCACCTCCCGACGCCCACGCCTCCAGACCCCGACGCCAATCACCGACGATCACCAACCACCGGATCTCATCACCGGTGGTCGGGTCGAAAGTTTGACCGATGTGTCTTACACCTCACCTCCCGACGCCCACGCCTCTAGACCCCAACGCCAATCACCGACGATCACCAACCACCGGATCTCATCACCGGTGGTCGAGATCGAAAGTTTGACCGATGTGTCTTACACCTCACCTCGGACGCCCCACCTCCCGGACCCCCGACGCCAACGCTGCGGCCACGGTTCAAATCCACGGAAATCACGGGAGAAAAAAATTTAAACCAAAAAAAGTTCGACGAATCCACCAAGCTCTAACCGTGATCCGGCCCGCCGCCGTGTCCTCCCGCCCACCGCCACGCACAATCCCCCTCGTGAGATCGTGGACGCCTCTTTTCCTCAAGGAAGGTCTATGCATGCGCCGCCCCAATTGAAGGAAGCTCCAGCCTTGCCACTCACCCCACCTCCTACCACGCTCCTCCTCGCTGGATCTAGGGGCCGAGAGGGAACAACGGGAGGGCATTCGGGCGGCGATCGCGTGTGCGAGGAGGAGGCACGGCGGGCGGCCGTGACCGCGACGGTCACGCTTAGGGGAGGAGGCACGGTTGGCGGGCCGTGGCCGCGATGTTCATCGGAATCGGCGCCGCAAGGCGATGAGGAGGCCTTCACCGCAATATTCGCGGGTCGCGACTCACACATGAGGAGCCCATCACACCAACGCCGTGTCCATCGTGATCGCGCTGACGTCCACGTCTCCTTGTGCCCTGCTGAGGCTGTGCAGGCTCCATCTTCCACGGTGGAGGCGCTGGGCTGCGAGGTTGCCGCCCGTGACGCTCGTCGCGCACTCGCACGTGAGGAGCCCATCACGCCGACTTTGCGTCCCATCGTGAAGCAGGTTTGCTCAAAAGTATGAAATCAGATTGTGCCGAAGTCTCGTAGACAGTTTCTATGGGGCGTAGGCCTCCCAAAAGGTAACGGAGGCGTGCAAAGGTTTCCTCGGGCCAGACGGACATTGGTCCTCGAGTGCAAAGGCAGAAGGGAGCTTGACTGCAAGACTCACCCGTCGAGCAGAGACGAAAGTCGGCCTTAGTGATCCGGACGGTGCCGAGTGGAAGGGCCGCCGCTCAACGGATAAAAGTTACTCTAGGGATAACAGGCTGATCTTCCCCAAGAGTCCACATCGACGGGAAGGTTTGGCACCTCGATGTCGGCTCTTTGCCACCTGGAGCTGTAGGTGGTTCCAAGGGGTTGGGCTGTTCGCCCATTAATGCGGTACGTGAGCAGGGGTTCAGAACGTCGTGAGACAGTTCGGTCCATATCCAGTGTGGGCGTTAGAGCCCATGCAGGCGTGTTTGCGCTTACCATCTTCCACCTACGTGCAATGTGCTGCTGTAGGTGATACAGAAATTATGGCCTTCAGTTAGGAGCAATCGGCGGTGAGTGCCTTCAGGCGAATCAGGCCGAGATCGATGTAGAGTTAACCAAACAGATACGTTAACTAACACAAAATGGATTAGAAAATTAGACAAAACTATAAAGCGAGAGGACTTTATAATACTGGAATGGAAATTTTCTTCTGTCAGTTAGAAGCCATCCCTCACGCACCTGTGGTGTGTTGTTGATTATTGTGCGCTTTTCTTTGGTCGCAGGTCAGTTGCAGTCCTTGGAGTCTGCTATTGCCTTCGTTTGCACGGTGGTGAGTGATGATCAGTGTGACTAATCTGATGCTAATTTAGGTCTGATGCAATTTTGTTGCTTATTTGATTTTCATTGTTCTGACCATCTCTTTCATTTTAGGTTGGCTACCAACTCTAAGTGAATTTGTTGAATTGATCTCCCAACTGGATGTGCCTGACAAGTCAGTTATCAAGAAAAATGAAAAGGCTATTACTGTTGCTGCCTGGCAGGATGTCCTAGCCTTCTCCTTTCTTGCACAAACTCTGCTAATGCAATTGAACAATGCATCATAGCTGAATCGACTAGATGACTCAATAATTAATTAACACGATCAAGCATGCATGAATTATATACATCGATCTACAATTTTTCTTATGACATTATGTGCATGCTCATTTGCTTTTCAGGGTGGATTTGTGGTAAATTACTGTGGAATATGTTAGAGTCCAGGGATCCTTGAATCATCAACCAATAGTCCTGTGTATACCCGTTAGGTGACATCTCTTCATAATGCTTACAAGAATTATTCAAGGACCTGGTGTACTGCATCCATGGTCAGTTTTCTTATTTCCCCTTCCTTTCATTTCATTATGGATTTTTGAAGTATGACTATGGGTAAAAAAACTGTTCAGATCTCATACTAAAGTTCTCAACTGCGTTGTGCTCATGAGGGAGGCTTCGTCAGACTATGTTGAATCCTGCTTGACAGTAGGAGATAGGGGAAATTACTCATCCTTTCCATTCAACTTATCCATGAAAAGTATGTGAGTTGCACAGTGCAAATTTACTTCAGTTAAAATATTGTGTTCATGCATGAGAATGACTTATTCTGTATCTCTGCTGTCTACAGCCATGCCAAGGTGAGTGATGCAACTGAAGCTTCTTGGTTTTTTTTAGGAGCTTTGAACCCTAGGACAGTGTTAAGAGTGTCTGACTTCGGTGTTTTGAGGTTACATGGATGCAATTTTAGGTCTATATGCTCACAAAATCTTAAGAAGGTACGATCATCTAAGAAGTGCATATCCTATAGGATGTGCTCATAATTTGTTCCATAATTTGTTGTCAAATATATGCACCGAATCCAATTATATTCTCCATATAGGATAGGATGTGCTCATGGATATCTGAGCTGCATGATGTCTTGTTATATTCTCATTAATAATTTTATATTCTTTCTGAATTTGAAGCACTATTCCTGAACATTATCTGTTGTATGTGACTTCTTATTTCTGAGCATTGTCTATTTTTGGATTAATGTGTATATATAAATTTTCTCTTAGACATTAGTGAGTTTCAGTTAGTGAGTCAACAAGGAATGTTAGCATAGGCACTATACTAAGTACAAGGAATGGTACCGTAGCATTAGTGAGTCTCTTAGATATTTTATTGTTTCATATGCATTCTAGAAATGTTATCGTAGTAGCGTTAGCACGTGCACTATACTAAGTACAAGGAATTAGGAGCCAAAGGCCCTGCCTGACCACCTGGGTTCGATCCTGGTGACCGCGGTGTTTCCAGACACAATGCTCGGGAATGACAAGAAAAGGCTCCTTAATTAAAAAAAAAATCTCACACTCTCTCTTCCCATCCCTCTATATATTGTCCCTCACTCCCATCTATATTGTCGCTTTTTCTTCTCAAAAAAAAATCTATATTGTCGCTTTTACAGATAAGTAAACATAGACTGGCTGCATAAGTTTGGAGCTTCAAAACTTTTACTGGTGCCACACCACTCATGCCGTGGCCTGCCCTTCGCGGCACGTGTGTGACTCACCGTCCACCTTTTCTTAAACTTACTAGAAAAACTACACGCCTCTCTGTCATGAAACTTTATCGCATTTATGATTGCTTTGTCACCTCACAATACGTCCTGGGTAACTTAAACCTTTCACTATGTTTTGACCGACATCTTTGTGTTCGTTTTATCCTAAGGTCTTGGGGCCTGTTGGAAACGCCGCCGAGGATCCTTTGCCCGCTGCTGTTGCGCAGAGAGGCATTGCGGAGCCGCGGACAGCCCGGTGACGTCGAATCGCGATGTTGGCTGGAATAACGAACGCGTATGGTTCTGAATATGCCGAGCTGTCGTGCGCGGGTGGATTGCTGAGGCGGCGGAATGGCAAACGGCGACGACTATGGCGGGCTTAGGGTGGGCGCACGCGGCGAGGGTGCCGAGATGGCGCTGGCGGCAGTGGGAGGTGGGAGGATGGCGTCGGTGATGATTGTGGCGGGGTGAAGCGCGTGCGCGGGGGGTGAGGACGGCAATGGCATGGGCGGCGGTGGCAGCGGAAAAATCGAGGACGGGTGAGCGTATCTGGTAGAGCGGCGTCGGTGGATACGTGGCATCAGGCACCTTCCAGATGCATCAAAGGTGTGATGGGGTGGACGGTAGGATGAGCATGTGCGCAGTATCGGACGGTTGTAGTTGGGTCACTGTTTTCTACTGTTAATGTACAGTGCAGGGATCACCAGGATTAAAGTTATATATAGGCTTGGAACCTGTCCATGAATTGTAAAAGAAAATATTGAGACTCCAAATCTAACAGGACAGTAACTCATGGAGCTACAGGTCCAGTGAACCGAAAAGAATAGAGCACAGATAAGTGGAGCTACAGGTCCAGTGAACCGAAAAAAGAATAGAGCACAGAGAGAGATATTGATAGGTGCACAACATATAGAGCATGTAGAAATTGAAAGGGGTCATTAAGGGCTGATTGTACCTGCCGACGAAAAGACATTGCAATCGTTTGTCACATGAGAATTAGAATTATGAAACTTGCAATATGCCCTTTTCTTGAGCTCATCTACAGAAGGTAAAGTGTAATTAATCTTAATGCATCTGATTTTTAACAATTCATCAAAAAATACGGTCGCATTTAGATACATCAAAAGTAAACCTTACTTCCTCATTCCGATTTTTATGAATCGGCTTGAGAGAAGGACACTTTCCTTGTTTGTTTTCGGCTGGCCACCGAATTTCAGCAGCCATTACCTCTTTACTCTCATTGTCGGATGAAGAATAATCGCCTACATTGTGAATGTTGGTGCGACGAAATTTATAATCATGGTCTTGAGAATCTTTCAAGCGATTCAATAGAAACGGCTCTCTCAATCAAATGAGGCAAATTAGTAAATTGAATATGCTCAAGCTTGCCTCTAATCTTATGATGCAGAATATTAAAGCATATATCCACTAAATCACGCTCGAGAAATCATCAAATGAAAGCATCGGTTTTTAATCTCTTTACACCGCCTAATGAATTCAATCACGATTCACTACGCCCTTGCCTAACCGATGTCAAATGTGATAATCTAGTTTCTTGGACTCCATCATAAAAGTGAGCATGAAATTTTTCTTCTAATTGAGCCCAAGAACCAATAGTACTAGTTGGCAAAGAAGTAAACCATGAAAATGCAAAGTGCGATGTAAGTGATAAAGGGAAATTACGACATTTCATATAATCATGAGCACACCCTTCACCTAACCGAAGCTAGATACATGCTAACATGTTCCATGGTAGATTTATTGCCATTGCCACTAAATTTCAAAAGTCAGGTACCTTCCACCCTGGTGGGTTTCTCATGTAATCAAAGTATGGAGGGTACGGCTTGTTATAGATGCCCCTTGAAGTTTTAATTTGGACACCTAAACTTTCCTCGCAATGACTTATTTAAATCTTCTTTTTACCGATTAAACGCATCCGTCATATCGGTAGAAGAAGTAGCGGGAGCTGCAGTTTCATTGCCAAAAACAGGAATTTGACTAGGGGATTTCGGTGGGTTGGGTGACACGGTGTTTATTTGTAGAACCGGTTTTATCGGGCTTCCTGAGGAGCCGAAGTTGACCAATTTACCTTTGCTATAGGCGGTATACCATGCTTGATTTTCGTAATAGTTAGGAGGCATGCCATACTCATATTCCTCATCAGTAATTTCTTCTATTCTAAGTTTCTTGCCTTCTAACTTATCAAACCTAGCCATAATCATGCCGACAATGGAACTAAAATTTAAATCTATGTTCTTCTTATGGCCTTCAAGCATGCAACATAATCGACATGTTGAGGATACGAATCATCATAGATAGGTTTAGAATTTGTTTTAGTTACCTCAACTTCCGATGTAGCGAAGAACGCCGTCTTGGGTGGCTTATCGAAGATCGGTTTCTTGAATTGCTCCACCCGATTCTCGGCGATCCTTGCCGCAACTCTCGAGGAACGTGTGGATGATGGCATCCATCTGCTCTTGAAGCTTGCCTTCAATTCCTCGAAGCTCATCAACGGGACGCGGGATGAACGATGTTGTCCTTGTGGACTTCGTTCCTCTTGTCGTTGTCGTTGGCCATAGTGCTGAGATCAAAACTTAGCTTTCGCCTTGTTTTCCCCAGTGGAGTCGCCAAAAAGTGTGTTGACGATAAAATCGGTAACACACCAAATAAAGAGCTAGATCGCTCTACATAGGGCAAGCCGAATTTAGGAATCGGCGCCTAGGCACTACTACGTAAAATGATTAACCGTGGCGGGCATTTTTTGGATTTTCCGTGGTGGGCATTAGGTCCGCCACGGAGCTAAAGTCACGGTTAATCGTTCGATTAACCGCGGGCGGACCCCATGCCCGCCATGGAAAATCCATTAACCGTGGCGGGCGTTTAACAAAAACCGCCACGGTTAATCGATAACCATGGCGGGCATCGTTACGCGCCCGCCATGTTAATGTATTAACCATGGCGGTTTTTGTTATAAGCACGCCACGGTTAATTAATTCAGGATTAATAAAAAATAATTCAAAAATGCTATAAAAGTATAAATTACGATTTAAACCACATATTAAATAATAAAATAAGAGAATATTCACATAAATCTTAAACACGCATCACAATTTAAATTCAACTAACATGGACATTCAATTAAGCACTTAGAGTTTAAAAGTGTGATCACCACACATCGAAATTTACAAAAACTCGATCCAACGATCGATTGATCAATCACGTTTAGCTAGGTTACAACTCGGGCCATCCCACATATAGTCCTTCATGTCTAGCTTATTTCTCCAAATCCGTAGTTCCCATAAGTCGGGATTTGTAGCAAGGTCGCCGTTAGGGTCGAAGAAATGGCCTGTAGGTAGCACAACGTCCTCAACGACGCCCCTACGGATGGCGCCAACCAGTTTCTTGAACTTCATGTCGTCCAAGCCTTTCGTCCAAAAAATCTTGCGAGGTTTTCTTCGTCGGCTTTCGCGCCACGTGTACCTGCGGTACACGCCATCATGGGATATGAACTTACTGAGCATAGAAACCACACGGGTTGCTACCGAAAAGGTGCTTACCGCACTTGCATGCACGATATATGTACCGAAAATGGTTAGAATATTATGAGACCATTCAATATGGACGAGCAAACGAGAGTAATGCTGCATATACCTCGTAATCTGATCTTCCTTTCGTCCTTATGTTTTTCTTTACGTATGCTCATCCTCCGATCCAATGACTCGGGGTCTTTCAAGTAATCCTTGTAAGCCCCATGACGAAATCCCACAAAGTCATGACTCACGAAGTTTTGTGGTATGAAATAGTATACAAGTGTCGTGACTTCACAAATTGCATGGCCTCTTCAAAATGTCAGACATGCCTTTTGGCGTATCATACAACGAGTCAGCCTAAGGGCCGCTCCATCCCGAGGGAAGATTAGCCAAGTAATCCAAAGGGCCAATGTGTGCTATTGTTTCTACACCGGCCATGCTACACCATTTTATTTGATTAGAGATAGATTCCAAGTGTTCAAAAAATAAAAAGTATTGCTTTTGACTTACTTGATATGTTGGGCCGCAATGAGACAACCGGCCTCCGTTTTGATCTTCTTCATGCACTTACAGATGTAGTCTGCCATCTCTCTAACTCTTGCATTGCATAATGTTTCATAGTGTTTATATTGTTCGGCCTTGCCTAGCTTCTGAGCCCCTGGGTTCCTCCTCGGGTCTCCATCCAGAAATGAGAAAAATACGCCACGTCTATATACGCCGGACATAGAAACACAACCGGCCGATCCATCGTTCGGGCTACTAATGCTTGCATCCTGCAAGCACATGTGGTCACGCCATTATAGAATCGGAGAGCTAGAATTAGACGCGTAATGGCGCCAAAGAATGATTGGTAAACAAACTCACGCAAAGATAGAGGGTGACAATGGATTGGTCGAGGTCCCGCGCCAGAAGCAACCGCCACATTTCGTCGAAGCCTATTGGCAAAGGAAATGTCGAAGTCCAAGTGAAAGAGCTCTTTAGGAACCCCGAAATGGAACTCCGTGACCCCCTCGATCAACTGCATGCTTATAAAATAGGTGGAACCTGCGAGTGTCCCACTCCTCTTCCTCGATTAGCTGGCCCTTGGGCACCATGAACTTGCCAAGGTCAAAGTAGTCTGGGCAGTCCTCGCTGACCCATTGTCCCCGCCGATGGGGTATATAAGTCCTATACAGAAGGAGATGTACATTAGCATTTTCTAGCTAATATGTCCGGCTTAGTTTGGTTGAGATTATCACGCATATACGTTACCTAGTACTGCCCGATCTTCACGGCCCCGGGTTACGCTTAGCCAATCGGAGGTCCTTTTCCTTCTCCGCTAGCTCCTTCCCCGGCCTCATCATCTAAGTATTTGTTGGTCAGGGCAAGAACTTCCTCATCTTCTTTTGATAGCTTCTTCTTCCTCGGCGCTTGGGGGGAACATTCGACCTCATCCTCCTTCTGACTGGTCTGAGGCGGTGTTGAGAATCCTATGCATGTGGAATTGAACTACATTAGCCACCAATTAATGCCTAGTACAAGCTAATTAGCCATATTTTTTTTTTTGCTATACTGTCACATTTTCTCAAACCTCCTCGACCATTGGGCGCTTGAATGGCGTGGGAGGACGGCGAGCCACCTTCTTAGGAGAAGGTGTCCTCTTACTGAGCCGTGAGGTGGTGTCTTGCCACCGTCTTCTTCTTCCGGTTCTTCCGGAGGTGGGTTCGAACGAGGACTTCCACCACCTCGGCCACCATCTTCTCCTTCCGGTGGGTTCGGACGAGGACTTCCGGCACCTCGGCCACCATCGTCGTCGTTATCATCATCGTCATCGCCACCGCCACCGGGGAAGGAGGAGGGCCTGCCGCCGCTACCGTCGGAGGTGGTGTCGTCGGTTTCACCCGGGGCAATGTCTTCCTTGTTCCATAGGTACTCCCTCTCCTCCCCGAAGGTCCTTGAGTCTTGTTTCTCCTTGTTCACAGGGATATCGATCTCCTCATCACCCGGGCTGGTTCTATGGATGTCGGATAAATGAAGGCATAGTGCGGTGGGACCAGCTCGTTATTGTAGAACATATCTCTCCGTGGTGCGGACACCACGGCGGTGGGCCCACCTCCTTCTTCTTCCCCTTCACGCCAACGGGTATATAGAGTTTGCCCACAGCGTTATTCGGCCGAGATCGTCGATTGGGTTCTTCTGGCGACATCACTGCATACCCACACCTTGGATGTTGGAAAGACCTCTTGTCGTTAATACCTCTTCTATTTTCTTCTCGACTATGTCCTTTATGGCTTGCTCATAGCCTTGCATCTTAAGGTTTTCCTTGTACCTCTTGCCTCGTGTGGTAGTCGGCCGCGTCGGATGCCCAAGAATCCACGGTCTTCCGGCTATACCTCGAGCCACGGGCCCCGAACTTCGGCCCGGTGCTTTCGGGTCTTCCGATTGCCTCGGTCAGCTGGCCGTGCTCCCTCCTAGGTTGGAACTCCCAGCGCGCCTTGGCCTCTTTGACAAGCATGGCCTTCTTCTCCACCTCGTCGACCTTTGGGTCATTGTACTTGGGCGTCTTTGTCGGTCTTACGCTTCTTGGGCTGACGGGCATAGAAGAAGTCACGTAACCTCTCGGAAGGTCTAGCAATGGATTCACTATCCCTTTCTCGGTGTCCTCCCTTTCTTTACGCCGCCATCCACCCTTATGACCAAAATATCCTACCATGCGAGGTTGTGCCTCGAAGTTCGTTCTTCTTTGCGAGTTCTTTACCCATTTTCGACTTGGCCTCATACTCTTCGTTAGTCGTAAGGTTGACGAACTCATCCCAGACGGGTTGCTTTAAGAAGTTGTAGGCTTGAAGTGGTGACTTGCCCTTCTGCACATAGTTTGTGTAAAGATTGTTCCGGGTGCGGCGCTTTGCTTGCAACGGTCCACACATACTTCTCGCATTTCTTTTTGTCAAAGCCTCCCTCGGCCCCGGATAATGGAACAGGACTTTCACGCCTTTCCACACCTTCTTCTTGACCTTCGGGACATTCCTCCAGTCTAGGTAAGTGATGGGCACGATTTCCTTGGCTATAACGGAGATCCGGTTGCTATAGATGGCCCCGATAGATTCGGCTCCACGGGATGTCCATTCGCCCTATCCTCAATATATTACACACCACCTCGGCTTTACGGTGCCTCCCGTCTTGGCCTCTTTTCAAGCCGGACTTCTTGGACTTCTTGGAGGTGGTGGTCGCTTGGCGTCTTTGGGGTGGGACCAGATTCCCGCCCCCTCGACCGAGGTCTCTCTTCACCAAACTCTAGACGCTTGAGGCACCAATGGTAACTGTCATGACAACAACTAAAATTAGTCGTGTACTTACACGAGGCACACGACATTGTGTTTGTCGTATATACTTACGTTTTTGGTTCCGTGTCCCACTCGAGAACCCCGTGTGTTGGGCTCCTCACGGTTGCCGGTCCGGATCAATTTCGTCCTCCCTAGGACGTTTCTTAATGGCCTCTCTGTGTCAACTCTTCGCTCACGTATCCACCGTCGGAGGAAGAATCGGATGTGGAGGCCACATCCTCCTCGCCTCGGCCACCTATTGCACGATCTTTATCGGTTGGTTCGGATGCCATTGGATTCTATGGGAACACACATAGCATTTTATTATAGTGAAAAGGTACCGTAGTAGTATGTAGTGTCACGAGTCATCTCGAGAACATAGATTTATTGAATTCCTCTCATGATTACATAGTTTTCCATTTTACATATATAGAGTAGTGGCAAAAAAAAAAAAATACTCTAAAAATACAAAAAATGTCTACAAATACAAAAAAAATGTGAAAATACATAAAATGTGTAAGAATACAAAAAATGTGTAAAAATACAAATTTAGCTCAGAAGTCCCCAACTATCCTTATCACATCGCGTCTAAAAACGGTTGCTTGTATATGTTATACAAGCCGTCCTCGTTAGTCGCTCACAAGTGTGGGGACATTTCATCATCGCCGCTGCCTCGGCTTTGAAAAGATTCACATCATCGCATAATGCCATCTTGCCTGGGACTATTTATACAAATAGTTCGATCATCATATAAGTATAGAGAGTAGAGGTACAAAAGAGGTAGACAGAGAGCCACCACAAATTAAAATAGCTAGGACCAGCAGCTCCCAAATTTCAAGTTAATGTCAAATGGTCATAATTGTGTGTTAGCTAGGACCACCAGCTAGCTAGGACATGGGAGACAAGTGTATTGGAGGGGCAGAAAGGCACTATATTCATGTCAAATTCGACAATAACGAAGCATTAGAAACAGACACCACTCAAAATCAAATAGCTTTAAACAGACCATGAATGAGTATTTCAAAACTTTTCCACAATAAGATTTCGTTTTCCATTGAAGGGCATAGAAAAACACTGCATGCTCAACTAACAATTAAGCTAATAGTTTGAACAAGAGAAAAACCACAGTACCCAAGCATGAGATTGTTGGAGGACAGAATTGACAGATTCAAACCATGAAAGGTTATTTGTTTCAAAAAAAATGAAAGGTAACACAAACTCATGGATTCACACTACACAAAATATAGGTGCAAACTAAGGGCATGCTTTCGGGTGAAATAGTGAAGGCCAATGACACGAGATTGATCACTAATCACCACAAATATACAAGTTCCAAAGCCACTACACCCTCAAAGTGGATAAGTGCGGAATCTGCTAGTGCATAATTAATGGGAAAAGATCCAATGAGGTGGAAAGAACATATGTAAAGATGGTTCCACAGATGCCCCTTAAACAGCAAAAGAAAATACTTTCCAAAAAATGTGTAAAAATACCAAGTTCATCTCAATTTGGTCCATTTTTTCAACAAAATTTTAAACTAAACATCACAGACGTGGCATATGCTTAGTTCTATCTAAACAAAATTTAGTAGACAATAGCATCATAGGCAGCTAAACTTCATCCCAGTTGAAGACAATAGCATCATAGGCAGCTCAAATTCATCCCATTTGAAGACAACGGAACCACGGGCATCACCGGCCAAAGAATGGCATCACGGGATCCGGGCAGCTAGGGTTCCGGCGGCCGAGGACTCACCGGATCCGGCGGCAGCTAGGGTTCCGGCGGCCCTCGCGGACGGGGAGAGGGGGGGGACGGGAAGCCGGGAGAGGTTCGGGGGGGCGGGGGCGGAAGCCGGAGGGAGGACCGGAGGCGCGGCGGCTCGGCGGCGGAAACGAAAAATTCGGCGACCCTTCGGGGAAGAATGAGACGGGGACGAAGGACTTAGCCATTGCACAGGTCGGTGCCCACCTTTATATAGGCGTCGATTTTGCGTGGCGGGCATTGTAAAATGCCCCCGCCACGCGAAAATAGATTCACAAATTGAATTTGTAAAATTCATAACAATTCAAATGTTCATTCAAAAATTCTAAAAATTTTTGTGTGGCCTCCCTATGAGTATGTGTACCCATGAAAAATGTGAAACTTGAATTTTGGATAGTTCTTGCTTGATTTAAAAATACAGTCTTTAATTGACAAGTCGGGGGCGTTTCGAAAGCAAGTGAGGCGATCTCAAATACATTTTTAGTTCCATTACATAAATGTCGTGACATACATATTTGGTTCCATTACATATTTGGTTCTATTACAAAAGGATCGACTTATTTTTTGCGGGGCTGCCACTTTGTCTTCTTCGACCGTCCCCGCGTGCGGCACCGGGGCTTTGTCTTGGTCTTGATGACATTCCCCCACACGCGTGTCTCGACTTCCTTGATCTTGGTTGGATGATCGGTAAAGAGCGTAAACTCGCATAGTTGTTGTACTCTTCAGGACTTTGCACTCCATCGGCTCCCATGATCCTTTGCTTCCCTCCCACGACCGCATGTAGTTGATTTTTGCCCCTGCGATTTGGGCACGGGTAGTAGGCTACGGGCCACGCGACTTGCGAGTACCCACTCATCATCTCCGGTACTTTTCGAGCTAAGCGGTGGTTAACCCAACCGTCCCACGTCAACCGCCGTTGGCTTGACCCAATCGCACTGAAAAATGGGTATCTCAGTAGCTCTCTGCCATAATCAAGTTCCCAAATCTCTTGGATTTGCCCATAGTATGTCTTGAGTTTCTTGGTGGCCATGTCAATGCCCTCATACCGAACACCGCTGTTACGTGGCGCCAGCTCTTGTTGTCCTTTTCTTTTTGTGTGGAACCTGTATCCATTGATGTCATAACCTTGCCATGTGATGATTTGGCTAGATGGGCCGTATGCAAGCATCGATTCTTCATATCAGCGTTTAGGGGTATCTCCTGTTCTCTTATCCACGTTGTGAAATTCAAGCTGGTGTTGTCTCGATACCCACCCCTTCGTGCGCCCGGCCACGCTTGCTGCGAATTTCCTCGGATGCTTCTCATTACGTTTCCATTGATACTAAGCGGTTGAGAAAGGCTGTCATGGGCTTCTTCGATTGTTTCTTGGTCTATATCGGTTTGTACTTTCCTCCCCGCAGATCCATCCCCGCGGTTCTGCCTTCGTCGCGGGTGTTCGGGTAGGCCGATTGCATTTCCATCGGATGTATCTAGTGCAGCGGTTAATAGCCTCTGTGTTGTGTATGCCTCGATCATAGAGCCCTCTCGGGTATGCACGGTTAAGGACGGATCTGTTAAGAGAGGACATGAACCGCTTATTCGGCCCACATCTCGTGCGGGTAGAGAGGCCCCGGTTCTTCTATCGACGACCATGTGTATCATGAGGTGTGGCATAATATCGAAGAAAGACGGTGGTAAGCACATCTCGAAATGGCATATAGTCTCCGCGATGAACTCTTTTCGGTCGGGGAGGTCATTTTCAGCGATGACCTTCTCTCGTGATGCGATTAAAAAAGTAGCACGTGCGTGTAACGACCATCTTCACGAACTCGGGCCGATGCACCTAATCACAATTGGAAGGAACACCATCGGCATGACATGGCGGTCATGGGCCTTGAAGTTTGACGGTGTGAGGTCTTTCATCGATACAATGCTCTTCATGTTGGAACGAAACCAGTCGGCACTTTGACATCCCCGAGCCATTTGCAAAAATCCCTTTTTCATCCCGTGTCGATTGTAGCTCGCGGTTGGAAGGTCGACTTTTCCGCTATTCCCCGAGGGTGTCAAGTGAAGTTCGGGCCCGATGCCCATGTCGGCAAGATCCTCGCGTGACTTGACACCGTCTTCGTCTTAGTCTTGATGTCTAGGAAAATCCCGACCAAGCTCTCGAAGATATTCTTCTGTAGATGCATGTTATCGATGGCATGAGGTGTATGGAGCATCTTCCAAATGGCGGTGCTTGAAGAAAATCGACCTTCTTGAATGGGACTTTGGGCGGTGCGAATGGGTTCTCCCGCTTTTGCTTCTTCTTCTTCTTCTTCTTCTTCTTCTTCCACTTTGCCTTTTTGTTCTGCTTCCGCTTCTTCTTTGCCTTTGGCTCACCGGCTTTCTTCTTCTTTCCAAACTCGTGGTTTATGTTCTTCACCATTTCAAACACCTTTGGCCCGTACTTTACCCTTTCCGGCTCCTCCGTTTCACCCACGCCTCGCCGTCAAAGTACTCATCCATCGAAGTTTCCCAAGTACTGTGTTCTTTGCGGAGGAATTTACGATGCTTCATGTACACCGTCTTTTGGGATCCGCTAAGGTAAGTGGAGCGGTATTCTCAATGCAAACTGTGCAAGTCGTCTTCCCCTTAATCCGCCCGACAATGAAAAGAGAGCAGGGTAATCATCGATGGTGGCCATTATCATGGCCTTTAGAGTGAACTTCTTCTTCTCGGACGCATCCATAATCTTGACCCCTTTCCACGCCGCCAATTCCTCCATTACCGGCTCAATGAGAACATCTATATCATTGCCGGGCTGCTTTGGTCCGAAAATGAGCATGGCCGATAGAAGATATTTGCGCTTCGGACACTCGTAGGGAGGCAGGTTGTATATCTTTGAGGGTGACCGGCCAGGTCTTTGTCGCGAACTATCGAGGTCTCCGAACGGATTCATCCCGCCGGTACTCAATGCGAACCTTACGTTCTGGGCTCGTCCCCTCAACTCGAGAACATGTCATTGATGCGTTTCCATGTTTTGGCATCCGAGGGTTGTCGCGGCTTGCCATCGCCCTTCGTGGCGTTCGGCCGATGCATGCGGGACATCGCCTTGGCATCCTCTGGGGTTCCCAAAAATTGCACGCAGCGATCGAGCACGGGTAGGTACCACACCGATAGGGCGGGGATCTTCCTCTCGGGTGTAACCCTCTTCTTCCTCGTCCTCGGGAGGTCGCGATCCGCTTCTTCTTGCCGGCCGTCTTACGCTTCTTGGGCCCTCTCGGCGGTCCCTCCTCATCGGTGGCACGACACCCAGCATTCCTCTTGTAACGACTATCGCCGCAACGCGACAGTTCTACAAGTCCGCATAGTTACCCCGTATAGAATGCAATGGTTAGGGCATGCATGAAACTTCTTAAGCTTCATCGCCACGGGGCCGAATCAGCTTCTTCGCCCGATAGGTATTGGCGGGCACCTTATTCCCCTCGGGTAAAACAGGTGTCACCGAGGGCCGTGTAACAGTCATTGAAGCTCGTGTCGACCACCCGTAGCGAGCCTTCAGCATCAACATCGTTAGGTTAAAACGTAGCACCGTGCAATGCTTCGGACATTTGCCGTCGTCTTTGTAGAGAGGGTCAATTGCCGCCGCTTCATCATCTAAAATTCTCGAGCCATCTTGGATTGCCAAACAACACGCGTCATCTTCATCTTTGAGGTTGGCAATATCCTCGAAAAGATCGGCATCCTCGGGTGACATGTCATCAACTACTTGACCGCTCACCATCATCTCCACCCGCATTGTCTTCTGGCATGTCTTCAAGCAGTTCATCTACGGTGATGTAATCACGATTATCAATTTGTTCTCGTCCTTCGTCCACCACCGTTGTTTCCGTCGTTGCGCCGACGGGGTCCTCCGATGAACCGGCCGCGCCACTCGGTTCTTTTCACCATGATACGTCCACACACGGTGTACCTCGACTCCCCGATGAAACCATACCGCAGCAAGTGCTCCACGATGTCGTCATCCTTGTGTAAGAACATATGCTTGCACCGATAGCACGGCACACCATTACTTCCGAACCCCGACCGATTCGATGCTTCTGCGCGACGGGCATAAACTTCTTTCGCACATCATCAACGAAATCCAAACTCATCCTCGGCCTGTACATCCAATCCCTATTCGGCGCCATGACGGCCTGCTCAAATTAATTAAACCAAAGCAAAGAGAGCGATCGATGATTAGAGATCGAAGTATCGATGATTAGAGAGAGTAAACTAAAGTGCAAAAGAGGAATACGAAAGAGAGAGAGGGGGGGAGTAGAGAGAGGGGGAGAGGGAGTAGAGAGAGAGGGGGAGAGAGAGATGGAGTAGAGAGAGGGGGAGAGGGAGTAGAGAGGGGGGGAGAGGGGAGAGGGGAGAGGAGCTAAGCTTGAGAGGGAGAGAGAGGGGAGGAGAAAGAGGGAGAGAGAGGGAGAGGGAGAGAGAGGGGAGAGGGAGAGAGAGGGGAGGGAGAGAGAGAACGAGAGGAGAGAGGGGAGAGGAGCTAGCTTGAGAGGGAGAGAGAGAGGGATACTAGATCTCAAAAAGAAAGGGAAGAGGGAGGGAGAGAGAGGGGGGGAGAGATAAGGGGAGGGAGGGGAGAGAGAGGGGAAGAGAGAGAGCACAAACCACATTCAACCATGCATAGGGAGAGAGAGGGAGAGAAAGAGTGAGAGAGGGAGAGAAAAGAGGGGAGAAAGAGGAGAAATACCCCTAGCGGTGCCAAACTTCAATCAAACCAATGGCAAAACCTTCCCCCCCCAAGAAATGGTGTTTTCTAGAGTTTTGAAGCTCAAAACTCTAGAAAATGGCGAAAATCCCGTGGGGAAGAAGAAGGTTGGGGCTGTATTTATAGCCCGGACTTTTCCGTGGCGGGCATTGTAAAAAAACGCCACGGTTAATGGTGATTAACCGTGGGCGGCCATTGTAATAAAACCGCCACGGTTAATCGATTAACCGTGGCGGTCTTTTTGGGAAAATAACCGCCACGGTTAATCAGCATTAACCGTGGCGGTTTTCTTAAATGCCCGCCACGGTTAATCGATTAACCGTGGCGGTCTTTCCGGCCGGGGGCTGCGGTCAACTATTTTCCGTGGCGGTTTTCTAAATGCCCGCCACGGAAAATAAAAAATAAACATTCAATTCTGTAGTAGTGAGGGATGCCCACACTGACCTTGTGCCTCCAACGATGAGCGTGATACGCAAGACACGTCGTCGGAGGAGCCTCGTCGGGAGCGCGATACGCAAGACACGCCCGCAAAGTCTCTTGAAACCCGAAACCCTACACGCTCGGGACGGACCCGTGAGGGCGTGTAGTAGCTATGGGCTGCCCTAGTCGGCCTGGCCGCTCTAGGGCGTTGTTGTCGTCGATCTTCCATTCATGGCATCGGCGGCGAAGAAGAAGGAGAGGAAGATGATCCACACGCAAGTCTGTAATAGATGTGTTTGACGATTGGATGTAGATGGGATCAAATCGGCCATGAACCTCTTATTATATAGAGGAGGGTGGTCTTATCCTTTAGGAAATCGTCAAAAACCGTTCCCAAATATCTGGACTCTCCAAAACCAACCCGAAATAAAATCGGTTCGGATTTAGGAAAATCACGCAAGCCGTCGCGAGAGCGCCGGACACGGTCCGAGAGCTCTACAATGGGCAGGGCCGTCGGACGCCAATTGGGGCGCCGGACGCTGCGGGCTCAGCGTCCGGCGTGCGCCGGACGCAGTCCGTAGAGGACTGCATCGCGTAGGTGCCGTCGGACGCTGGCACGGATGCACGTGACGCAGTCCGAGAGGACTGCGCCACGCTGGTGTCGCGGACCGTCAGCCGCTTTGCGCCGACGCGCCTCGCACACTGTTCCAGCGTCCATTATGGGTGTCAACAACTGCATATTAAAGTGCAATTATGGTGCGGTTGGAAGATTAATATTGTGGCCATCACGAAAGGAGGGAATAATACATCAAAGGCGGGAAAGTTCAGAGACAGGAATAACTAACAACAAAGCAGGTACATTTGGTCTCTAATACGTTAGCTCTTTGGAATATTGCCACGGACATCAAAGGGCTGGGCGGCAAGAAGCAACATATATAGAAACAAAGTTGTAGTAGCTACTAGCTACTAGCTAGAGAGTGTGACGGCTTTTCTCTTTTCTTCTTTTTCTTTTTTTTTCCTTTTGTTTTTGACAAAGCGTGTGATACTAATGATTGAAATAGAGTAGGGATATTTAAATGTTTCACCCCCGGACAAGCGCCGTCGGATCGACCCCCAGGCATGGACAGGGGTGCGTGGGCGCGCTGTTGGAACCAGCCGAAGCGAGTCGCGACCCGCCAGCAGTTCGGGAAGGCCAGGAGCAGCCGAGCGCGGTGCCGTGCCAGGCGAGGACGAGCGCGCCGCCACGCCATGGAAGGGCAAGTGCGCGACCATGCCACCGAGCCGTAGGGGCGAGCATGCCACCAGGTCGGGCAGGGCCACGTGTGCCGCCGGGCCAGCCTGGGGCTGCGCCGAGCGCACGTGATTGTAGCCGCACAAATGGTAACCTCAAAATTTTACTTCATTCCACTGTAGGGGCAAATGCATACTTTGAGAAGAAACTTAACTCCACCTGAACAGCAAAACATTGAAAGTAGCATACCGGGGATAAGGTTTTTTATTTTATTTTATTTTATTATTATTTTTTGGCAATGGCTGATAAGGAAATTCAGCAATTTCATTGGCAACAGAGAAGTCATAAAATTTCTAATGGCCCTGAGAGAACTGGCTCTTAACATTGTAATTACTCACAGTGGCGACGAACCCAAGACAGATAACCTCCCACATTACTTGCTTATATTTTCTTCTATATCAATAGATATATGCACTGACAATGTTAGTTTAATTATTCAAAAAAACAAAAGTAAAGCAGCGCATCTGTATACAGCACGTGAGAACTTAGAATATCACCATGACACGCAAAGGGCAGCGACGAGTGCAAAGACTATTCCACTTTAATCTTGTATATATAGACTCCTTTTCTTTTGGAAAATTCAGCACGTACGGGCACAGCTATATGACCTAAGGAGAACGCATGCGGTTTTACGCAAGAAAACTCAGAAGAGTCGCACATTAAGGATTAGACCATGCATATATCTCAGGGATTTCGCTTTTTTTTTTTTTTTTTTTTTTTTGTCTCTGGAATTTTTGAAGGACTACGCTAGCGAAGTAGAACTGGAGCACTACTTGTGGCTAAATATTCTTGTTTCCACTGTTGAATTGAAGGCATTACAGGGTTGTCTGGATCCAAATAATCCCTGCGCAGTACTGTATATTCAGAAACAGGATTAACAGACAAACAAATCAGTTATATATTGTCTCTAATGCTTTAGCACTTTTGTGCACTTGTGGCGCGCGGTTAGACGATTAATAGTTTAATACTGTGACCATCACGAAAGGAGGGAGGAACATGAAAGGCGCGAAAAGTTCAGAGACAGGAATAACTGACAACAAAGCAGATATATTTTGTCTCTAAGACTTTAGCACTTTGGAATATTGCCACTGATATCAAAGGGACGGGCAGCAAAGAAGCAACGTATAGAAACAAACACTAGTAACGAAATGATTTTGCGAGCACTTACAAAATCTTTTCCGTGGCGGGCACATTTTTGTCCGTCACGGAAAATACTCCGCCACGCCCAGCTTTTTTGTTTTACGTGGCGGGAGTTTTTGCCCGTCACGGAAAAGATTTTTTTGCGTGGCGGGCATTTATAAGTGGCCCGTCACGGAAAATAGGTCTATTTTGCGCGACGGGCCTGTTAGAAACGCCCGCAACGTAAAATACCCCGAGGCCCACTACCGAGCCCAAACCCACTCCATATATTGGGCCATATATAACTCGGCACTTAGGGTTTCGACGGGGACAAAAAAATCATTCAGTCATTCCCCAACCGCATCCGGTCCTTCTTCTCTCTTCCCTCCGACACTTCTTCTCTCTTCTCCGCCCTTCTCCGCCCATGAGCCACAGCGGCGGCCTCCACGGGCGGCGCTTCTCGATGGCGGCAGCCGCGACCTCCACGGCGGCGGCTTCCTCGGCGGCGGCAGCCGCGACCTCCGCGGCGGCGGCGAGCTTCCTCGGCGACAAATGACCGCAGCCTCCATGGCGCGGATCCGATCCTCCTCGGCGGGTTCAGCGGCGGCGGATCCGCCCCCTTCTTCTCCGGCGGAGGCGCGCGCCGGGCGGCGGATCCGGCCCCCTTCTTCTCGGCGGTGTCCAGCGCGCGGGGCGGCCGGATCCGGCCCCCTTCTTCTCCGGCGGCGTCGGCGCACGAAGCGGCGGATCCGCCCCCTTCTTCTCCGGCAGCGGCGGCGCACGAAGCGGCGGATCCGGCCCCGTTCTTCTCGGCGGCGGTGCTGCACGGGCGGCGGATCCGCCCCCTTCTTCTCCGGCGGCGGCATGCGGGTGGCGAGGGAGGCGGGCCGAGGAAGAGCAACCTGGATGGGCGGCGCGCGGCGCGGCCGGGCGGATCCGGCTCCGCCCCTCCTCCACGGCGGCGGATCGACGCCGGATCGGCGACGGCGAAGCGCGGGGGCGGCGGATCGACGACGGCGGGCGCTGGAAGGCGGATCGACGACGGCGGCAGCGGGGACGGCGGATCGATGACGGGCGGCGGATCGATCAGGCGGCGGCGAACCCTAGATGCTGCGACACTGGCTTGGTGTCGGGCCCGTATGGGCTCGGTGCGGGCTCGTGCTTTTTATTTTTTTATTAACCGTGGCGGGCACGGTGCCGCCACGGGCACAGCGCCCCGCCACGGATAACGTGCGCATTTTCCGTGACCTTTCGTTGGTGGCGGGCGCCTGTGCCCGCCACGGATAATTTTTTTGACCGCCACAAAAAGGATTTCGGTACTAGTGAAAGTTGTAGCTAATAGAGAGTGTGACGGATTTTCTCTTTTCTTCTTTTCCTTTTTTTTTTTTTGTTTTTTTTGACAAAGCGTGTGATACTAACAGTAGAAATAAATTAGGGATACTTATTAAATGTTGGTTCCACTGTTCAAAGGAAGGTACACATCGTTGTAAGGCATGCATTATAAACACTTGTGATCGGTATAGGTCTAACTTCAGGGCAGTGACGACACACAAACAACAACAACAAAAAAAAAAAAAAAAAAAAAGAGAGAGACTTGAGTGGTGGTAGTGACACTCCCAAAAATAGACAAAGACACACATCAATCAAGAGCTAATTAAGCTGCTACTTGGTAGATGATTGACATCTTGAGAGCTCTGCAATGGTGGGATGAATGGCAGCTGCGCATTCTCGTCCTCGGCAGCCTAGGCCTGCAGTGGTTCCTCCTGCTGGCAGCCCCCATGCGCAACTACACCATCCCTCGCTTGTTCAGAATCTCCATCTGGGCGGCGTATGTGAGCGCTGATGCTCTTGCGATCTACGCGCTTGCCACCCTCTTCAATCACCAATCCAAGGCGAGCAGCAGCAGCAGCAGCAGCTGCGACTACGGGAACAAAGGGAGCTCCCTGGAGGTGCTGTGGGCACCTCTCCTCCTCGTCTACCTCGGCGGGCGGGAGGAGATCACCGCCTACACCATCGAGGACAACGAGCTGTGGACACGGCAGACCGTGACCATGGTCTCCCAGGTCACGGTCGCCGTGTACTCCTTCTACAAGTCATGGCCCAACTCCAGCGACAGGAAGCTGCTGCTGTCGGCGATCCTGCTGTTCGTCATTGGCATCATCAGCTTCATCGAGAAGCCGTGGGCACTGCGGAGGGCCAGCATCAAGCGCCTGGTGGCTATGTCTTCGGTGATGAGAGGGAAGAGGGAAAGCCCTGGCGGATGGGACTGGTGCTTCACCGAGTTAGGTGACAGGTACAGATGCTGGAAAGAATTGCCGGAAGGCGATGTGCCAATCCTGTCGCAAGGAGACAAAGTCCAGATGATTCTCTCCGACCAGTCGCTGTACGCTGCTAAAGTCACTTTCGAGACACGAGCGCCACAGAGGGACGGGCAGGAAATTCTGGAAGAGCTGGATGCAGTAGACAACACGTTGATGAAACGCTTGGTGCGGCAAGCATTTGGGCTCATCTACACAAGAGCAACTGTGATCTTCACGCCCGCATACTTGGTTTGCCATGTGATGCTGGTGCCGTCCCTGTACATCGCCGCCATCATGCTCTTCGCGGCGAGCCGCAAGCATGGGTACGGCGCAACCGACGTGAAGACGACGTATGTCCTCCTGTGCTTCACCGCGGTGCTGGATGTCTTTGGGCTGCTCATCAGTGAGCTCATGTACTGGCTCATGTTCATAACAAAATTTCCAGCATTGTGTGAGAACATTGCAGGGTTTAACCTCATCGACTCGGTTCTCCGGACAATGAAACGTCCGGTGATCGGGTCGCTGCAGAATTATAGCAGGCGCTTTGGTTACTACAAGGAAGGCAAAGAGCACAGTCTGCACCGCACTGTCACGGATTTCATCACCGCAGAACTGGCGCGTGTTACGGCGAGTGTCAAAAACGCCGACTTCTCCAGCTACAGAAGCTTCACCAACACGGACTTCTGGAATGAGCAGCAAAAGGAGAGACTGCTGAAGCCATACGCGACCCAGGGCAGCATGGTGTGGAAAAGCCTACGTGAGATGCCATTCGACGCAAGCGTCCTCATCTGGCACATCGCCACCGACCTCTGCTTCCGCATCAAGCCTCCGAGGCACTTCAGCTGGAGGCCTCCGCGTGCCGAGGTGCTTCGTGAGGTGTGCACGGAGGCGATATCCAATTACATGGCCTACCTCCTGGTTCATGGACCCGAGATGCTGATGGCCGGCAGCAGGAAGCATCTCTTCACCGAAGCCACGCAGCACATGGAGAGTATCTTCAGGGAAGGCACCAGAGGTTTTAGGCCTAATCTCAGAGAGAAGCAACCGTTCGATGACGCAATCCTAGAGATGATCATGGAAAAAGCAGCCAGGCTCAAAGATAAAGATCAATACACCATCATCGACGACGCTTGCATGCTCGCAAAGGAGCTGCTGGTCATCCAGGACGAGAAGACCCGGTGGTGGCTCATGCACCGCGTGTGGGTGGGGAAGCTCTGCTACTCCGCCAGCATGTGCAGGGGCTACCTGCACGCCAAGAGCTTGGGAGAAGGCGGGGAGTTCCTCTCCTACGTCTGGCTCATCATCTCACTCCGAGGGGCCAAGACCCTGTCAGACAAGCTTCAGATGCCGGCAGACAAAGAACCAGCTGGGGACGACGTCCCGGGAGAAGAGGCAGAACAAGACAGGGACAAGAAAGGTACGATGACGCCCGCGGCTCAAGAAGAAGACGTAGCATGGCTTGCGTCACTTTAATCTGTTAAGTAAATTTATTTAGTTTTTGTTTGTTTCCTATCTAGCTGCTTGTCGATTGTTGTTGATTGCTTGCTAGTATACGTGCTCTGGTCTGGTGTGCGTGCATGCTTGCTTGTGTTGCGGTACGGTGTTGTAAGCTGTTTCATGTCGTCGGTCGTGCCTACGTTCATGTAGCAAGACAAAGAAATGGAGAGATTGCGTCGGCTACTTGGTTGATTAATTATTCGTTGTTTCTTTGCAACCAATAGAACCGTGTGTGTTACATGGCTCGTTTTGCAATTCCTTCAACATTCAAAAGAAGAAGAAGAGCGCTTCAGAAACAAGATTGAGCTCATCGAATTGCCGATAATCCAAAGTAGAAGAGGCCATACCTGTGGGATTTGCTCTTGTGTCACCATTGATCGGGAGATTGAAGAAGCACTGCAAGCACTAGGGTTTGAGAGATCGGCGGCGGCTACAGCGCTCGCTGATCAAGAAAGACAAAGCAGAGTTGGGATAGGTGCTGACTTGAAAGACAGATGCCGAAGCAAATAACGGCATTCTGATACTAATTTTTGGAATAAAATGAATTTTATCCTAAAATTGGGGGTATGTGTTAGCACCAAATTTTGGGCTTAAGAGAGCTCGGGAGACGGCCCAAATCTGATTTGGCATATTGCCGATCCAAGCAGGAAAAGATTGACTCGGAAAGGATCGGCAATCGGTAAAGCTGACGTCATCAGATTGTCCTAGATCTTTAATGGTTTCGATCGTTTTTATGTTTGTACATGCTTATCTTATCATGATGGTTGTTATCTTGCGCATATTGGCCAAAGTTTACCAATCTTTATCGTTACATGTTGTGGGTTTGAGGCTTGCTTGGATGTGAGTAGATTAGAGAGTTGAATCGTCGTGCGGCGGACTAATTTTGGCTTGATGGTTTGTTTGTCTCAAGTACGTCAAAAGTTCCTTCTTCATGGATCCTGAATCGGCTAGTTAGCCAAGACAGTTATGCTTTCACAAGTAGCAGGTATATGTAGATCTATCTTATGGTAAATGCATCTAGCTTTGCTTTTAATACTGACGTAAGTCCTTAAGTGTACAGGCAGCCTTAATTGTATAAGTGAAAAGGGTTTAGGAAGGTTAGTCATCCGGTGGATTAGTTGGAATAGATCTCTGTTCTTTATCATCTAGATTAGATCTATATGTATGAGTTACCCTTTTTATACTGTATTGAATAAGTTAGACCGGCTAAAATGTTATGATGTTCATTAATATATCTGTATGGCTGTTTTTAATACATTCTTTACATGCTTTAATTTCTACATGCTAAAATCGGTAGTATGCTTTACTTCATCAATGCTATATGAAATTGCCGATTTCATCATTTTACCGATCAACAGGCAGCTCTCTAGCTGTTTGCCGTTTAACTTGGCTTTTAAATTAAGCCATATATCTGGAATTGTCTGGCACGTCTTAGAGTTGACCAATCGGGCTACATGTGTGAAGCTAGGCTTTCTGGCTTGTGGTGTGTTACTATGCGGCACATTTTGTGCCAACATTTTCCTATAAATAATTGACGCTAACTTATACCAAATTTGAGTAATTTTATTCAAATATCAAAACATTTATTTTACTTTATGTTTTTCTATGCACAACCCAAATTAGAAATTTTGGGGTGTGACAGTATTGAACTTGTGACAATGTGTTAGTTTCAAAAATATGTTGCTTTCAAGTATCGGATTTGAACTTGGTGTTATAATAAATAATTGTGAACTCTGTTTGTAATTTGAACTTCCACTGCGAACTTTATATATTATGATGTATGTTTGTCCCTTGATTATGTACGATCTTGGTTGTGAAGTTGATTTATCGAGACCCTTTGTAGTACTCAGCGGACTACCGAAGTTTATATGTGCTCAAGTGCAGGGATGACTGTCTCAACAGTTGCCACTATCCTTGTGCTCTTATAAATTGGACGGTTCTCGTCGCACCGGGCGTGGGGTGGATCTTGGCACTATTGTTGAGCACGGGGCGCAGACAAAGTGGAGGCGATCGCTGGATGGAGGTGGGGCGGGCGGCGGCCCCCATTGGGTAGAGAGCCGGCGTAGAGCGGACGGGATCTCGAAACCGGTGCTGAGTACGAACGCAAAAGCGTGGTAGAGCTTGTTCGGCTGGCTGGTTCAGCCACCGGCCAGCAGTGTTTTGTCTCACAACAAACCAAAGACCAATCACCAAACCCAGATTTTCTCTCACAACAAATCAATACCGGCCAGCACCAGCCAGGCCCGGAAGGAATCACAGAGGAAGAGGCTGATCCGTGCATGCGGATAAGAAGGAAAGAGGATAAGTAAAGGATGAAAAAAATAAAAATAAAAGATAAAAAATAGAAGGGTATTACATATAACTATTTAACCAAATGATTTTCTAACCAAAGAAGCTGAAATCAAATAATGGAGCTTCTTCATCAAACATGCCATAGCTAGATCTGTTTTGGCTAGAGTTTGCTCTAGCAAACGAGCGCTTATTAAGTATACATACTTCAAACCGTTACTTTTTATCAGTATATTTCTTGGGGGCATCAAGTCGATCTAGACGTCCCGAAGAAATGAAGATGGGTACTCCCTCCGTCCCTAATTGAACGTCGCCGTGGGTTTTCGTGCCACAAGTTTGACTTCGATTTGTACAAAATACGTGCAACATTTATATCTTTAAATAAATTTATTAAAAACTAGACGAAAAGATCTTTCCGATGATACTAATTACGTAGCATAAATATTTATATATTTTAAAATATAATTGCCGGCAATAGTTTCTCGGGAAGTGAGAACGACAAACATTTAGGGACAGAGGGAGTACATATAGTTAGGGAGACACACCGTACAATATAGGGTAGGTAGGCACACTCCACACATGGATCAATCGAGACACCAGTCCAGTGGCGGAGCCACCACTCTGGCAAGCACTGGCGGCCGCCAGAGGTGCCAACGGCAGAGTAATTTTTTTTTTATTAGCAAACGACCGCAGAGTATACACGTACGCATCGAGTCAACAGAGGACGGGCGCCGGGCGTGGCCTTGGTCCTACGACGGACTAGACTAGTACTACGATCGATGCTAATCATGCTATCAGGATAGATGTACTAGTAGTAGTAGGCCGGCCCATTAGACTAGTGCAGGAGACGGAACGAACAAGCAGCAGCCAGCAGTCGACCAGGAGCAGGACCAGACGAATCGACGATTCGACATCCCGCGTGTGCTTCGTCGCCGCCTCCCTCCCGGCCTTCGTCGCCGCCAGACTCACTTGACCATGGCGACAGATGGAGGTCAGGGTAATCCGCAGCCGCCCGATCGATCTTCGTCCAATCCTCCTCCCCAAGACCATGCCGCAAACCGTCGACGACGGTCTACAACAGATGCAAGTCGACGACGGTCTACCACAAATGTTCATTCAATTGTCCACATACCACTGTTTGGCATTTTCAAATAATTATGACTTCCAGCGTGTCTACAGTGAACTTATATATACATATATATCTATGTTTATTAGCATGTATGCGTTTGTTATAAATCAATAGTAATTAGTTCGCCATAGCTAAATTTTTATCCTGGCTCCGCCATTGCACCAGTCCGCATTTATTTTGCCTTTAAGGCATCCTCGATGCTGCTGCTGAGCTCCTTCTCGTCGGGCGCAACGAGGCATCTCACCTTCTTGTTGCCCTTCACTATCCAGAATGTCGGCAGGGCCTGCAGGTTCTCCCTGTTTGCAATTTCCTGCATGTAATAACATACGATTAATTAATTACTCCAATGGGCCGTCGCCCGGAATGATAATGGCCCTACAGCTTATCGGGGAAGCGTTTCTCAGATCAGTTGCACCAATAGAGTAAAAATGACTATCAATAGAAGCTGCTATGATCGAGCTTCTGCTTTTAGTACAAATGAGAGAGGTGGAACTAAGCGCCGCCAAAATAAGCTGCAAAAAAGGGGAAAAAAGATACCGTTTGGCTATTGATTTTAGCTTATTTTGACTATAAGCAGCTTATAACCTGTAGCAAACAGGCCCAATATACCATCGGTTCCATCCAATGGGCCGGCCTTGTGTGTGTCTATACTCCTTCCATTCTCTTCTATAAGACACGGTTTGGTATGATACGATATTTTAAACTACATTTTCTCCATTTATTTATTTTACATAATATTATTTATTTTATACAATATTATTTATACTTATAGACTTATAATAATTATTGGATAATACATTTAGTTACGAATTTAACTATACTAAATTTGTATTATAGTAACTACAAACTATTAGCTAAATTAATGGCCAATGATTTTAAAGTTTGAATCTTGATATATGTGTGCACCTTATGAAAGTATACATATATATATATATACACCTTTATTTTTCAGCAATTTTATTTACTATACTAAGAAACAGAAAAGGCCCTTCAATTTTTTTTTTTTTGGAAAATGAAACTAAACGTGCTAAAGTTAAACTTTCTAGTGCTTATAAATTATTGTGGCTTTATCCGCCCTTTCATAAAAAAAAGGAGATAAAACAAGAAATCTTTAAATTGAGCGTGAAAACGAAATAAGAGCTTCCTATCTCGATATATATAAGATAAATATGATCTATACCTTGAAGGGATCATTGTCGACATCGATTGTATAGAAGTAGGCATCCTTTTTCATGGCGATTCCATCAAGAATCGGCTTCATGTACTCACACGTCGAGCGGTAGGACTTGGACCCCATGAACTCCAGTACCAGCTTAGATTGAGCATGGGAAAATTGTGTATGAGAGACGGAGGAGAGAGTAATAAACAAATAAATAGCACCAACACATTAAAGGAATTCTACATATATATATATATATATATATATATATATGGTAAATTTTTTCTACACCCCGGTGTAGTTACACCTATATGTATATCTCAAGATTTATGGTATATATGACCGAACGAAAGTGCATGTGGATGAAGTATATGATCATACTAGACCATCTATGGTGGTATATATGTTAAGTATGCATTCATACGTTGAGTATATGGATATACTTTTTTTTATATACAGCAGTAGTGGCATTTTGTGTAATATATTAAAAAAATATAGGTTCCTTCAAAAAATTTTCGTGTAGTAAGATCTATAGTATCTTAATATGAGTATCTAAACATACTCAAACCGATAAACAAGTATGAACACATACACAATGTGATTTTTTAAATATGGGAGTAACTACACCCGGATGTATAGAAAGTGCACCCTATATATATATATATATATATATATATATATGGTTTACTGTGTGTGTGGAAAACGAATCAAGATATACCAGTTTTTCATTAGCCTTAGCCATAACTTGCTTCAAGTGACTCCTATCTCGGACGGCTTCCACGTATGAACTATAAACTCATGGAAATGGTACAATTAATATTGAAGAATAGTTTCATAAAGAATATGCTTTATTTCGCTATTTCTTACAAATAGTATAATCAAAGCTATGTTTTCAAGGCCGTGTAGATATATAGATGTCCAAAACTTCACTTATTTGTAGCGCAGGAGGGAGTAATTCATTGTTTTTGAGTACCAAAACAGCAGGGCAAGCATATATATAGTTGTGCATATAGATTACCTGCCAACGTAGGCGTACGTGTTGCTTGAGGAATAGGTGGTGGAGTACCTGAAATTTACATTATTGTCAGCAGAAACATGTTCATAGTCACGTTATTCATAGTCACAGACACTTTCGGCTTGCACCTGCTTTTCTTTTACCCAAGCTCGTAATAATTGGCTGTGTACATCCCCTGATGTAGAGGCCGGATTTTATTATCCATTATAAAAAAAAAAAAGTCACGTTATTAAACATCATTGATGATGCCAGCCACTCTTAATTTCGTGCTTATTACAAAGCTGTTTGCCAAAAGATTTGGCACCAAATCTTTGCTGCTAAAGTTTTGGCATTCTGACTTCAGGCTGAGCTGTTTAGTTTCATAGTAATCTTTTGCACTGTACTAGTGTTGGTAATATAGGAGGCGTTTTTGCCCTTTTTTTTGGACCTCTTGAGTCCCAAATGCCAAAATTTTACAAGCCCAAGTTGCTACTTTTTTTTCCATGGTGTTTAGATCTATTTTGCCAAAAGATGAAATAAAACACCAAATGTTTTGGCAAAACTGGGGAACTAAACAGGTCCTACCTCTAATTACAAATAAATAAATAAAATTTTAGGGCTATTTTTCTTTTAAAAAATTAGGATTACTTGATTTAGCTATTCAAGATTTTTCACTATAAACTAATTACTTTCTATATTTTGAGTTTGAATACATGATAATGATACAATATCGAAGAATATTTTTATAAAGAATATGCTTTATTTCGCTGTTTCTTACAAATAGTATAATCAGGGGTGGAGCTATGTTCAAAGTGTTGGGTGGAAAAATAAAAACACAGTAGAAAGAGGCAATTTTCACCATTTTTGCACTCATATGTCACAGATCATTGCACCCACAAGGCAACATGCAAACCACGCACCCCCCACACACACACAATCAAAGCTATGTTTTCAAGGCCGTGTAGATATATAGATGTCCAAAACTTCACTTATTTGTAGCGCAGGAGCGAGTAATTCATTGTTTTTGAGTACCAAAACAGCAGGGCAAGCATATATATATATATATAGTTGTGCATATAGATTACCTGCCAACGTCATCTGTTTTCTTTGTCTCACCATACGTGCGTACCGGATAGGCATACGTGTTGTACGTGTTGCTCGAGGAATAGGTGGTGGAGTACCTGAAATTTACATTATTGTCAGCTGAAACATGTTCATAGTCACGTTATTAAACATCATTGATGATGCCAGCCACTCTTAATTTCGTGCTTATTACAAAGCTGTTTGCCAAAAGATTTGGCACCAAATCTTTGCTGCTAAAGTTTTGGCATTCTGACTTTAGGCTGAGCTGTTTAGATTCATAGAAATCTTTTGCACTGTACTAGTGTTGGTAATATAGGAGGCGTTTTTGCCCTCTTTTGGACCTCTTGAGTCCCAAATGCCAAAATTTTACAAGCCCAAGTTGCTACTTTTTTCCATGGTGTTTAGATCCATTTTGCCAAAAGATGAAATAAAACACCAAATGTTTTGGCAAAACTGTGGAACTAAAGAGGTCCTACCTCTAATTACAAATAAATAAATAAAATTTTAGGGCTATTTTTCTTTTTTTTAAAAATTAGGATTACTTGATTTAGCTATTCAAGATTTTTCACTATAAACTAATTACTTTCTGTATTTTGAGTTTGAATACATGATAATGATACAATATCGAAGAATATTTTTATAAAGAATATGCTTTATTTCGCTGTTTCTTACAAATAGTATAATCAGGGGGAGCTATGTTCAAAGGGTTGGGTGGAAAAATAAAAACACAGTAGAAAGAGGCATTTTTCACCATTTTTGCACTCATATGTCACAGATCATTGCACCCATTAGTATTTGCTCTAGCTCCACCCCTAGTATAATCAAAGCTATGATTTCAAGCCGTGTAGATAGATGTCCAAAACTTCACTTATTTGTAGCAGGAGGGAGTAATTCATTGATTTTGAGTACCAAAATAGCAGGGCAGGCCAATATATATAGTTGTGCATATAGCTTACCTGGCAACGTCATCTGTTTTCTTTGTCTCCCATGTACTTTTATTTTGATAATAACTAGCATCGTCATCAGTTGAATCACTGAAGCTCTGCACCAATATTGCCACCTGAAATTAAAAGAAAAATAAGTTAAAAATAAATTCAAGTATGATATATGTATACACACACACACACACACACACACACACCTGTTGTTGTAGATGCAGGAGAGCCTCCGGAAGAGCAGCAACAATCTCCAAAATTTTAGCGACCATCCAGGTGTTGTAGGCAACGTCGGCACGCAGGGCAGCAACGATTCCGTTGATGTCGGCCAGCTTGGAGGTGTTGTAGGCGCCGTTGGCGAGCACCACCGCGCTGAGGTTCAGTGAGATGTCGAGGTAGACCCGCCGCAGCTTCACGGCGATGGCGCCATCGTCCACGAAACGGAGCACGGCGTTCTTCCTCTGGCAGGCGACGACGAGATGCCAAGCGCGCTCCAGGGCCTGTTTCAGAGCCTCGAGCGCGCCGCCCAACATCGCGCCGCCGTCCTCCTTCTCCGTGGTCTTCCGCAGGCCCTCTGCGACGTCGCGCACCGTGGCCACGAGCTCGCCGATCTTGCGGCAGTCCTCCCGGTTGTACCAAAACGTGTCCACCTTCTCCTTGATCTTGAGCGCCAAGTTTATGATCGCCTGCACGATGCTCACCGATCCGGTCAGGATGCTCACCGGATTGGCCATGCGTCTAGAGCTATCTATCTCTTGCACGGTTGTTGCATGCGTTCTGTCGGTCTGCAAGATATATTGATCATCGATCCAAGACGTACATGACACGGGCATCAATATATATAATCGAATTGAAAAGAAAAGAAAAGAAAAATCCTAGCTAGCTTCCATATATGATCATCTCATCAGACATCAGGCATAACATACAAAATATATCAAGGAAGCCGCAGAGGCGCGCTACCTGCTGCTTAATTAGTTATTATGAACCAACAACTCCTTCCGATCGTTGAGCTTTGCCGGCGGCGTCCTGCACTCGTGCTCTCGCTCAGCAGCGGCAGGCTGCAGCTGCTGTGTGCTCCCTTTGCTCCTCTAAGATATATAGTGGAGTTGCAGCAGCAGGTTCCAGAGATACGAGCAAATATCAAACGCTGCTCTGCGTTGCATCCACGCCGAGTGAAAAAGCAAAAGAATCGCGGATGGGCTAGTGGCCGGCAGCAGTGGTAAGGCCGCATCTCTACCGATTCGTCGCCTAATAGTCTCCAACCATATCAATATTGGGGACGGAACTCATTTTCTGTTGCTCCAGTTAGTGATGAAAAGGGTACGGACATTTTCCAATATCCGTCCGTATATGCTTCATCAACTGAATTTATAGTTACGCATACATGTTTTTTATAGTTAACCATACATGTTTTTTATCCAACTATGAAAATCTGGGATATCTATTACTCCATCAACTAAATTTATAGTTAAGCATACATGTTTTTTTTATCCAACTATGAAAATGCCAATAACATTCATATTAACCCATAATTTTCGACAAAAAGGCATATAACAGCCTGCAATTTTGACTAAAACTTTTTTTTCAAAAAAAAATTGTGCCCCTAAAACATAGCAAAACAATAAAATTCCAAATAAAAACGTAACTACAAATCGAAGTCACTATTCCCTAACAACGGCGACGTAGGGTAATTCTACAGAGCCCATGTACAGCTTGCCGCCTTCCCTCTACATTACCTCCGTCGGCCTCACGCTCTTGGGCCCTCTCATCACCTGGACCACCTGACCGTCGGCCCCGACCCTCACGACGAGCAGGTGGCTGTCCAGACCAAACGGCAGCTCCATCCTCTCCCGGTGCAACGCCACCCAAAACCCTCCTCTGCCGTCGGCCCTCACATTGTCAGGGTATCCCGGCAAGTCGGTGAGGTGCTCAGACGTGCCAGCCTTGGGGCCATCGATCCAGTACCTAAGCAGCTTGCAGGGCCCGCTAAGCGCGTCCACGAGGTGTGTCCTGTCGGCGCTAATGGCGAGGCCATTAGGGTACGTGATGCAGGCCTGCAGCACGGTGACTTGGCCTGTCATGGGGTCGTACTTCATGAGGCGGCCGGACGCGTCGCCGGTGGCGGTGACCCTCTCATGCTGCGACTGCGGGTAGTTCATGCTGCTGTCCGTGAAGAACACGTCCCCTGTGACCTGATCCACGTCGACCCCATTGGTGAAGAGGAGCGGCACGCCATCAACCTCCACGGCCAGCACCGTCGCCTCGCCACCGCCGGGCCGCCGCTGACAACATGTTGAGATATTAGGCAAATTCCAGATTAATTCCATAATATAAATCATGATGAACAGATCTACTAGATAAAGCATGTGAAACATACTAGCATAACACAAAAGCATATCACGGATCATAGCAACAGTGTAAGCACAACTAGCACACCAGATAGATTGGACAGATTGAACATGACTAATACTAAGATTAGATGTTGGGAATAATACCTGCTGGACGTAGATGACAGCTTGATGGAGAGGTTCCCGAAGGCGAAGGCCGAGATCCTCCGTGATCGCTGTCACTGTCGTCGATCAGCGGCGGTGGAGGTCGAAGAAGTTGACGATGAAGACGACGCCGAGACGGTCCGCCCGCGTGTCCTTCGCGGAAGACGAGCTGTGACGAAGATCGGGTGCGTCGCCCGAGCGCTTCCCAAAAACTTTATTCGCCTTCTCCCGGTGTAGGATCGCAAAAACGACGGTTCTCGAGAGACCTGCCGCCCGGCCGCCGGTGCACGCAAGCGATCGGCTGAGATTGGCGACGGCGGCGGCGCAGCGAAAGAGGCAAAACCCTAAGCTTTCGATTGGATACGTTTAGCATGGCCGGTGGTCTGCTTATATAGTCCCGCCGACCGACCTCGTGACATAGTCACAATCTAAACCTGTTAGGACTCTGCTGTTCGTATTCGTTTAGAACTCGCAAACCAAAGACCAAAAACTAAAACTGCGAAAAGGAGACCGCACCCCGCAAGGCGAGGGAGCCGGATTTCGGGCGACCATTCACGCATGTCGTGGCGCCCACGCCCTTCGCCACGCCCGCGAGGCGAAAGCGAGTGCGCCGTGGCGTGTGGAGTTCCCTTTCTCCTTCTCACACTAGACTTGAGAAGATAAGAACCACTTTCATATTTAAGTTGGTTCACTCCACCTTCCACTAGCAATGTGGTACTAAAGGAATTGCACCCCCTCCTTTGCACTTCATGAATGGGCCTTTGAGATTTACTTAGGAATTTCAGAATTCGTTATTGGGCCAAGCCCATTAACTATATATAAATTTCAACAATCCTCCACCAGATCTCAAATACCCATTTAGAGATTTGCCTGCTTTCACTATGTTTGATATACTAGTGTTTCAGCATAGACTGTTAAGTTGAACTTCCGCCTAGAACTTCAAGCTATACTTATTCACAACTTTAACAATGGACTACGCCTTTCCCCATGGGTGGAGCATATACGTCATACTCCTTGGTCTCTTCATGAGCTTACTAGAGATCACCCAAGTCTCATAGACTGTGACGTTTAACAGTCAAACTCATATAGGTATGCTCTTCCAAGAATGCTCTGTAGGACAACACCTTTACTTATTAAAGTTAATAGAACATATTAAGGCATTCTCGCCAACCTACCATATAGAGCCTCATCGCTCTTGAGAGTATTACATCTTCACATAGAGAGGGTTATTTAGTTTACTCTCCTCAGTTTATCAATAGCTTGTTCTTCCCAGATTCTTATTCACGGGATCTCCGATCAAAAAGGTTGGGTTACTACTATCAGAAACTCATATGGGTCTCATACCCATCTCCCTAGATGCAATTTCTATCACATTACGTGATAGCCCTTTTGTAAAGGGATCTCGCCGGGGTTTTTATCCATGCGTATATAAGATACAATTATTACTTTGGAGTTTCTCAACTTCCTGACAGTCTTCAAACGTCTTTTAACGTGTCTTGTTGACTTTGCATTATCCTTAGCACTATTCATTTTAGTGATCACTGTTTGATTATCACAGTTCATGAGGATAGCCGGTATTGGTTTTTCAACCACTAGTAAGTCAGACAAGAGCTCACGCAGCCACTCTGCCTCTGCATCTTTGATCCAAAGCAGTGAGTTCTGCCTCCATGGTTGATTTAGTCGGTATAGTCTGTTTACAAGACCTCCATGACACTGCCACCTCCAAGAGTAAAGACATACCCACTAGTGGCGTAGATTTGATCAATATCAGAAATCCAGTTCGCATCACTATATCCCTCTAGCACAGCTGGGTGCTCGAAATAGTGAATTCCATAGCTCATTGTACCTTTAAGGTAGCACAAGACCCTTTCTAGTACATGCCAATGATCATCACCCGGGTTGGACATATACCTGCTCAACTTGCTCATAGCAAAAGAGATATCCGATCCGGTTGCGCTAGCTAGATACATGAGTGAACCAACAATTTAAGAGTACTCCAATTGATCTCTAGTACACTTCTTATTCTTTCGCAATGTCACACTAGGATCATAAGGTGTTGGAGAAGGCTTTCTATCCATAAAGCCAAATCGGCTCAGGACCTTCTCAACATAGTGAGATTGCAATAAAGTAATCCCACTCTCTTCCTTAATCAGCTTAATGTTTAGAATTACATCAGCTTCTCCTAGATCTTTCATATTAAAACTCTTTGACAGGAAAGACTTGACCTCATTAATAACATCCATGTTTGTTTCAAAGATTAGAATATCATCAACATATAAACATAGTATAACAGATTGGCCCCCACCATGTTGATAATACACACACCTATCGGCTTCATTAACAAAGATAACCGGCATTAGTTAACGTAGTGTCAAACTTCTCATGTCATTGTTTAGGTGCTTGCTTCAAGCCATACAAAGATTTCAATAATTTGCACACCTTTTGCTCTTGACCTTTTACTACAAACCCATCAGGTGATCCATGTAAATCTCCTCATCCAACTCTCCATTAAGAAAAGCTATCTTCACATCCATTTGATGAATGATCGCACCATATAAGACGCCAAAGGATAGTAGTGTTCGAATTGTGGTCATTCTAGCAATAGGTGAATAAGTATCAAGGAAATCCTCGTCTTCTTTTTGAGTATAACCCTTAGCCACAAGCCGAGCCTTGTACTTGTCAATAGTACCATTAGGTCTAAGCTTCTTCTTAAACACCCACTTACATCCAATTGGTTTACAACCGAATGGTAGATCGAGATAGCTCCCAAGTTCCATTAGAAAGAATCGAGTCCATCTCACTACGAATAGCTTCTTTTCAATCATCTCGCATCTGGAGATTTATATGCCACTGCAATAGAGGTGGGAGTATCATCCATAAGGTACACAATAAAATCATCACCAAAAAGATTTTGCAATCCTTTGTCTCTTGTTCCTCCACGAAACTTCATTGTCATCCTCCTCAAATGGTTGCTCAAATGACTCAACAGAGACTTCGATAGGTATAGTAATATCGAGCTAATTCAAAGTAGAAAATCTAACATTGCTACGCATATCTTTTAAAGGAAATATATTCTCAAAAAATGTAGCATCACGAGATTCAAAGATTGTATCAACATGCATATCGAAACTTTAGGTTTTAGTACTAAAAATCGATAGGCAATGCAATTATGAGCATATCCTAGAAAGACACAGTCTACCGTCTTTGGTCTAAGCTTACGCTTCTTATTAATTAGAACATTGACTTTCACCAAGCATCCCCACATGCGCAAGTATGAAAGTGATGATTTTCTTTCAACCCACATCTCATATGGTGTTGTCTCTTTATTCCTCGTTTGGAATTCTATTCGTGACATGACTTGCGGTCAATATAGCTTCCCCTCCACCATGCCTTAGATAAAACCAAAGAAGATCTAACATAGCGTTCACCAAGTTAGTCAACGTGTGGTTTTTCTTCTCGGCAATCTGTTAGATTCGGGCGAATAGGGAGGTGTCCTCTCGTGAATAATACCATGTTCGCACAAAAATTATCAAATATTATAGGAAAGTATTCACCACCATGATCTGACCTTAGACGTTTAATCTTTCTTTCTAGTTGATTTTTAACTTCAGCCTTAAAGATTTTAAAGTAGTCTAATGCCTCATCTTTAGTTTTCAGCAAGTAAATATAGCAATATCTAGAAGCATCATCAATTAACGTCATGAAATATCTCTTTCCACCTTTAGTCAACACACCATTCATCTCACTAAGATCGGAATGTATGAGCTCTAGAGCTGCCAAGTGTCTCTCCTCCGCCGCCTTGTGAGGCTTTCGAGATTGCTTAGATTGCACACAACTATGGCACTTAGAACCTTTGGCAATGGTGAACTCTAGAATTAATCGCAAGCTAGATAAATGTGACATCAAACCAAAATTCACATGACATAAACGAGAATGCCAAACACTTGAATTATCATCAATTGTGCCACAAATATGATTGACCGACTTATTGCAAAAATCAGCTAAACTTAGACGGAACAAGCCTCCGCAATCATAGCCTTTACCAATAAATTATCCATGCTTAGACATAACTACTTTATTGGACTCTAGCACTACTTTAAACCCATCTTTTAATAATAGAGAAACGCTAACAAGGTTCTTACGAATAGTAGGGACATGCTGCACGCTTCTTCGACTACACGATCTTCCCCGAAGTAAACTTCAGATCTACCGTGCCAACACCACGAACGAAGCATATGACCCATTCCCCATCGGGACGGAGGAACCTTGGAGCCCTTGGTAAGAAGAAAACAAAGAGATGTCGGCACATACGTGAATATTTACACCCGTATCAAGCCACCAACTAGGTGATTGAAATATCGGAAATACAAGAGGGAAGATTACCATACCCGCCATCGGCATTGGTTGCGATCCGAGGGTTGACCTTCTTCTCTTTACGGTCCGCACGCTTAGGACATTCCTTAGCAAAATGACCAAGATCACCACAAGTGAAACAAGGCATCTCGGACTTGTCTTTCTTCTTCTTCTTGAAGGTAGTAGTAGCTTTGGCATTGAAAGGCTCTTTGTTTCCCCTTTCCTTTGTTCTTGCCTCTCGAAATTTCTCTAGACAAAGTGAGCGCTATGATCCTCGTTCCCCTTGTCCGTATTGTCTTTAGCCCGAGCCTTCTCCTTAACATCAAGAGACTGAATCGGGCATTTAACCGATATTTTCTGTCGCTTGTGTTTAAGGCTTTGTGGCGGTTCCTCCATGGAGAAGGCAACTTTGCAATGATGCAACCCAGCCACAACTTCATCGGGTATAACATACTCAAGAAGTTCAAGTTTCTTAGCCGGGACGCTATATCTCATGAGCTTGATCGACTATAGATTTGTTTGCAACCATCTTATAGTCATGAAAGCTCTCCATGATGTACAAGTTGTTTGCCCGCATCGACGCACCATAGGTAGTGTTCGGATGATCCCACGAGCTTTAAGCGTCTTTATAGTGCATCACAAAGCATCATAGATATGATCAGATAGCACATTACGCACAGCTCCCACAAAGATGTCATTGGCTTTCTCGGAATTTACTCCGATCTTCATCGAGAGGGTCTCCCTCGGGTAAGCCATCTTTGACCCAGGAAACTTCCATGGCAATAAGCCAATCTATGACCTTCTGAGACCACCTCTTAAAGTGCGCACCAAAGAATTTCTCCGCCTCGGTAAATATCAACAAAAAACTAGCCACGTGCCTTCGAAAAGACCTAAAATAAGGTTTTTGGATTGTTGAGATATTAGGCAAATTCCAGATTAATTCTATAATATAAATCATGATGAATAGATCTACTAGATAAAGCATGTGAAGCATACTAGCATAACATAAAAGCATATCATAGATCATAGCAACATGTGTAAGCACAACTAGCACACCGGATAGATTGGACAGATTGAACATGACTAATACTAAGATTAGATGTTGGGAATAATACCTGCTGGACGTAGATGACAGCTTGATGGAGAGGTTCCCGAAGGCGAAGCCGAGATCCTCCGGTCGCCGCCACCGCCGTCGATCAGCGAGTGGTGGAGGTCGAAGAAGTTGACGATGAAGACGACGCCGAGACGGTCCGCCGCGTGTCCCTCCCGGAAGATGAGCCGTGGCGAAGATCGGGAGCAGTCGCCAAGAGCGCGTTTCCTAAAACCTTATGCGCCTTCTCCCGGCGCAGATCGCAATGACGATGGTTCCGGAGACCTGCTCGCCCGGCCGCCGGTGCACGTAAGCAATCAGGCTGGAGATTGGCGACGGCGGCGCAACAGCGAGAAGAGGCAAAACCCTAAGCTTTCGAGAACTCTGCAAACCAAAGACCAAAAACTAAAAAGGAGACCGCACCCCGCAAAGGCGAGGAGCCGGATTTCGGGCGGACCATTCACACGCATGTCGTGCGCCCGCGCCGCCGCCCCGCCCCGAGGCGAGGCGGCGAAAGCACGTGTGGAGTTTCCTTTCTCCTTCTCACACTAGACTTGAGAAGATGAGAACCACTTCCATATTTAAGTTGGTTCACTCTACCTTCCACTAGCAATGTGGTACTAAAGCAATTGCACTATCTCCTTTGAATGGGCCTTTGAGATTTACTTAGGAATTTTAGAATTCGTTATTGGGCCAAGCCCATTAACTATATATAAATTCCCACACATCAGCCTCTTGTACGCGTCCGCGATGTAAAGGTTGCCAGACCGGTGGTGGAACCGCAGGCCCAGCGGGCGACCGCACCTGCTTTCGGTGAGCTCCGCCGGCCGAGCCCTGGACGCGGTGCAGGCCTCGGCGTCCTAGCCTGGGCTGTACGCGTACGTCGACCACCCGCACGCGAACCCGTTCCACTTGAGGACGCGCCCGTCGGAGACGCCGCTGTAAGGACCGGCGCCCGCACCGTCGAAGGCCACGCTCTCCGGGCCGCGTAGCATCGATCCCCAAAGTAGCAGTGGCAGATGCTTACTCCGGCTGCCGTCGATGGTGCTCGTTTCGGAGATGGGGCGAGCCGAGCACGGCAGGAGTAGCAGCAGGACGGCGAGGCACAAGATCGCCAATGTCCGTGCAAGCTTGTGGATCGCCATGATTTGTTCGGTTTATTACACGGGCGCAGCGGCAGACGTTTTCGTGTCGTGCGTTTGGTGGAGAGAAGCGTAGGGTGTCGCCTCCTTTTATTGGCCTGGCTGGAGTAGCTTGAATACGAATCGAATCGGGCAACGGAGTCGGACTCTCGGTGGTCTCGGACGTTCGGATTATCGGCTTATCGGACTCGGTTTGATCGCAGTGCTGTGTTCTGTAATTCCGTTTGCCTTTGGGCTGTACACCAGGACGGAAGAATTGGCGCATTAGTATTCACCAAGAACATCTCGTGTGCTAATTGTTTGGTTGTTGCTACCAATGACTAGCAGCTGAAAACGTTGGGAGTTTCGACTCTTGAGCACGATTGGAACATACAAAATATATCAAGGAAGAAGCAGAGGCGCGCTACCTGCTACTTAATTAATTATTATGAACCAAGAACTCCTTCCGATCGTCGAGCTTTGCCGGCGGCGTCGTGCTCTCGCTCGGCAGCAGCAGGTTGCAGCTGCTGTGTGCTCGCTTTCCTCTCTAAGATAGTGGAGTTGCAGCAGCAGGTTCCAGAGACACGAGCAAATATCACACGCTGCTCTGCGTTGCATCCACGCCGACTGGAAAAGCAAAAGAATCGCGCGCGGATGGGCTAGTGGTAAGAATGCTAAGTTGAACATTTTCTTTATCTTAATATAAGGACGTGCAAACCTTTTACATGATCGAAAAAAAAGTCCAACCATCGATATTGGGGACGTCACTCATTTCCTGTTGCTCCAGTTAGTGATAAAAAGGGGTATCCGTCCGTGTATGCTCCATATAGCACATATTAAAGTTGTACTAGTAATATAAATCTTAGGATATCTATCACTCCATCAACTGATTTTATAATTAAGCATACATGTTTTTTTATCCCACTATGAAAATGCCACTAACATTCATCTTAATCCACAACTTTCGACAAAAAGGCATATAACAGCCTGCAATTTTGACTAAAACTTTTTTTTTTTTTTCAAAAAAAAAAAAAAAAAAACTGTGCCCTTAAAACATAGCAAGACATATAAATATTCTAAATAAAAAACTACAAATCGAACTAACTATTCCCTAACAACGCCGACATAGGGGGTAATTCTACAGAGCCCATGTACAGCTTGCCGCCTTCCCTCTCCGCCACCCGGCGTCACTATTCCGCGAACGTTCACGAGGAACGTAACGCGAACGAACAATATCCGACCAACTAGCAATTCCCGCCTGTTTCCATTTATTTATGGACAGCCGAGAGACGCGCGACTCGCTGTCTCATTCTCTCTCTTTTCGCGCTCTATTTGGCAGGAATTTAACCTTTCCTATCAAACTATTCATTCCCACCTGTTTCCATTTATGGATGGCTGAGAGATGCGCTGACTCGCTGTATCATTTCTCTTCTCTTTCGCACGCTACTTGGCGGGAATTTAATTTTCTTTTGCCGTGCGAGTTGAGCAATATTTTTTGAAAAGCTGGCGAGCATATAGCTTAGATAACGGAGTAAGTACAGTAACTTGGACGGATAATTTTAACAAGCCAAGTTACAACATTAGCTTTTCTATTTGCGGCAAACTAAATGTCGAAAAATAGCTCCAACACTAACATTCTCTTTTAGGTTATATCAGCATTTCCTTTTTCTTTTTGCAAACATAATCATTCAGGGACATGGGGAATAGGGTTAAAAAGAAGGGTGGGGGAGCAAAATAAAAGAAAGTTTTACACGGTATAAGAAATTCCATAATATCATGCAAACTTGCAAAGACGAGATGGATAATGTCAGGTACCACCTATGCCATGAGGGGCCCATGCCAGCTATCAAAGGGGAGACTCCAACTACTTAAGGCCACCAGGAGACCCTAAGGAGATCATCAACCAAAATATCAATCATCTTTTACCTTTACTTTACTTGTACCGTAGCTTACTGTTCATCTTCTCTCTCATCTCTCCCTCTCTTTCCCCTTTACCAGATTCTAGAGGATTCTAGACATTGTTGGTAGTGAGATTAGCAGCCTAGGTGTGGGGTTGCTAACGGTGGTATCAGCTCTCCACCGATCCTCGCCATGGATCGGTATCTCGAGCTCGCTTTTGCCCGATCCTCTGCAGGTTCGACGAGATCGAGGCCCGTTGGGGACGCACGTGAGCAGCGTGCCGCGGGGCCGCCGAGTCCCGCGTCGCCATCCCCGAGCGGATCCGGTGTGACGCAGTCCGACGCCCGTCGTGGCCGACAATTGGGCGGCTTCTTCAACGACGTCCCCGACGAGCCCGTCCCCCTCACGGACTCCTCCTCCATCGACCTCGACGCCGCGTCCACCTCCGACGCCGTCGTGGCCGATAATTGGGGCGGGTTGTTCGCGCCGCCCATCCACGTCCTCGAAGAGCAGCTCGCCGACGGGAGAGAGAGGATTCGAACGAGATCCCTCGCCTCACTACCACGGCCTCAGGGAGATGGAGTCCCGGGAGTTTCGCTCCCGGATCTCGGAGTGCGAGGAGGTGGTGGAGGTGGACGAGCGGGTTCTCCCATCCTCCGGCAGCGTGTTCAAGGCCGTCGTCCCCGCGTTCATCCACAACTACCTCGTCGAGGGCGCTGCCTCCGTTTCACATCCGCCTCGGCGAGTTCCTTTGCGTCCGCCGCGACCGCCCGGGGTGGCGTGCTCATCTGCTCGTCCCGCTTCACCCCGGCGCGGCGCTCTCGCTTCGCTCCATCGACCGCAGCGAGCTTCTCCGCGTCAACGAGGACGGCGGCCTCCGCGGCTCGGGTTCGGGGCGCGGCGGTCCTCCACCTCGAGCCAGCGCGCCCCGTACTACGTCCTCGGGGGCTGCGAGGTCGCCTCCGCCGCCGCCTTCTTCAAAAAACCGCGGCCCCGTACTCGTCCCGAGGGGGCTACGAGTCACCTCCGCCGCGCCTTCTTCGAGCTTGCGCGGCGGCGGCGTTCTCGTCGTCCCGGGGAAGCTTCCCCGGACGACTACGCCGAGGCGAGATCCGGGGAGCTCGAGCCGCCACCGCGTCATCATCCCCCGGCTATGATGGTGGAGGGAGAGTCGCGCGGCTCTGCCTCTTGGGTGGCTACGTCAGCTCCTTCTCGGCGGAGTTCGTATTGTGGCTATCGAGAAGGAGCAGGCGCCGTGCGGCGGCGCGGCGCTGCCGTACCTCGGCCGCGCCGGCGGGGGAGAGGCGCGCGCCCGCCGCGTCTACGCCGGGCTCCACGCCATTCTGCGGCGCTCTCCCACACTCCTTCCGCGCCGCGCCGCCAAGTCATCCATCATCACAAGACGCTGAGGCGCGGCGCGACCACATCCACACATTGCATCGCGCGCCGCCGGATGCGGACTCGCGGGCCGTACATCTTCTCCGACAACGAACTCGCTGGGAGCCCTCGCCAGCAGCTCACCGGATCCGCGACTACCTTCTCCGCCTCGACTACGCCCGTGCCGTGTGCGCCGCCCGGCGCTCGGGTTCCGGCGCCAGCGCCGTCAAGCGGGAGAGGCACTTCGCCATCCAGGTTCGACAAGTTGCCGTGTTCGCAGAGCTTATCGTCGCCCGAGGGGCGAAGGCCGGCGTGTTAGAAATGTGACGCGAGTAAACGATGAAGTAAATCAAAATTTAAATTTCAAGGACACAAGATTTAACGTGGAAAACCCTCCCAATGCGGGAGAGTAAAAACCACGGGCGCCCGGCCAAGAAACACTTCTCACTATATCAAGAGTCGGGTTACAACGCCGTATGGCGGCTTACAAGAGAGAAAGAATAATTGTGTTGTGTTGTCTCCCAGGAGGATTGGTCTAAATATATAGGGAGGAAAACTCTCTACCTCCACATCAATTAGCAATATGGTACTAATTGATGTCGCTCCGCCTTCATCTTTAAACGGGTCTTCAGTAGTTGGTAGCCCAATATGAATTTGGAACATATTTCAACGGAGCGCGTCTTCGGGGTTCGTGGGCGCCCAGGACTTCGCCGCACCGCCTCCCACGCCTACACAGCGCAAGTGCGCCATGGTGTTCGCGGCAAGCACATCGCCTCCACGATTCCAGGCATGCGTGCGGGAGCTGGCGGGCGCCAACATCATCGCCCACGCTAGGGCCGCGGTCGCCGCGAGTGGTGAGAGGACGTCGACTTGATGCGCGCTGCGTCCACGGCCGTGGCGTGCTGTTCCGCCGCCGGTAGGCGTCGAGCACGCGTCTGCACCGCCGCCACGCGCCCGCAACAACTCCATCGCCGTCGCCGCCGCGAGATCCGGCGAATCTCGTCTCTTGCTCCGCGTGCACCTCGTCGCCCGGGCATCAGCGCGCCGCGTGGTCGGGACACATTCGGCCGGGCGGCGGCTCCGACTTCAACCCCAATGATCACGACAAGGTCTGCTGCTCCGCGCCCGCCGCCGCGTCACCGACCTCTCCGCTCCGCGGCCACCTCGGCCGCCATCCACGGGCGCTTGTCCTCTCCGCCCCGCTCCCGAGTCCACCACGTCCCCGGCTGCTACCCCCGCCAAGCCCGGAGACCCGCCTCGATGTTGCCTTCAAGGTGCTCGGCGTGCGGTGCCAACCACGCCGCCCGACTCCCCGAATGAGGCGACGGCGTTACACGGGCGTACCACGGCCGATGCGCATCGTCCCACTACACGGCTCCACGACGCGGTACCTCAAGTCATCAACGTCGCTGCTTCGTCGTCATCGCCACCGGTGGAAAGCCGGCGGCCACAAGGTCTCGGACTCCGTCCCCCTGCGGGCGCCCTCGCGCACTTCATAGGCGTCGGCGCGTCCTGATCTGGCCGATCACCGAGGGCGCAGAGGAGATGGAAGCCAGCGGCCAAGCCTATGTCCACATCGACCTCACCGACACCAGGCTCAGCAACCTCAGGGCGCTCATACTCGCCAACGTCATCGTCCCCCGCGACCGGCCCACGTGGCGCCGAGGTGATGCTGCGGTCCTACCGGCGCCGATGAGATATTGGGCAATCACGGCGTCAAGCGCATGCACATTCGCGATCGACTTCAGCCACGGCGACGAGCGTTCTATCCTCGTCGGTGCAGTCCACCACCGTGAGCATGCGTTGAGCTCCTACGCCATCCAACTTTGCACAGCGAAAGTGTGGTGGCAGTTCCTTCTACCGATTGCCGTCGGCGCTGCGGCATGCATGGGGCTCGCGTGGAACTAGTTCCGTAAAAGTCACGGAGGGCATGGAGTGGGCATGGAGTTGTGCATGACCCCGGCTGATATCTTCTAGCAAGAGAAGCAGAGAAGCCTGCTCGTGAACAAGAACATCGAAAATCACTGTAGCGGCTTGTGGGAAAGCCGTCATTTAAGGAGGGAGGAATGTCAGGTACCACCTATACCATGAGGGGCTCACGCCAGCTATCAAAGGGGAGACTCCAACTACTTAAGGCCACCAGGAGACTCCAAGGAGATCATCAACCAAAATATCAATCATCTTTTACCTTTACTTTACCTGCACCGTAGCTTACTTGTTCATCTTCTCTCTCAGCTCTCCCTCTCTTTCCCCTTTACCAGATTCTAGAGGATTCTAGACATTGTTGGTAGTGAGATTAGCAGCCCAGGTATGGGGTTGCTAACAGGTAACTATTAAGTCTCATAACTTCTGCGACTGTGATACTTTGAGCATCCGTATAACTATGACATTGACCATATATGTCTCTTCATCGGGAAGATCTACGAAACATTTTCGTATTGAAAGTAACAAACAAAAAAACAAAAAAACAAGGAGAAACATAAATTAACACGGCAAATAAGAATACTATTTAACATACATAAGAAAACCCAAGCAAAATACATAAATATGTAAGTTAAACGCAATGACTTAATGTAGGGTTTAGGTACAAGCACAATAGGATCAGATGCGTACAATGACCAGGAGAATTCACCAAGCTGTTTGTAAGTTAGGGTTTAGCTAAGGGAACTGTGCATTTGCCTCTAACCATGCAGTTAGGGCTTCTCCAGTGGTGTTGACAATTAGTTAACCATAGACATATTTTAGTTAATGGTCGTATAGTTGATATACCAAGCTTTCGTTGCAAACCCCGAGATATTATTATTACTTCAAGGATAACCAACGATCAAAACGTTTGGTTCAAAATTCTATTGCTTCATCCGATCCTAGCAAATTACCAAAGCATTTGACGATTGACATATTGCAATATAATGGACTAGTAAAAAATTCTAGATAGGAAGTGGGTCGGTCTCAAAATAAATGAGTTGTTAGTTGTAGAATATTATTCTCGCCAGACTTGAACTTAAATCGAAAAAAAGAAAGGTTCATAGAATTTTTTTTTCTTCCCCTTTCCCCCGAACTAAATCGACCTAAGACTCTTCATTCGTATTTTCCCCGCTCACCTAGCAGAAATTCCAATGGCTTTTGCTACTATAACCTTCCCAACCATGATTTTTTGTTCTATTCGTTATTTCGCATAGAAATAACAAATTTAACGATACTAAAAAAAACATCCTAGGATCCTTTTTTTTCTTTTTTGTTATTTCCTCAATGTGTATTTTATGTACCACAGTAATTTGCTATTTTTTCTTTGCCCAGGTGGTGACAGTCTAAGATAAAAGGCGCGGAGCGATGTTAAAATGAAGTAAGAGAGTACCAAATATATAAAACTTTAAGGATTCTAGTTATAGCTTCTCGTGTAGGATGTAACGGTCGCTTTCCAGGGAATCTCAATCTTATTTGCCAGAAGACTGCACGAGACACCAAAACACATCAATGTTGTTTTTCATGTACTGCCTCTTCTAGATTCGATTGTTGTCTCCACATTTCTTCGCCAAAAGGCTTGGATTGATTATCCGATTTGAACCAACAATTCATCTGACTATGATGGGAATGGCTTCCTGGGCTATTGAATGGAAATGCCAAGGCGTGCTATGGGAATGGTCTTTCGACCTCCAACCACCATGGCTATTTGCAGGCTTGGCTTGCCCATCTCCTCGTAATTGAACTCGCATTCAGCTGGTCTTGTTCTTGCGGTTGGCCTTTTGAACATGAATCCCCAATCAGCTAACCCTCGCTCGGTGGAGAGATTACTCAAGCAAGTTCGGATGTTGCCTCTTGCCAGTTTTCAAAAAAGATTTTTCATGTAATTCCCATTTAGGTTCGATTTGCTCGTCTCGTAGTCTTATTGGCCTAGGGGTTGATTCGGTTGGGATTTCTTTTTCCTCTTTTCTAAGTGGTTTAAAGGACCCAAATAATTGGCTTGAGTCGATGGAGAGACCACTGAAGCAAAGTGACGCATGGAGTGTGTCGACCACGAAACATGAGCCGACACTACTACACAAATAACTTCCGTGGTGGGCAAAAATTGTTTACCATGGCGGTTTTTCAGCCTGCCACGAACAAAAGGCCACCGTTAATAGAATCTTTTCTATGGCAGTTTTTGCCCCCTGATGCCCGCCACCATAAATCACGAAAAAAAAAAAAAAAAAAGAGGAACCCAGATCCAGGCCCAAATGGGCCCGAATCTGACTCACAGCTAGGGTTTCATGCCTGGATCGGGCGGCCGGCGCGGTGGAGAGGCCGACCCGCGTCCAGGCCCCCGGATCTGCCGCCCGCACGCGCATCCAAGCACCCGTAGATGGCCGCCGAGGTGGTCCGTGTGTCGACTAAATGTGCTCGACAGTCCACCGAGGGGTTACCCATGATAGTAGATTTAGGCAAGAGGTGTGCGTGAGCGAGATCGAGACGGCGGCAGAAACACAAGAGTTGGACAGGTTCGGCCACCGGCGAGGCGTAATACCTACGTCGTGTGTGTCTACTTTCTGTATTATCTATCGTAAGAGATGCGATCCCGAATAAGGGGGTCCCCTACCCGCCTTTATATCGCCAGGGGTAGGGTTACAGATACAATCTCCTAAGAAAGGAAGGGCATGATCTGTTACAAATTACACGGGATTGAGGTCTATCCTATCAGATTGCCGTCTTCAGGATATCCTCCGGATGTCATGCGGCGTGCGGCATCTGATGCCTTGATCTGCAATCATCACTATGTAAAAAGGCACATAATCACCCGTGCGCCCGAGGCGTCGCTAATAACGAGCGTCGTGTTGTGACATTACCGACGCCAGGGGTTGGGCGGCGTCGATAATAGGCGCGGATGGTCCCACAAGACCAATACGGCGTCAGTAATAGAAGGTCATTACGACGCGCGTGTTTATGTAACGTCGTCTGTTTTCTTAATCCGGGACGCCAGCGTTTTAAAACGGCCCCAGGGCGCGACGCCGGCTATGGCGACGCTTTTTTGAAACCGAAATGTCGCAGAATTCAACGTATCTCGGACACGCGTTTGATCACGGGCGCATTTTTGAGACCGATCGACCGTGGATGCAACCCCCAATTCAGACGCCGCGTTTTGCTTACAGACACCTTTTTCGGCGCCCGCCCGTCAGCATGCACCGTTACGAGTATTACAGGCCGCGTGGAATCACGAACTTCGGCGTGGTCGAGAACCATCCGTGTTGCTTGACACCGTGCAGACGCAGGCGTCGTGCGCGAATCTGCCGACGCATGGAACATACAAGGGTGCGGCGGCCACGTAAATTAAAGTCGCGCGTTTATTTTCAGGCGAGTTGTGTTAGGAGGTGTCGTACATGTCACAACCACTACCCCGGCGTGCGTTTATTTTCAGACGAGTTGTGTTAGCGGTGTCGTACATGTCGCAACCACTACCGGCGCCGCGTTTATTTTCGGGCGAGTTGTGTTAGCGGGTAATGTGTACATGTCGCAGAGCACTACCGGCGCCGTATAGTTTCGTGGCGAGATGTGTTAGCGGGTGTCGTACATGTCGGAACCGCTACCGATCTTGCGGTCATTTACTGAGCGTGTGTTGTCGCCCGGATGTCCGTGTTGTTTCTTGGTATTGTGGACACGTGTCGATAAGCGAAACGCTTCGCCAAGAGCGGCGTGCTGTAATCGTCGCATGTTACGGTCGTGCGTTCTTGCCGTGAGTCCACGGTGTGCGTGGTGTCCGAAAGCGTTGCGGACACATGTCAATGAGCGGACGCCGCGGGTGTGCACGCTGTATTTGTCTCGAATATTCTGATCGCCCGCCCCGCTAGAGACGATGGATGTTGACACGCGTGCGTACCAGACTGAATTTGGCTGGGCCTGCATCCGGTTTTGAACGGGCCTCAGCGACGGCCTTCCTTTGGGGCTGAATGTTAGGCCCGTTCTCATGTGGTACAACGAGCTGGGCCGTTTTCCGCTGCGTTGCCACACACTTCAACACCGTCTCTCTCTCTGGTGGTGGCGGAGGAGGAGCGCGACGCACAGGGGCGATGGCTGCGTTGGTTTGTGCTCCGCCACCGCCATATCGAGCTGTAGGTACTCGCGGGTGTGCTTAGAGCTCTCCTCCTTTGTCACCGGCCTTCCTTTGGGCCTGAATTTGGACCTGGATGTTAGGCCCGTTCTCTTGTGGTACAACGAGCTGGGCCGTTTCCCGCTACATAGTTACAGGCACGCGTCTGACTAGAGACGATGGATGTCGGCATGCGTGTGTAAGTGACTGGCCTGTCACAGACGCGCGCCACGTTCGTTGGGTTACAGGCGCGTATGTGGTACCATGTGTCTGTAACTATAGTACTCCTACCTAGTAAAGCGAGATATGCGTTTGTAAAGCGTACCGGTTAGGGTTATCCGTTAGCGGCGATTCTTTTAAATGCGTGTGCACGTACCTTGTGCGTGCGTTCGGGTTAAATGCTTTCGGGTTCGCGAGGATATATATAAAGGCGTTCTTTGCCACACACTTGAGCACCGTCTCTCTCCGCGGGGGGCAGCGGAGGAGCGACGCCGGACCGGCGGCGGCTGCGTTGGTGTGTGCTCCGCCATATCGAGCTATAAGTACTGCGGGCGTCCTTAGAGCTCTCCTCCTTTGTCACCGCGTTCCTCTCGGCATTATATTGGTGCTCGTGCGTTTGGGCGGCGGCGCAAGAAGGGCGTCGCGCGTGCTCCGGCCGCCATCTTCGTGTCGGCGTGCTCGCCCGCCTGCAGGGGATTTCACCGGTGGCCGGGCCGTGCTCGCTAGCTCTGCAGGGGGTCGCCCGATGCGGTGGTTAGGCCGATCTCGAACGTAGGTGAGCAAACCTAGCTACGAGACGCTTCTAATTAAAATACAATAGTGCTTTTGCATCGATTAATGCATAATGGCTGAGATAGAATTAAAGCATCTAGTTGTTGGCAACAATATCTTGACTTAAATTGGCTGAGGATTTCTTCCATTTTCACCATGCTTAATTTTGTAGACGATGGGGGATCGAAGCCATTGGATGTACCGGGTGAGACGCAGCGGCGGTCGTGAGTACATAGATGGGTTGCAATCTTTCCTAGCTGCTGCAGAGGCCGATATGCGCGAGACCCAGATGCCGGGTTTGTGGTGCCCATGTGTGGACTGCAAGAACCAGATGCAATACTCGAGTTCGTTTTCAGTCCATGCCCACCTAATCCTTCGAGGTTTCATGGCTGGGTACACAAGTTGGAACAAGCATGGAGAAGGTGTCAACGACGGAGAACAAGCGCAGGTTCCTGAAAGTGGTGCCGGTGGCGAGGAAGAAGCGACATTTGAGGATGAGAAAATAATTACTGATGATGAAGTAGCGAGCTTCTTGCGAGCCCCGTCCCTACTGTTGAGGATATGGACAAGTTGCTGCGTGATGGCATGGGCTACGATGAATACACTGCTGAAGAGTTGAAGAAGCTGGAACAACTCTTGAAAGATATGAGGACACCACTCTGTTCGACTAGCAGAAAGAGTTTTTCCAAGCTATCTGGTACACTAAAGCTTCTCCAACTCAAGGCAGAGAACCATTGGACTGACAAGAGCTTTAGACAATTGTTAGGGGTGATTGGGGATATGCTTCCCCCACAAAATGTGTTGCCAAAGACGACATATGAGGACTGCGCCATGCGGGTGTCGCCGGACCGTCTGCCGCTTTTGTGCCGGACGCGCGCCTCGCCTGCTTGTTCGAGGAAAGTCCGGCGCTTGTCACGCCGTGACCTGTCGTCTTCTTCATCAGAATTCTTGACTTTTGACCTCTTTGACTTTCTTGACTCTCATAAAATTGACTAAGTCTGCAACTCTCCCCATTGGTGGAATTGAGAGAGAGAAAAAGAAAACAATTGTTACTCGAAGACACTACCACTGTGAAGAATGATTTCTATAGATGATTTTCTTTTGCTATGGAAAGCGTGTTAGTTTCTTTCATTGGGACTGCCCTTAGTCCAAGTTAATTTTAGGTGTCAACAACTGCATATTAAAGTGCAATTATGGCGCGGTTGGAAGATTAATAGTGTGTCCATCACGAAAGGAGGGAATAGTACATCAAAGGCGGGAAAGTTCAGAGACAGGAATAACTAACAACAAAGCAGGTACATTTGGTCTCGAATACGTTAGCACTTTGGAATATTGCCACGGACATCAAAGGGCTGGGCAGCAAGCTAAGCAACATATGTAGAAACAAAAGTTGTAGTAGGTACGAGAGAGTGACGTCTTTTTCTCTTTTCTTCTTTTTCTTTTTTTTTCCTTTTGTTTTTGACAAAGCGTGTGATACTACTGATTGAAATAGAGTAGGGATATTTAAATGTTTGCCCCCGGACAAGCGCCGTCGGATCGACCCCCAGGCATGGACAGGGCCGGGTGCGTGGGCGCGCTGCTGGAACCAGCCGAAGCGAGTCGACCCGCCACCAGTTCGGGAAGGCCAGGAGCAGGCGAGCGCGGTGCCCGTGCCAGGCGAGGACGAGCGCGCCGCCACGCCATGGAAGGGCAAGTGCGCCACCATGCCACCGAGCCGTGCAGGGGCGAGCATGCCACCAGGTCGGGCAGGGGCCACGCGTGCCGCCTGGCCAGCCCAGGGCAGCGCCAAGCGCACGTGATTGTAGCCGCACAACTGGTAACCTCAAAATTTTACTTCATTCCACTGTAGGGGCAAATGCATACTTTCAGAAGAAACTCAACTCCACCTGAACAGCAAAACATTGAAAGTAGCATACCGGGGATAGGTTTTTTTTTTTTTTTTTTCTAATTGGCACTGAGAGAATTGGCTCTTAAAGTTGTAATTACTCACAGTGGCGACAAACCCCAGACAGATAGCCTCCCACATTACTTTTATATTTTCTTCTATATCAATAGATATATGCACTGACAACGTTAGTCTATTCAAAAACAAAAGTAAAGAAGGGCATCTTAACACGTGAGAATATAGAATATCTCCATGACACGCAAAGGGCAGCGAACGCAAAGACTTTTCCGATTTAATCTTACTGATGAATCTGCATTTCACCTCTTCTTTGAATGTCGCTTCAGTAAAGAATGTTGGAACTTTGTCAACATTAAATGGAATTTTTCTTTGCCCCCACTTGACATGGTCATCAAGGCAAGAGCAGACTTTCAGAATGTTATCTTTTAGAAAATCATGATCACTACATGTTGGGCCATTTGGAAACTACTGAAAACAGTATCATTTTTGACAATGGCAGAAGGGAGATGGGGACTTTCAGAAGAATCTTCTTGACGGAGTTTGGAGTGGTTTGCATCAAAGCCAGGCCGTCGAAGAGTGCTTTGCTAGTTTCATGTAGAGAGAACCTTACTTAGCTTCCCCTTTTTTCTTTTTTTCTTCTTGGTTTGGGCCGCCGCCTTGTAATTTTTTTACTTTACTTCTGTTTGTACAATCCTCATTCTTTCATTTAATTGAAAAAAAAATAGGTAGGGGCCTCCCCTACCGATTCCCTCAAAAAAAAAAAAAGATTCGTTTTCGTTTGAAAAATTCAGCACGGGCACAGCTATATCGCTTAAGGAGGACGCATGCGGTTTTACACAAGAAAACTCAGAAAACTCGCACATTATACGGATTTAAACCATATATCTTAGGGATTTCGCTTAGCTTTCTTTGGTTTTTTGTCTCTGATGTTTTCGGAGGGCTACACTATCTTTTAATTAGAATTGGAGCACTTGTGACTAAATATTCTTTTTTCGAAGAAATTGCAGGGATGTTTGGATGGTGGCCCAAAATTTTACCTGGACATAGGAATGCCTACCCTGTTTTCCATCCAGCCAAGCCTTGAATGCAGTACCGTATAAAGGAAGACGGTAAGTGTACAAGTAGATAGATCTGTTGATCAAATAGTTTATTACTGCATATTTAAAGTGCAATTGTGGCGCGGTTCGAAGATTAATATTGTGACCATCACGAAGGGAGGGAATAATAATGCATCAAAGGCGGGAAAGTTCAGAGACAGGAATAAGCAACAATGAAGCAGGTACATTTCGTCTCTAATACGTTGGCCGGGCAGCAAGAAGCAGCATATATAGAAACAAAGTTGTAGTAGCTACTATAGTGTGACGGCTTTTCTCTTTTTCTCTTTTCCTTTTGTTTTTGACAAAGCGTGTGATTTAATAATAGAAATAGAGTAGGGATACTTAAATTTTGGTTCCACTGTTCAATGGAAGGCACACATTGTAAGGCAAAACACCCAACACGCATGCATTATAAACAGTAGTGATCGGTAACATCAGGACAGTGATACACAAACAACAACAATTAAGATCAAGCTAATTAAGCTGCTACTTGGCAGATCCGAGAGACATGGTTGACATCTCGACAGCTGTGCAATGGTGGGACGAGTGGCAGCTTCGCATCCTCGTCCTTGGCAGCCTGGGCCTGCAGTGGTTCCTGCTGCTGGCAGCCCCCATGCGCAACTACACCATCCATCGCCTATTCAGATTCTTGATCTGGGTGGCGTATGTGAGCGCCGATGCTCTGTCGATCTACGCGCTCGCCACGCTCTTCAATCGCCACGCCAAGGCGAGCAGCATCAGCGGCAGCGGCAGCAGCAGCGGCAGCGGCTGCGACTCCGGGACCAAAGGGAGTTCCCTGGAGGTCCTGTGGGCTCCTCTCCACCTTGTCTACCTCGGTGGGAGGAGGAGATCACCGCCTACACCATCGAAGACAACGAGCTGTGGACGCGGCAGACCGTGACCTTGGTGGCCCAGGTCGCGGTCGCCGTGTACTCCTTCTACAAGTCGTGGCCTGACTCCAGCGACCGGAAGCTGCTGCTGTCGGCGATCCTGCTGTTCGTCATCGGCATCATCAGCTTCATCGAGAAGCCATGGGCTCTGCGGAGGGCCAGCATCAAGCGGCTGCTGGCTATGTCGTCGGTGATGAGAGGGAAGAGGGAAAGCCCTGGCGGATGGGACTGGTGCTTCACCGAGTTAGGTGACAGGTACAGATGCTGGAAAGAATTGCCGGAAGGCGATGTGCCGGTCCTGTCGCATGGAGACAAAGTCCAGATGATTCTCTCCGACCAGTCGCTGTACGCTGCTAAAGTCACTTTCGAGACACGAGCGCGACATAGTGACGGGCAGCAAATTCTGGAAGAGCCGAGTGCAGTAGACGACAACAAGAAGACGATGAGACGCTTGCTGCGGCAAGCATTTGGGCTCATCTACACAAGAGCAAGTGTGATCTTCACGCCCGCATACTTGGCTTGCCATGTGATGCTGGTGCCGTCCCTGTACATCGCCGCCATCATGCTCTTCGCGGCGAGCCGCAAGCATGGGTACGGCGCAACCGACGTGAAGACGACGTATGTTCTCCTGTGCTTCACCGCGGTGCTGGATGTCTTTGGGCTGCTCATCAGTGAGCTCATGTACTGGCTCATGTTCATAACAAAATTTCCAGCATTGTGTGAGAACATTGCAGGGTTTAACCTCGTCGACTCGGTTCTCCGGACAATGAAACGGCCGGTGATCGGGTCGCTGCAGAATTATAGCAGGCGCTTTGGTTACTACAAGGAAGGCACAGAGCACAGTCTGCACCGCACTGTCACGGATTTCATCACCGCAGAACTGGCGCGTGTTACGGCGCGTGTCAGAAACGCCGACTTCTCCAGCTATAGAAGCTTCACCAACACGGACTTCTGGAATGAGCAGCAAAAGGAGAGACTGCTGAAGCCATACGCGCCCCGCGGCACCATGATGTGGAAAAAGCCTACGTGAGATGCCATTCGACGCAAGCGTCCTCATCTGGCACATCGCCACCGACCTCTGCTTCCGCATCAAGCCTCCGAGGCACTTCAGGTGCAGGCCTACGCATGGCGAGGTGCGTCGTGAGGTGTGCACGGAGGCGATATCCAATTACATGGCCTACCTCCTGGTTCGTCGACCCGAGATGCTGATGGCCGGCAGCAGGCAGCATCTCTTCACCGAAGCCACCCAGCACATGGAGCGCATCTTCAGGGAAGCTAATCTCAGAGGGAAGCAACCGTTCGATGACGCAGTCCTAGAGATGATCATGGAAAAAGCAGCCAGGCTCAAAGATAAAGATCAATACACCATCATCAACGACGCTTGCATGCTCGCAAAGGAGCTGCTGGCCATCCAGGACGAGAAGACCCGGTGGTGGCTCATGCACCGCGTGTGGGTGGGCAAGCTCTGCTACTCCGCCAGCATGTGCAGGGGCTACCTGCACGCCAAGAGCTTGGGAGAAGGCGGGGAGTTCCTCTCCTACGTCTGGCTCATCATCTCACTCCAAGGGGCCAAGACCCTGTCAGACAAGCTTCAGATGCCGGCAGACAAAGAACCAGCTGGGGACGACGTCCTGGGCGAAGAGGCAGAACAAGACAGGGACAAGAAAGGTACGATGACGCCCGCGGATCAAGAAGAAGAAGACATTGAAGCATGGCTTGCGTCACTTTAATCTGTTAAGTAAATTTATTTGTTGTTTGTTTCCTATCTAGCTGCTTGTCGATTGTTGTTGATTGCTAGTATGGTGTGCGTGCGTGCTTGCGTGTGTTGCGGTACGGTGTTGTAAGCTGTTTCATGTCGTCGGCCGAGCCTACGTTCATGTAGCAAGACAAAGAAATGGAGAGATTGCATCGGCTACCTGGTTGATTAATTATTCGTTGTTTGTTTGCAACCAATAGAACCGTGTGTGTTACATGGCTTGTTTTGCAATTCCTTCAAATTCAACAGAAGAAGAAGAGCGCTTCAGAAACAAGATTGAGCTCATCGAATTGCCGAAATGCCGAACCCGGCTAGATTGGGCCGGAACGACACGTGCTCATCGGTCGGGCGGGCGGAGAGATGGAGGAGGAGGCGGTGGCGATTGGCAGCGGCGCGGCCGAGCCGCCGCCGCCCGGCGCTTCGGCGGTGGCGGGGGCGGCGCGATGGTTTTGGGGCAGCGGCGCGCGTGTGCGAGGGAGAGAGAGAGCTGGAGAGCTGGATAGTTTTTGGGTGTTGCCCTTTTTAATTTTTCTGATTAAGATTCAACCGATTACAGCTCCCTTGTATTTATAGTCCGAGGAAGACTTGCATCTAAAGAAATACCTAGGAGGTTTCTTTATAGATCGGAATACCCCTTGACAAAGCAATCTATTTATTCCCTAAATATTTATTCCCTACTATTTTCATAAAGATTGGATGACGACGGCGGCGGCGGTGGTGGCGACGGCACGGGGCCGTGCGTGCGCACGCCCTAGCCCCCCCCCTTTAGGCAGGCCTTTTACGGGCCATGACATCACTCCCCCCCCTTCCCCGACAGCGTCCTCACGCTGTGGTTCTCTGCACGGCTGTCTTTGTTGATGGGGCGTCGAAGCATGTCCCGAAGATTGTTGCATCCACTTGTGTCGAGGAAATGAGCTGGGCGAAGATGAAGGCGCTGACCTTTCACGATGCTGGTCCAATGGATGGAATCCCGGTGCTCTCCGGAGAGGTTTGCATTGGTGGCGAGTATGCCGAGGGGCGAAAGCCAACCACAAGAATATGCAGAAGGATCCCACCTGGTTTGAGAACATCCCGTAGCACCTTTGCTAATATTGTGGCATAGCGGCGGTGGCTGTTGAGGAAGAAGATTGGCACCGATGGCAAGAAGCTCTGTGAGGGCTCCCAAGCTATTGCTCCTTCTTGGAGCTTGATGGTTCCGGCGATGCCATGTAGCCTCATGTCGGCATTGGTGAGGCTGCTGCCCTCTTCTTGGTGATCACGCACGGTGCCCCTTGGGCTGGGCGAACAGCCTCCCAAGGCCCAATCACGGGGTATGACATCTCCCCACCGCTCGACGAGGCGACGCGTCCCACGTGCGGCTAAACCTCGAAGTCATCCCGGTTGCCATCGCCCGAAGTTGTCGTTGGTGATGTCGCCGTTGATGTCATCGTGTCCATTGCCATTCTTTGAGTTGTGTGATGGACGCGTGGCGGAGGGGGTTGAGGAGACGAAGCGAGGCGGATCGGGCCGTCCTTTGATCGGGGCGCCTCCCGTTGTAGGGCCTCTCGATGAGGGCGTAGAGGATGTTGCCGAACTTGGGGTGCCGATGTAGTCATACGGGTCCTCGCCCAAATCCCATTGGCGCTAGGTTGTTGATGAGGTCGCCGTAGATGGGCGGCTTGAAACGCAAGGGAGACACCTTGTGGATGTGTCCCGGTTCTCTGTGGCGCTGGCTTGGCATTCTCGATGAACCAAAGAAGTACCGCTATTATCGGGTGGATAGCGGCAATACTTCATGTCTTTGTTATTGCCGATGTTCCGTTGACGTGCCGCTAATGGGGGCGTCTTCGGCTTTGAGCTGGCTCTAGTGTCATCGAGGAAGTCGGCTGGCGGGAGTGGGGTGGTTCTTTGGCGGCGCTTGCCGGTGTCGAAGCAGCGATGAGATCCAAAGTTCGCTTGTTGGCGTTCTCGTCGTGGTGGAAGCCCGAGGGGCGTCCATGGAATGTAGCAGTTGTTGTTGTTGTCGAAGGTCGGCGAAAGTGGACGAGTCGCGTCGACGCCGTGGCGTCGTCAATGGTGTCGGTGCCCCCGAGGCGCCCGTTGCCGCTCGTGGCGCCCATGATAGCGTCGTTGTCGTTGATGTTGTTGGCCATGTCGTCGATGGTACCATTGTTGAAGACGTCCCCGGTTGGCGAAGGTGATGTCGTTGTTGGTCATGTCGCGTTGTTGTCCGGATGACGGTGACGTCGGGGTTGAGATTGGCGATGTCGGCGTCGACGTCCGGACGACGTCGTTGAGTCATCCTTGTTGGCACTCCGGATGTTCCCGATGTCAAAGATGATGTTGCTAGTGACCGGAGAACTTATCTCAACGCCATTGTAGTAGCCACGAGACGTTGGCCTAGTTGGGTAGGCTTTTCGTCGAGGCAAAATGGACATCGGTAGTAGCCTCCCCGATCCGATCTAAACTAAGCCGCGGCGCAGTGCGTCCCTGGTGTAGGCGTACTCGTTACTTGTAGCATCGCCGATCTTGGAGGGGTGGCGTGGCGGCGCGCGTGGGGCGGCGTCGCCGTCGGTGGCGCCCATGTAAGGGGCGTCGTCGATGGCGAAGATGACGTCGGAGGCGCGTATGTCGGACAACAAGGCCGCTGCGTGTTGCGGTGTTCTTCTTTATCGTGGCCACCCGGTCATCGTGGATGTTGATGAGGACGTCGTCGATGCCCGTGGGGAGCGTTGTTCATGTCGGAAGCGGCCATGGCAGCGGTGGTGTCGTTAGCGGCGCCCGGGGCGCGTGTTGTCGCGGCGGCGTCCGTCGGGGCGGGCTGTTCTCCGAGGGGGCGGTGAAGTTGGCTCGATTTCCTTCACAAAATCAGCAAACTCGCAAATCCCTATCCGAGCTCGGGCGATCTTGTGGTTGTCCATCGGATCTTGGCGTTGGTGGTGGTCGGAAGCCGTCGGTGGTGGGAATCGCCCCGGTCTCCGGATACCAGGCGTCGAACCCGGCTAGATTGGGCCGAACCCGACACGTGCGTTTCGCCGGTTGTCGGGCGTAGAGATGGAGGAGGAGGCGGCGTGGCGGCGGCGGCGCGCGCCGCGGGCGTGGCGTGGGCGGGCAGCGCGATGGTGTTAGGGCGGGCGCGCGTGTGCGAGGGAGAGAGAGAGCTGGATAGTTTTTGGGTGTTACCCCTTTAATTTTTCGATTAAGATCCAACTAATTACAGCTTCTCTTGTATTTATAGTCCGAGAAAGACTTGCATCTAAAGAAATACCTAGGAGGTTTCCTTATAGATCGAATACCCCTTGACAAAGCAAACTATTTATTCCCTAAATATTTATTCCTTATTATTTTAATAAAGATTGGATGACGGCGGCAAAGAGGCGGCTGGGGCGGGCGCACGGGCACGTCGCGCAAGACGCCCCCCCCCTTTTTGGGCCGGCCTTTTTCGGGACACGATAATCCAAAGTAGAAGAGGCCATACCGTGGGATTTGCTCTTGGGTCACCATTGATCGGGAGATGGAAGAAGCACCGCAAGCACTAGGGTTTGAGAGATCGGGGCGGCGCTACACCGGCCGATCAAGAAAGACAAAGCGAGTTGGGATAGGTGCCGACTTGAAAGACGATGCCAAAGCAAATAATGACATATTGCCGATCCAAGCGGAAAAGATTGACTCGGAAAGGATCGGCAATCGTAAAAGCCGACGTCATCGATTGTCCTAGATCTTTAATGGTTTCGATCGTTTTTATGTTTGTACATGCTTATCTTATCATGATGGTTGTTATCTTGCACATATTGGCCAAAGTTTACCAATCTTTATCGTTACATGTTGTGGGAGGCTTGCTTGAATGTGAGTAGATTAGAGAGTCAAATCGCCGTCCGCGGACTAATTTGGGTTGATGGTTTGTTTGTCTCAAGGCACGTCAAAAGTTCCTTCTTCATGGATCCCGAATCGGCTAGTTAGCCAAGACAGTTATGCTTTCACAAGTAGCGGTATATGTAGATCTATCTTATGGTAAATGCATCTAGCTTTGCTTTTAGTACTGACATAAGTCCTTAAGTGTACAGGCAGCTAGGGATGAAAACGGTCAAAAATGATCGGAAGGAGGCCAAATCACTTTCATTTTCATTTTCTTTTCTCGAAAATGAAATTGATACAATATTGTCGGAAATGAATACGGCGCTGATATTCCGAATTTCGAAAACGATATAGTCGATCGGACAATACAACGATAACGATCGAAATCTATGATAACGGTATCCTCAAAAACGATAAACATACTAAATTATTAAAAAATGAGAAGAGTCATATAACTCACAACATCACCACAGTTCTTGACAATGACACAAATAAACGATCAAGTTTTAAGTTGACTTGACATAGCATAGTGATAAAAATATGAATTATTAGAGTTTCTTGTTAAGTAGAGGTTGTTCCATTATGTGTTCAATCCTTGCCGTATAATTAGTTTCCAAAAAAAGGATTTGCCTTATGTGCATGTTGGTTGTGTGTGTCTTTGATTCGGTAATTACCAACGGTAAATTACCGCTTAAATACGAGAATCTTCGAAAACGATCGGAAGAGGGCAAAATTGTTTTCACTTTTATTTCCATTTATTTTTACCATTATCATTTTCATTTTTCCGGTTACCACTTCTGTTTTCATTTAGGCATCAAATTCGAAAAAACTCGAAAACGACTTCAAAAAATCGGAAACTATTATCTGTTCTTTATCATCGGTGGATTAGTTGGAATAGATCTCTGTTCTTTATCATCTAGATCAGATCTATATGTATGAGTTACCCGTTTTATACTGTATTGAATAAGTTAGACCGGCTAAAATGTTATGATGTTCATTAATATCTGTATGGCTGTTTTTAATACATTCTTTACATGCTTTAATTTCTACGTGCTAAAATCGATAGTATACTTTACTTCATCAATGCTATATGAAATTGCCGATTTCATCATTTTACCGATCAACAGGCAGCTCTCTAGCTGTTTGCCGTTTAACTTGGCTTTTAAATTAAATTAAGCCATATATCTGGAATTGTCTGGCACGGAGTTGACCAATCGGGCTCCATGTGTGAAGCTAGGCTTTCTGGCTTGTGGTGTGTTACTATGCGGCACATTTTGTGCCAACATTTTCCTATAAATAATTGACGCTAACTTATACCAAATTCGAGTAATTTTATTCAAATATCAAAACATTTATTTTACTTTATGTTTTCTATGCACAACCCAAATTAGAAATTTTGGGGTGTGACAGTATTGAACTTGTGACAATGTGTTAGTTTCAAAAATATGTTGCTTTCAAGTATCGGATTTGAACTTGGTGTTATAATAAAACTCTGTTTGTAATTTGAACATCCACTGCGAACTTTATATATTATGATGTATGTTTGTCCCTTGATTATGTACGATCTTGGTTGTGAAGTTGATTTATCAAGACCCTTTGTAGTACTCCGCGGACTATCGAGTTTATATGTGCTCAAGTGCAGGGATGATTGTCTCAACAGTTGCCACTATCCTTGTGCTCTTATAAATTGGACGGTTCTGTCGCACCGGCGTGGGGTGGATCTTGGCACTATTTTTGAGCACGGGGGTGGACAAAGTGGAGGCGATTGCTAGATGGAGGTGGGGCGGGCGACGGCCCCCATTGGGTAAAGAGCCGGCGTAGAGAGCAGACGGGATCTCGGAAACCGGTGCTGAGTACGAACGCAAAAGCGTGGTAGAGCTTGTTCGGCTGGCTGGTTCAGCCACCGGCCAACAGTGTTTTTATCTCACAACAAACCAGTACCAATCAACCAGTCAGCAGTACTTTTCTCTCACAACAAATCAGTATCAGCCAGCACCAGCCAGCCGAAGGAATCACAGAGGAAGAGGCTGATCCGTGCATGCAGATAAGAAGGAAAGAGGATAAGTAAAGGATGAATAAAAGATAAAAAATAGAAGGGTTAACCAAATGATTTTCTAACCAAAGAAGCTGAAATCAAATAATGGAGCTTCTTTATCAAACATGCCATAGCTAGATCTGTTTTGCCTAGAGCTTGCTCTAGCAAACGAGCGCTCATTAAGTATACATACTTCAAACCGTTACTTTTATTTATCTGTATATTTCTTGGGGGCATCAAGTCAGGATCTAGACGTCCTGAAGAAATGAAGATGGGTACATATAGTTAGGGAGACACACCGTACAATATAGGGTAGGTAGCACACTCCACACATGGATCAATCGAGACACCAGTCCGCATTTATTTTGCCTTTAAGGCATCCTCGATGCTGCTGCTGAGCTCCGCCTCGTCGGGCGCAATGAGGCATCTCACCTTCTTGGTGCCCTTCATTATCCAGAATGTCGGCAGGGCCTTCAGCTCCTGCAGCTTCTCCTTTGCAAATTCCTTCATGTAACATACGATTAATTAGTTACTCCAATGGGCCGCCCGGAATGATAATGGCCCTACAGCTTATCGGGGAAACGTTTCTCAGATTGATCGAGGTTTGTTATAACCTGTAGCAAACCGGCCTAATATACCATCGGTTCCATCCAATGGGCCGGCCATGTGTGTGTCTATCTACCCTCTTTGAAAAAAGTCTACATCACCCCTCAACTATGGGTGGTAGACTACATAACCCCAACCTACGAAACGGTCTATATCACCCCCTCGAATTTTCAAAAACCGGTCAAATTACCCCTAACGCAGTTTTGAAAAATCATAGTAAATCACAGAAAAAAATCGTAAAATGAAAAAATCAAATTGTGTTAGACTCTAAATGAGTAGATCTACACAATGAACATATAATATGGTATGCTTTAGTACATTGTTTTACATCTACGACGAAAAACATAAATTTAAAGTTGCAGCAAAAAAAATGAACTAAAGCATACCATATTATATGTTCATTGTATAGATCTACTCATTCGAGTCTAACACAATTTGATTTTCATTTTACGATTTTGGAATTTACTATGATTTTTCAAAACTGCTTTAGGGGTTATTTGACCGGTTTTCGAAAGTTCGGAGGGTGATATAGACCGTTTCATAGGTTGGGGGTAATGTAGTCTACCACCCATAGTTGAGGGGGTGATGTATACTTTTTCCCATTCTCTTTTATAAGACACGGTTTGGTATGATACGATATTTTAAATTACATTTTCTCCATTTATTTATTTTACATAATATTATTTATTTTATACAATATTATTTATACTTATAGACATAATAATTATTGGATAATGCATTTAATTATGAATTTAACTATACTAAATTTGTATTATAGTAATTACAAACTATTAGCTAAATTAATGGTCAATGATTTTAAAGTTTGAATCTTGATATATGTGTGCACCTTATGAAAGTATATACATATATATATATATATATACACCTTTATTTTTCGCAATTTTATTTACTATACTATAAGAAACAGAAAAAGGCCCTTCAATTTTTTTTTTTTTTTGGAAATTGAAACTAAACGTGCTAAAGTTAAACTTTCTAGTGCTTATAAATTATTGTGGCTTTATCCGCCCTTTCATAAAAAAAGGAGATTAAACAAGAAATCTTTAAATTGAGTGTGGAAACGAATTAAGAGCTTCCTATATCTCGATATATATATAAGATAAATATGATCTAAACGAATTAAGAGCTTCCTATATCTCGATATATATATAAGATAAATATGATCTATACCTTGAAGTGATCATTGTCGACATCGATTGTATAGAAGTAGGCATCCTTTGTCGCGGCGATTTCATCAAGAATCGGCTTCATGTACTCGCACGTCGAGCGGTAGGACTTGGACCCCATGAACTCCAGTACCAGCTTAGATTGAGCATGGGAAAATTGTGTATGAGAGACGGAGGAGAGAGTAATAATAAACAAATAAATAGCACCAACATACTGTATTGAAGGAATTGTACAGAAATTTAACAGGAGAGTATACTCTTTAGCTAGCTACAGAATTTGATATTGTGACCGAGCCATCCACACCCAGGCACACGCTCGACCGATCCTGAATTACCGGAGCCTATATCCTGCTGTGAGCGACCTGGGACTAGTAACTGCGGACGCGTGATCTACTGATCTCCGGCAGGCCTACTAATTAATTGGCCGTAGAGTGAATTTTGGTCGTTGACTCTCTGCATCAAGATATGGTTTAGCGTGTGTGGGGAAAACGAATCAAGATATACCAGCTTTTCATTAGCCTTAGCCATAACTTGTTTGAAGTCACTCTTATCTCGGACGGCTGTCACGGATGGACTCATCGTGCCTCCAATTCTTCACTGCTGAAAATTAACTGGACGCAAGTAAGTTGCAATATAGTACTACTATTATTCCTTGAATTTGCACAAAGGAGGTAGAACTATTTACCCACAACAAGGCCACAACTCGCCTTGCTTGGTGATCGATGATGAGCCGACCAGTTCCTGTGGGGAACGAAGTCAGTGCAAGATGATGCCTATATATATAGCCGGAGCCAATGAGGACTGTTTAGATTTTTGAAAGGGAAATGAATATATGCCTGCCAAAATTTTTTTCTGCCGAAGGCGCTTGGAAGTTTCAGCGAATGTATGCTTCTTTGTTGTTTTTCATTATTTTTGTTGTGCCCTGCTTGATGGTTTCTTTTTCTTCGTAGGCGTTCACACTCACACACCATATCCTAGTGAGCACCTCTAAACGCTACTACAAAGGCACCTTATAGAAATGGGCAAAGGAGATTTTGAGAGATGGGGAGCACAGCGCTAGAATTTTATAAAGGAAAAAGTCCACATTATCTCCCTCAACTATTGTAGAAGTCAGCTTTTCCTCCTAAACTTGAAAGCAAGACACAGGTGGATTGGGCCCTTCAACCTTTTTTTTACCGAACCGGTCAGGAAGCCCCGACTTTTTTTTAATTAAATGAAAGAATAAAGTACATAGTAAAAATTACAAGGCATCTAGGCCCAAAGAAAAAAAAAAAGAGCTGCTATACAAAGTTGACTCTCCAATTTTTTAGTTGCAAAGACTTTGGCGGTTTGGCGTTGATACACACCAGGCCAAGTTCCTCTAAGAAAGTTCTTTTCAATCACTCACCTCTGATCTCCCATTGTCAAAGATGACCTTAGGCCCTTCGCCTTCATCCACCCTCGTCTCCTCGTCGGATCTGCCGCATCCCTTGCTAGATCTGCCATGTCCCGCCGGAGGTTCGCGTGACAAAACCACCCCTAATTATATGGCCCACGTGCACCTATCATTGTCCTAAAGACCTCGACTACTGCACACAAGAGCGGATAATTCGATAGTCTGTCGGGTGTTCTCGTGAAAACCGAAGCATCCACATTTGGCGACTCATACCAGGATGAACAAACAAGTAACTAGAACATTACAACATTTGCTACAAAAATATATATCGGAGTGCGGAAGAATGATAATATCAATTTTGCAAAACATGAGTAAGTTACTTTTAAGTAAACTTAACTTAATTTGCGAAAGCTAAGTACAACTACAAACAACCAGATCATGTCAAACCGACCGACATAACTTCGGTTAGTAGCACGAAGATGTCCTCACGTCCGCACATTCTTTTTTTTTTTACGTTTGTATGCGTATTCTCTACGGAGCCGAAGCGTCGGAGACCCGGCGATGAGCGCTTCGGAGTAGCCGAGCCGATCTCAGGCAACCTGCAGCGCCCCAGCGCGATACGACGCCGCGAGAACGGAGCCGGCGGCAGCAGGAATCGCGTGAGCCGATCGGTGCTCCCCAGGAACTGCAGCGAGCGGACTTTCAGGAACCTGTGCAAATCAGAAGGCGACACGTGGGGGTGTACCGTTTTGACGGTACTCCAGGGAGCACCCCATTATTTTCCTCAGTTGGGGGGCGGGGGCGGTATTCCTTCGTGCTCTAATTAAAGGCTCTTTTCCCTTGCCCCTTTCACCACCGGTATTATTATTATTCGTGGGACTATCTTCCATGCATCCCACAACAAAATGACCTTGTTGGGAAAACATAAAATTGCAAACTATTCCTAAGGTAGACAGCACCCATTTCCCTACCGGAGAGGTAGAAGAAAATGTATTTTTTAGAAACAGAAACAACTTTTATAAGTGAAATACAGAAAATAACCAAAAAGATAATAAACAGAGAGTCGGGTGACCCATTAAATAGAACATATTTCCCAATAATTTTTGAAAAAAACATATTTCCAACAAGGCAGACATGTTACGTGTAGGTTTATTATTATCGTTATCCGATCTATTACAGCCGGAGCGGTTGTTCGTATTTCATTTTCTTCAAAGGCACATGCACCAGGTTACTTACCGGATCTCAAAGAAAGAGTCGTCTAGGAGCACTTCGTTAGATTTGCATGTGTTAAGCATATAGCTGAAGTAGCCTAAGCGCTTCAACCTGCTCTTACAAGACGAATCTCTTTCTATACCCAATTGAAGCTAGAGTATACTCCTTTCATGTCTTCCACGTCACCCAGCTACTATTCCCTCTTTACGCCATTCCAAGCTAACTTGTGCATGAAGGATTTCCTGCACAGTCGGAATATTCAAATAAGCTATTGCTCATTTGATGAAAAAGATTTGAAACGCAGACCAAATCGCGGTTGAAAGTAAAGCACAGAATGTTGCAAACAAAGTAGTCTATCTCGCCAGTCGAATCCAACCCAGGAAGAACAATAAGCACAGCTTTTCGAGATTATCGGGTTATGGCATCTCGATTCGGTTCAAGATTTGAAACGCAGACCACATTGCGGCTGAAAGTAAAGCACAGAATGTCGCAAACAAAGTAATCTCATATCGCCAGTCGAATCCAGCCCAGGAAGAACAACAGCCTTAAGCACAGCTTTTGGAGATTATTGGGTTATGGCATCTCGATTCGCTTCAAGATTTGAAACGCAGACCACATTGCGGCTGAAAGTAAAGCACAGAATGTCGCAAACAAAGTAATCTCATATCGCCAGTCGAATCCAGCCTAGGAAGAACAACAGCCTTAAGCACAGCTTTTGGAGATTATTGGCTTATGGCATCGCGATTCGTTTCTTGCGGTGGTATGCAATCCAATCCGTGTGTGTCCCTCCCACAGCGCGAAAGATGCGAGCTCTCCGACATCTAGCTTGCTAGGCTTACTTGTACAGTCGGTCAAGTCAATTAATAACCACGGGTCCCAGCCTCAAAGGTAAGCAGTGGATCTATGGTGGTGGCGGCGGTGCCCCTTTTTTATTCCATTCCCTCCTTCTTATCTATCTTTTAACATCCTGCAGTAGAGAAACGAGGTTTGGGCTCTTTTCCTGGGCTTGGGAACACACGACACAGAAATGGTAGAGATACGCAGCATCAGAGCTGCTGCCTAATTCTTGCTCTTCTCTTTGCTTACTTAGGCTTGCCTAATTCTTCGCGAACAAGATGGGCGCAAATAATTTTCTAATGGGGCAATATTAAAACCGATGACAGACTACGTTCTTGAAATATAGTAGTGCCTAAGCAAATTCTACTGGTGTTATTTTTCAGGGAGACCTCTTTTGAGTTTCGGAGAGAGCATAGCAGACGATCTTACTGGATTTTCGTCGAATCGGGGAGTGAGTTGCTCAGATGATGGCAAGGTGGTGGCGTTGTAAGTGCTCTTCTCGTTCAATCTTCAGTTTTTCTTCTGCTAATCCCAGTACTTGGTAGATTCAGAGTTCAGGGTAAAGTGTCTCTTGTTGCAAACTGAATATATTATAAGGGCCCATTTGGAACCCAAAAATTTCACAAGAATCATTTAGGAATTTCACAAGAATCAATTCAATTTTATAGGAGAAATGCAGAAATAGGGTGCAAGTGGTAGTGCTCTACCGCCTGTAATCGGAAGGTCTCGGGTTCAAGCCCCAGCCTCCGCATATTGCACATGGTGTGGGTAAGGCTTGGCGCTAAAATACCCTTCTCCGGACCTCCCAAGCAGTGGAGCCTACGGCACTAGGTACGCCCTTTAAATGCAGAAAAGGGGGAAAATTTCGTGTGTTCCAAATAGAGCCTAAGGGGTGTTTGGCATCGCTTCCACCTAACTCTCGCTCCTCAAACCTCAAACTCCACCGCAGCTCAAAAACAAAAAAAAAAAAAAAAAGTTGGAGTTCGTGGAGTACCTCTTTAGGTGCTCTCACAACTCCACCCTTTTTCTCAAACCGAAAGTGTGTCGAGCTGAAATCGTTTGGCTAAAAACATGGAGCGAGAGCTGAAAAACATGGAGCGAGTAGTCCCAAACACCCCTAAGTAACCCCCCGAACCTGGCCTCTCGCGCTCTCTCATTGCAATGATGGGCCTTGGCCCATCCACCAACAAGCAGCCCCGCCCGCGTAAGCGGAGTAGCCAATGGTGACTTCGAGAATGTCCAGATCTGCGGGTGCTCGGTCCCTTCGGAGGTGCTCATAGGGGTAGGGTTTGCGTGCGTGTGTTCATAGGGGTGAGTGTGTGTGCGTGTTGTGAGCGTCTGCGTTATCTTGTGTCATTCTCAAAAAAACGCGTGGCGTCGTAGCCGCCTCCACGCGGCTCCCACTCGCTCTCGATAGCAAGTGGGGCCTGTGCGTCGGCCCGGCAAAGTCGTGGGCCTGCGCCTCGGCGCCCCCCCCCCCCTGGGCCGCCCGACGCCTCCCCTCATCGCACCTCATGCTGCACGCTCACCCGCGGTCAGCACCGCCGCTATAAATAGAGGCCACCACCGCCCCCCCTTTCTCTCTCTCTCTCACTCGTAGCCGCCCCAGGCCCACAAACCCTAGTTGCCGCCATTGTTTCCAAGCTCGCCGCCATCGATCTCCTCCTCCACCACTTCCCAACTGACGCGAGAATGCCAACTAGCTTTGCGGTGTGGTAAGGACCCCTCTCATGCTCTCCGTTCTCTCTCTCTCTCTCTCGCGACATCGGTGTGTCGCGTTGCCTTGCCGGAGTGCGCAGCCACACCGTAAGCCCCACCGTCGCCGAACCGAACTGTCCCCTCGCCTTCCTCGACATGAAGGGACTAGGTGAGCGCGCCGCCCCGAGCACTCCCGCCCCATGCCAACCAAGCGTGGCGCTAGCGCCTTGAGCGCCAGAGCGCCGCTCTGGTGACCATCACCGTCTTTGGTGGCCCTCAAGCGCCCAATCTACGTAATAAGCGGCCCGGATCGAATCCGCCATCCATACCCTACCCCGGTCCACGTGCGTCCATTGTTATGGCTCGCTACACCCCAGACCCGGCACACTGCCCAGCCCCACTCTGCCGAGGGGTGGACATGTAGCAACCCGCTTGTGCTTTCATCCTCGCTTCGTGCAAAACGGTTAACCAAAGCGTTACTACGCCGTCCTTGGCGTGGCTATTTAAGTAGGTCTAGCGAACATTTCTCGAATACCTAATGTAACACCCCTGCATCGGCACACGGCCCAAGCCCACTGGTCGAGGGTGGACCCCATCTACGTAGTAATCGCTTTCGCGCAAAAACGGTCAACCTATGGTTACTACACGTCCTTGGCTTGGCTATTTAAGTCGGTCTAGCAAACCTCGAATTCACAGTTCAGTGCTAAACCGCACAGCTCAAATAACACGAGGGAACAGTACCCGACTAGCTTGCACCAGACCCACCCGATTTGGTGCTGTAGTGTCCCAAAACTACAGTACTCGAGCTACAGCCCGTGCAGCTACAGTGCCCTGGCCCAACTATGATTCAGCCCATTTTGGCCCATGAACGGGATGTTATAGCCCCGTCTACCCGGTCTATGCGTTAGCAGCGTTTTTCATCATAACAAATGTTTTCTAATTTTATTTATTTAATCCTATTAATTTGATTAATGTTTATTCAATGCCTTTTTAATTAAAACTAGCTTATGTTTATTCTTTGATCTTTCATAAACCAAATGATTAACTTGACTAATACCAATTTAAATGTTTCTTAATTATAATTTGTTTAGCTTAAACGCAAAGACATATAATGATTCAATTAGATGCTCTCACATGCTTTAAAATTTCTAAATTAAATGTTTACATGGCATAATTTTATAAAACATTTATAATTAAAATATGGCTAAGGTTTAATCTCGTGTTTCCTAATTCAATTTTAATCTGTCTTAATTCAACTTTGGTATGTTTTTCAGAAATGTCCATCACCTTGTTTTGATATCTAAAATAAATGCAGCCTATAGTTCTACCTTCTCTGTGTTAATGCAATTCGTATGATAGTCGTTCCTTTTCAACGAGAGCTTCGCTTTCAGTCGCTCTTGCGCTTTCGTGACCATAGCATCGAGCTGTGCCTTTAGCGCTGCTCCCACGCTCCATCTGCACAACAATGCAGTCAAGTGCAATGATTCCCATTAGGGATGAGGTTATTTTTGTTTCCACATTGATCTTTGGGACAAGCTCTACAGCCTTTTAGTATGGGACAGAGGAAATATGTATCTATTTTGACAACCCAAAATATAAATTGGGGCCGGACGACATGGCCCCCACTGCTTCCATCTTATGGTGATGTATGTATATATTTCTTTAGTTAAAGTGGCCATATCGTCTTTGAGTGTGTTAGAACCAATATATGAAATGTGTTCACCAATCAACACTAGTGCAGAACTGAGCACTAGCTAGTTCTAGTTGGGAAACCATCAATACTGGTAATTTAATTCGAGACTAAAGTCCTCTCATTTAGTCCCGGTCAGGGAACCGACTGAAAGTTGACCTTTAGTCCTAGTTACTAATGTACCAACCAAGACTAAATAGGACTCTAGAGTTTGGATGGAGGAGTCAAAGAATAGATGAAGGAGTCGAAGAAGTCTTGAGATGGCCGGAGATGAGCAAGAACAACAGAGCTTGAAATGGCTCAGACTAGGGAAGAAGAAGGAGAAAGCATATAGCATAGGTCCTATAGTACCGGGTTTCTACTTCAAACCCGATTAAAGGTCAATTTATAATCTCGGTCGGAGCCTCAAATTGGGATTAAAAGTTTAATAGTGGCTACCAACTTCAAAAGGGACTAGAGGACGACCTTTAGTCCCGGTTTGAGTCAGTAACCGGAAGTAAAAGGTCTCCTTCTGCAAAAGCCTTTGGCTCTAGCCGCTGGGTAGGGAACTTTAATTTTAGTTGTTAGTTCCAACCGGGACTAATCCTCTCTTTAGTCCCGGACGAGACTAAAGCAAAAAAAAAAACTAACCGAAAAGTCTCTTTCTCTAGTAATGCAATATCACTAGCTACATGCACTATATATATAAAAAGGACCGACGACCTGGGCTGTACCAACTACCAGGAGTATAGTAGCGAAGAAGACTTGTCAAGGACCAACTTGGTGGCAGGTCTGGCAATACCACTACTAGCTAGACCAAACAAAGATGCGTCTTGCGTGTCATGAAAACTTGTCCCTACTACACTCCAACTGTTTGAAAAACTAGTCGAAATGCACGTGCGACACGCACGTGCCAAAAAAAACTTTTTCCTTAATAGAAGAAGTGCCGAGTTCATGACTTACATTTTATTTACGAAGGAAAAAAATACATTTACTCAAGATTGCAAATCCAACCACTGAAGTTTATGAAAAAAAAAATTGTATCTTAGCTTATTTGTGTGGGAGATTATAGCCATCGTCCCACCTAGATCTCAATAATCTAATGCTACATATTGGAATGCATAGAATCAAACCCATTATCACAACTATATATCATATATGTGAGTATAGAAAAAGAACATCTAAGAGATTTAGAAGAACATGAGCACATAATGGTCAAGATCAATTAATTGACAATTCTAAGCCAGCTTACCTTCTGTGTGTTGAAAGAGAGTGTTGTCATGAGGATGACTTCTATGGGCGCCAATCCAAGCAGCACAACATCGAGTCCGCTCCTGGAGGTGGTGTCTAGGAATTCATCGGTCCAGTCGCCACTGGATCCAAGTGCATCCATGGCCAGTGGGCTCAAAATTAAAAAGAGTACAACCTGGGAAAGACACATGAAAAATACACGGTTCAGCTTATAACCGCATAAGCTTGAAACTGAACATGCAAATTTGTTTAAAGGACTTTGCAGTTAGCACTGGTTGGAATAATTGATTGCCTGGAATAATAGAATGTTAAGCACAATGGCAGACACTACAACTATAAGCATGGCAGAGCGAGGTACTAAGCCTTTTGTCGAAGTATATTTAGACAAATAAAGGGTCCGATTGTCAAACAAGTAGCATGTACGTAATCAAAATTGAATTAAGTTTGAGGGGCAGTTTGCTATATATCGGATGCAACATGAACTAAATTGATAATAATCCTTGAAACTGAACAAATCGATCATATGGCAAAGCTCATGTAAAAATATATCAATTCTGATCAGAGTAGATAAACAGAGTAGATAAACAAAGTAGATTAAACAGATAAAACTTTGATGGTGAGTACATAAAAGATATTAAATAGTATGGGTCCTAAATAGTACAGGTTCCATGGATATAGAATAAATTTGATGAGATGTAAAAATTGACACAACTCAAGAAGATGCAGATGTGATGTGTTCAGTTGTGGTGTTGTTCTTGTCAAAAATTAATGTAATTGCAGTATAAACCATAATGAATTCTATAAACAAGAACACATTTTTGTTTACAGAACTTCTCAATTTGAATAGAGAATACTTGCATTGTATAAACCAGCGCTGGGAGTTTTATCAAAGTTTCTTTCTTATTATTTTTTCAGATACTGAGTTTTATCAAAGTTTTTTCTTATTATTTTACTACCCTAACAAAAATATAGTCCACAATCAACACTTCCTAAAATTGCAGATACACCATAGCAAAATATGGATATTATATACAGAACCATTCGTTGGTTCTATTCCTCTACGGTAAAGTATATCATTTTTGAGGCTTTGTACTATTTAAGACCATACTATTTAGAATCTTCATTCATTGATTATAAATTCTACTCAATGAACGAATGCCATATACACTCCTAAAATTGTAGATACACTAATGCAAAATATGGAGCTTATGGAAGTATAGATCCATCGGTTGTTTGTGTTCCTCTACAATAAGATATATCATTTTCTAGTCCATAGGTCACGCCCAATGTATATATTTCTTTAAAATTCTACTCAAGGTTATTTTAGATATACTCATAATGAAGCCGCGAGAGATGTAACCAATTCAGGGACAAACCAACAAAACCAGCAGCCCAAGAACCAACCAAATCCGACAATCATGATTCTCACCTTGATAGATCCCCACAGTTTGCGACCGCGCACGGCAATCCTTCCTTCTACAGATCTTCTAAATTATGAGCAGTGTGGTTGCAAACTCTTCGTTCACATTAATTCAAAGGAACAGGCATACTTCAATAGAAGACGTGCGTCGTGCGCAGTGGTGGCCGCCGGCCGCTGTAGCCTGTAGGTCGCCGGATGGAGCTCTGCCCTCTGCGATGTGCCTCTGTTCTCTACGTCGTGCGCGAGTGGTACGTCTGCCTTTGTCTGTGTTGTGCGCAGCGAGATGGCTGCTGGCCGTTCGTCGCCGTTTCACGTGTCGACATGTGCAGTGGGCCGCTGGCGGCTGAACGCTGGATGGAGTTGTGCCCTGTACGAGCCACGCGGCCCTAGCGTCCGCACAGTGGCACACCCAGCCACTATGAAGTTGCAGGCACACCGCATCAAACTGATTGAGCAGCGCAATCGTACAAACGGCGGGGAACTTTCAACAAAAACTGCAAGGAAATTTAACGAGCAAACATCACAGTGTCAACAAAAATTCAGACTGGAAAGTAAAAACTAAAATCCCAATTCCCTCCCTAGCGTCGGCGTCAAAGTTTACTCGGGCAGGGTCGTGCGCAGCGATGGCTGCTGACCGTTAGTCGCTGGATGGTGCCGCCCCACTCCTAGCGTCCTCTTTGAAGGTGTACGCGGTTCAGGTCTGCGCAGCAATGGCTGCCGACCGTTCGTCGCCGGACGGAGTCACGCCCTAGCATCCGTGTTGAAGGCACAGCAGGGCAGGAACTGAGCGAGGTGCAGGTGTTGGTGCTGGAGTCCGGCGAGAGGCTTTACTGTCCCGCTGCGCCGATCCACTTTTTGCTGTCGACATGCATGCAGCCGTGCGATGAAGCAGCCTGACTATGCAGAAAGGCCTGAAAGAGCCATATCACATCGTCACCATTGAATGGACAATCGCTATAGCATAAAGGACACAATGCATGCCCCAAACAACATTGGTTCAAAATTTACTTGACTGTGCAAGAAAATTTACAAGGAAGAAGGCAGAAGAAAGAATAACCGATTTGCAAATCAACTTCAGGCATGTGCTCGTCCGGCCTCGCCGGAACTGCTACAGCGCAGCGGCCACACGGTCACATCGATCGAGGATGTTCTCCATACCGTCGCCGATGTGTACACCAGCCGCGTATCTTCTCCACCACGCACTCTTGCATCCTCCGCACTCGAGTCGCCGCCGGGCGCAGTCGCCACGCGCACACCCGCCGTGTCACGTGTGCCCCGCCGCGGCCTAGCTCCCCGCCCTCGCCCGGTGGCGGTTCTGTGCGGCCTTGGCTAGCAGCTACGGTGGCCCAGGCGTCGCCGATCGAGTTGCGTGATGTGGCCATGGCGCCGAGCCCGTCGACGAAAGCGCCCGTCGGTGAGGGCGCGGAAGGCGCGACTGTTGGCGCCATCGAGGACGATCGAGGATTCCGCGGCTTCTTCGTTCCTGCCTTCCGACGCACTCGGTATACAGCCCGTTCGCGACCCTCGGCACCTCACCCTGTGCAGTTTCTCCTCAACTTCGCCGACCACCAGCAAGGTCGTCGGTGACCTGCGCACGCTGACGACCGGCCCTCGGCACTTTCCCGTTCGCGGATTCTTCGACTTCGCTGCCGATCGGCAGTATTCAAGGACGCGAGCGTGGGTTGCCGTGATTCTGACGGGGATTCTGGTGGGGGAGGGCAGCGTGCACGCGCGTCATCCGTCGGGAGGTTAGTCACGCGACTACACGACGGAAGTCGCGCCTGGTTCACGTCGTATCGGGATGTTTGGCGCCCTTTCGAGGCGCGCGATTGTTGGCGACGCGACGCGATGCAGTTTGGAGACGAAACACCCTCAGAACCTAAGGTTCGTCATGCCTAGATAACCATCGGATGAGAAATCCCGACGAATCCAACGCGACGATCACAACACGCGGTCATCCAATTCCTTCGCTCTTTTATAGTATAGATATAGATGATAACGTCGGTTGTCTTGCCTTGAGATGAGTTGCAAAACGACATTATACATAAAAATTAATAAAGATCCGACCTGCTTTTGGTTTGTGATGTGGGCCGGGGATGGCGACATTGCAGGTCTGCCAACCAGGAGCGCACCTAGAAAAACATTCCATTGTTGTCACCTAGGAATTAATCATCTTTTGCAAAGTTGGGAGATTTTCGAGGTTTGTTCCATCCTCTTTGGAATTTCGAAGGATTTCTCGGAGACCTGGCGGATAGAACAGGCCAGGCCGACTACCCGAACTGACAATGCCGGTTTGCTTTTACCAGCCGGCCAGGTCGCTTTAGCTAACCGGCCAGACCGCCACCAGACCCGGCCAAGCTGGTCTATAGCCAACCAGCACTCTGGTTGGCTTTCTCAGTCCTTATGGAGGCATGAGAAGAAGGAAGAAAACTGCCCCAGACATGACTGGATGTCTGGACAGCACTGAACAGCAGAACCTTTCTGAGGGTGTGTTTAGTTTCTAGTCACATCAACCAAAAAACCAAAAGTTTCCAAAATTCCCATCACATCCTATCACATCAAAACATTCAATGCACCCAAAAACGCTTGCCGGCCACTACAAAATTTAGGTAATTAAAAAACTAATTGCACAGTTTAGATGTACATTGCGAGACGATTCTTATGAGCCTAGTTACGCCATGGTACGATAATATTTACCACTAACAAACGAAACGTCTTTACAGATGACGATGCGACAAATACAGTGAATTTTGCACCCAAATTTTTGAGATCTAAACACACCCCGAGTCCTTAATTTTGCCAAACAACAAAGCTGAGTCTAGTTTATGGACAACCCCAAATAGCTTTTTAGAAAAGGGAATATATTGATATTCCAAATTTCTGCAACCCCAAATAGCGTAAGAAGTTGTTGATGTGTTACCTACAACCATCTAATGGGATTTGTCAAAACAAAAAAATAGCCATCTGATGGCAAGTAATAGCTGAGCCCTAACGGAGAAGTATTAAGTAAACGGGGCAGGTCTGGCTGGGTGGGTGAAGTTGAATTTTCCATTATCTATATCTGTTCCTCGATATAAAACTCCACGTCGGGACAGAGAGAGCTGGGCACACGGCTCAACTGGAGGTATGTCACATCCATGAATATGTGCATGGCCCACTAAGCCGGCCCATATTTCTTGGGCTATTATTTTGTTTTCATTAAGCCATGTTGATCTTTGAACACCAATGAACTAGTCTTCTTCATTAGTTTTTGACATAAACCAAGTTTTAGTCTAGTCTTCTTATTTACTCCGTATTAGTATTAGTTACACACGTATAACCAGGTTTGTCCTTGCCGTAGTATTCTTCGTTGTATAGCAGTTCAAAAGGAATCTGCATACGCATCCCAATGTCTTGATGGAGTTGGTCAGTTTGGTTACTAGCTTGATACTAGCTATCGACTAGGGTCTATTTTAAACCATTAGTTCCACTAGCACCTTTCAAGAGGTTAGTGGACTAGAACTATCAGTCCCCCCCGTATTTGGTAATTTATGGATTAAATGAGACTAAAATCTAGTCTCTAGTCTCAAAGGACCAAACAGGGGGGCTTGATGGAGTTTCTTATATATAGTTAATACAAATACTCTTGACAAAAATAACAGCGTATGTAGCTGTCGAGTTGATTAGAACACACAATATAATTCGGTGCACAAAGTATATACACTGGCTACCAAACAAAGATGCCGTCTTCTGTCTCACAAAAAAACTTGTTCCTACTGCCACTACTGTTTGAGAAATGCCAATGACTACGGTTGTCTTGCGTTCAGATCAGTTGCCAAATGACGTTACACATAAACTTTAAAAAGGATCCGCTCTGCTTTGATTTGTGTTGTGTTGTACGAACAAGGTCTATGCCACCAGGAGCGGACCTAACTAGCTAGAGAAAGATTTCCATTTGGTGTCACCGAACTCTAATATATCTTGCTACACTTGTTGAATTTTTGTTCCTATGATGCCTATGTGTTACGCTAGTACTTGTACAAAATCATTGATGTCATACAACACCAATGAACTAGCCAATCAGGCAGATTAGAGGAGATCGCATTGGGGAAAGGAATCAGCGCGCGGGGTTACGGGGGAGTCGCGAGATCGCATGGGCAGAGCGATGGAGGTGAGGTGATAGATTGTCGCACCAAAACAATGTTTTATCTTTATTTTTTTTAGTTGTGGGGAGACGGGATATCAGACCTTGTTGATATGCATGGAGCTGGCCTTAATAAAATTTGTTTCTAGAAGGATCCAAAACAGGAAGCATGGAATTTGAATGGAAACTTAAGTGATATTTGTAACGTATGAAAAGCCTAAATGTTCCTAAAATTTTTTTAGAAAAAGTAAATGTTTCTAAATTGAGAATGTAAATATTTTAGGAACGATATTTTCGAAACAAAAAAGAAAGTGACCACGTTTTTTAAGTGCCTAATGCCTACATGGTATTCGCTACAGGCGGCCCATAGGGAGGTTGACAATCGACCGAGCATTAGCGTTCCATTTCTTTCCCTTCTTTGGTAAATTCCTGTTTCAGACTAAATCTTTTCGGCCCACCATGAGAACCAACCAGCCCACTGGCCAGCTTGGCGATGGCTGCAGAACTCCAGAGCTGTGATGGGCTGAAAAGTACAACCAAACTTCACGTGGAAGCTCAAAACATATAATGGACATTGGACGCTTCTCCCCTTTTTTTTTTTGCTGTCTTCATATTCCTATTTATTACTATTTTCTTTGCTAAGAAATTGTCTGATTTATCATAGAAAGACCCTTTGTTGAAATACTTACGCTGAGAGGTTTAACACACAGGGACACCGACGACGTGGGGACCATAGCCGCAGCGATGGGCTTCAACAAGGGCCTTTTCCGGCCGGCGGCATATGCTCAGCGCTGGTGATATACTCCCTCTGTCGTGTTCATTTCGCTTCCCGAAAACAACTTTAAAGAATTATAGATTAAAAATATTAATACTTATTATATATAATTAGTATTATTGAAAGATTTTTGAACCTTGTTTTTTAACAAATTTATTTCAAAATATAAATGTTACACGTATTTTGTACAAATCGAGTCAAAACTGCAGCATTTAAAACCGAAAACGACGCATTTTAGGACGGAGAGAGTAGATAGCATGTACATGACAGATTTCAGGTTGCCGTACATCGTTTGCCGCAGTATATGATATCCCAAGGGGAAAACCCCGAGGAGAACATATATCCAAACAAACAAATTCCCAAATCGAGCTATAAGTATATCATCTTATCATATACGTATACAAATAGAAATACTCCCTCCGTTCCATAATACTTGCAATTCTTTTGACTCATATAAACTGTGTTTGACCTCTCGCCTTATTCAACTTTTTTTAATAAATATTACCACTTTTGTTATGACTTATTACATCATCAAGATATTGTAATGACGTTTTGTTTGTTTTATAATTTATATAAAAAATTTGAATAAGACGAAGCAGCCAAACACAGTTTCTATGAGTCAAAGAATTGCAAGTATTGTGGAACGGAGGGAGTATATATAGTTTAAAAAGTGAACAAACGCAAATAAAAAAAAAAAAGAAAGTAATTCATGAGAGATATCCATGTTTTTTATCGTGGGCTATGAAAAATAGTGTCAAGCTTTTCTGGGCGCTTATTCGCCGCTATTGCGCCGCTATAGCCGCGCTATAGCGACAGCTTCGCGCGATGGCGCCAAGATGCTATCGCCGCTATAGCGCCAATAGCGTGGAAATAGCGCTATATAGCGCCAATAGCGCGTTTTTTAGCGGCGCAAAAGCGTGGAAATGCGCGCTTTAGTGACGCAAATAGCGCGATATAGCGCCCAATAGCGTGGAAATTGACGACAGCGTCGCGGCGTTTCAATTGGCGCTATATAGCGGCGCTTATAGCGGCTATTTGTTTCATGGCGAGATATTCATGCTTTGTCTTTTGGCTATAGCACGCTATTTGTTTTATGGAGAGATATACATGCTTTGTCTTTAGGGGCCACCAAGCCCACATGCGCTAACTGCTGGGCAAGCATTGTGCACATCACCCATGCTAGTGTGCCTTTGAGCCCCATCGGGAAAGGCATGCTACAGAGGAAGAAGAATAGTAGAGAGGCTGACAGTTGGGGCCTACGAATGGTGCCAAACGTTTTCATCCTTGCAACTCAATATAAAACGGGACATCCTTGTAACCTCAATCAAATATAGACATATATGTTGATCCCATCCTAGAAAAAGCAAAATAGGTCGATCCCATCCTTCTGTAAACCAAACAATATTTTAGAGACACAAACCAAAAAGCACAACGTTCAAAGGTAAATACTAAAACTATCAAAATATAAATAGAAATATATATTATTCAGATGTACTCTTTTCTTTCAAAATTTTAAGATATTTTGTGTTTTCAATATGAATAGTTTTGGCTATGCACTTAGATATATACTATATCTAGATATATGGTAAAAACAATGTTTTTTGAAAAACAGATTTAATTTGAAAATAAAAAAGGTTGCTAAACAGTACCCAAAAACTTAGGTCGTCTCCAACAGATGCCCGAGAGGCATAGGGAGTTTGAGCGGCGCACCGTGAAATGTCACATGAGGCAAAACCATCCGTCTCCAACAACGTGACGCGTCACGGTAGACCCAAATCTCCCCTCGCCTCCTTGCCTCGCTCGCTGCTCTTCGCCGTGGCTGCTGCTGCCGCCGCCCGCGACCGTGTCGCGACGCTTCCTCACCGCGGACTGGCCACGCCACGCTTTGACCCGCAACCGGGCGCCGGAGGTCTCAGCCTGAGTCGCACCTTCAACCCAAGACGCCGGAAAGTGCGTCATGGTGGTGGGCGCCGTGCCCTCGAGGCCTCGCCGCGCCACCCCCATCCCCGACGGCGGACTCCACTCGCCGGCTCCCTCCCCGTCACCGGGCGCCGCAGGCTCCGGCCGCCGCCCTCGCTCCCACCGCCGATGCGCCGACGGACCCCCGCCGCGGCTCCGCGTTCTTGAGTTCGCCGGCCCTCTCCAACTCCATGCGTGCTCCCTTCCTCGGCGTCGGAGCTCCTCCCCGGGCGGAGCTCTCCCCGCCATCTTTGCCTGGGCCGTGACGAACAACTGGCGGAGATGAATTTGCGCCGTGGAGAGAGAACCATGCATTTTTGCCAACCCTCTCTCCTCATGCCCAAAATATGTAGGTGCTTTGGCTACTCTGGTTGGAGGGGTTTTTTCTACTGTGCAGTATGCACTTCCGCATTTGGGCACGGTGATGCGTCTCCTGTTGGAGACAGCCTTATATCTCTCAAAATTGGCAACCGTGCAGGAGTAAGAGTTGATACTTGATAGACTCATCCTCAATAAAAAAAGGTTGATAAACTCAAGTCAAGGGCAGATTTGGGCCTAAGGTTACGGCCCTAGGTGTGGTCCAAAAATCCAATATGAAGTTTTCTGGCCTGGTTCTACGCGTTGGGCCAAATGTTGTAGATTATCGGGCCAGCAAAGAGCGAGGGAAGGAGAGAAGGCGTCGTCGTCCCGAGACCCCCGGCCCCCGCCCCGGGCTTCCTGATTCCTGGCGCGCGACGGCCGCCGTAGTACCGTCCTCCCACTGATTTCCCACCCCGCGCCCACCTGGCCGCCGCCCTAATGCCGCCTGAGCGGCCGCCGGTGGTGGAGAGAGAGTTCGAGACTGAGACCGGTAGCGCCGCCCGTCCCGCCAGGCCGCCACTGCCGGCTGCCACCGTCCTCTTGCGTCGCCGGACGCCCACCTGCACCTGGCCGCAGCTGGACGCCTCCAGGCTGCACTGCTCGGGTGGCCGTGTGCACAGCCAGAACTGCGAAGGCGGGCAGCAGAAGTGCCGAAGAGGACAACCTGCTCAATCGAAAAGCTCCTGCAGAGGATTGGTAATCCCCTATTTGTTGGTCTATTTTCGAATGTAAGTTCTAATTTAATGATGAACTCTTCGTGAATCGTGATTTAGAAATTTCATGAGCTAGTTTTCTTATCTATCGTTATTAGACCTGGTGGGGACCATATTTTAACACGGTGTATATATGCTTTGGTAGTGGCTTTAGAGCATCTATTAGCCAAATTTACTCTGATTTAGCAACTCTCTCAAATAAATTAGACAACAAAAGGCTACAGTAATCCAACAGACAGTTACAGATGGATAGTGAGGTAGAAATTAGAATATTCAAAAGTAGAGAGTGAATTTGTTGAAATTGAGAGGTACTAAATTTGAAGAGTCGCTTACAGGGTCTGTTGGAGAAACCTTTTTCTTTTAATAATAGCTAAATTTAGTTTTACAAAACGATTTGGCTAATCTTTTGGAGATGCTCTTAGGCATCAAAACTGACAAGCTGTGCCACTGGATGGACTATTACTATTGATGATGGACCTGCATGAACCAGGCTACAAATTTGATTCTTTATTTGCCACCAAGGAATCAAGTTACCAATTATAAACTGATGGCCACAACAATGATACAACATCATTTACTGAACAATACATTAAATTGCAAGTACAGAAAGGTAGAAAATGCAGAACATACTAATCATCCACCATCAGAATAACCAATCATGCAAGTTTCCAGATTGAAGATCAACACATCCACAGCACACATCCAAGTTGTGTTGTAGAACTTATATATGGTCGCATACATGTGCTTGAGTTCACTTTACTCTGCTTATATCATCTCTGGAACGATTTCACTGCCACTCGTTTTGCGCTCGCCCATCCATGCCTCTCTGAACATTTATGGTCGCATCCGGAGGGACCTCCTCCTCAATTTCCGAGCTCCCAGTTCCCTCCATTTTCAGTAGACCTGTACTTGTAGTACTTGAGTCACCTGGCTCGAGCTCTTTGATTCCCTTCTCCTTCTCCTTGTTGTCATCTGCTTCATCAATGTTGATCCCAATGTGGTCTATCTTCGTCACCATATCTCCTCTGGTTTGGCTTCTCTCCGTCATCCCAGCCGCAGCCAGATCACCGCCGTCCCCTACCTGTGGCTGTGGTTGTGGTTCACTATTTTCAGGCCCAGTATCCTTTGGCCACAAGCTGCTCTTCTGGATGCCATAGTGCCAGAGCAACGCCCAGATGTGGGTTATGAACTCCCCTGCAGAGAGACACTTCCTGTGTGCTTGTGCATTCCATGTGGGCGCAATGTGTATAAGCAGCTCGGTCCATACGCCTGCGAGGATCTCCCAGCGGACTTCTTCCTTGATCTCGGGCTTCAGCAGCTCCATGCCCAGCGCGACACCTTGTTTCAGCACATCCTCCTCATCTCTTTCAGTGCCGACGCTGTCGTCCCTGAAAGTGATCGGCTTCTCTGCTTCGTCCTTGAGTGCCTTGTACCTTTCCTGTAATGAACCAGTGCCTTTGAAAATGCCATCACGAGCACTCCTCACGGCTTTCTGGAAGACTATCTTGGGAACAAGGAAGCTATCAGGAATCAGATCAGGCTTTGAAACCAGCAGGTATGCGCAGTACCGTGACAAGCTATTGGCAATGATGTATGTTTCCCGGAGTTTGCCTGGAGGCAACTTCCCTTTCACTTGCTGCTGCTTCTCTTCACTCTTGTCATCACTTGATTTGGACGATGATGAGCACCAACAATTTGTGAACCATGACAAGCTGCAGCTACAGCTGCTGCAGCAGCCTTTCTTATCATCAACGTCCATGAGATACGGCTTGGATGAGCAGAGAGAAGAGATCCAAGACAGTATAGAGCACGGGAACCCAGGGCTGCTCAGGTCGACGCCGTCTGTCGTTGCCAGCTCCATTTCGCAGAAACTGGTTGCGATGTGCCACACAAGAATGATGTGGGATGCTGTCGGCAGAACGACACTGCTGCCGCTGCCGCCGCCGCCACCGGCAGTGGCTGCACTTCTCAGGTGTGCAGTGTAAGCCCGGTACCTCTGCAACTCGTTGCTAAGGTTGGTTTTGGACAATGTCGTGATGAACCCGGGCAACAGGACACGATGACCTGCCTGTCCATCTCCATCCAGATCGGTCAGTTTGCTGAGCTTCTTCATGACTGCCTCCCTGACACATTCCGGGACTTGGACGGCGCTGCTGAGCTTTGCGCCATCCTCCTTCTTTGGAACAATGCCCGTGGTCAGGTTGTGGATGAGGTTCCAACACCTTGGCCTGTCATCGTAGGACTCCACGAAGACATACTGGTCAATGAGTCCATGCCACCTCCTATCACTGACCTTATTAGATCTGGAAATATATAGCAGAATGCAGTACATCCATGTATCTCTTGATTGTTTGCTCCTCTCGGTCTCGGACTTGTGCTGCACATGTTCGCATGCCTTGATTAAGCTTGTCCAATCTGAACGTAAGTAGGTGTGCATCTCCCATATCTCCTTGACAATCATCAAGCCAATGAATAACCATGTGATTATCGTGTCGACACTGAAACCCTTTACCAGGTTGGCGAGCTCGCCACTGGGGGCTTTAAGACCTTACGGATTTCCACAGCAAGCCAGACAACAGCACCCATGGTCAGCACAGATAGAAACAGGCTGATGTAGAGGGATGGGAGGCCACACCAGAAGACCATGGGGTAGCGGGTGTTGAAGTAGTCATGGACGAAGGCGAGCTGCAGCTCCATGATCTTGAGGGCGTCGCTGGTACCCAACTTCCCAGCAACAATGTTCTTCACCATATCACGGTTTGTGTCGAATATACACCGTTGCAGCGTCACATCCTCAAATCTGCACCGCAGCAGCCTGGACAAGGCGAAGGCCAGAGGGAGGTCCTTCTTTACAGCCTTATTACCCTGCTGCTGGTCCTGTGGCTGCTGTTGATCAGCCTTATTATTACCCTGCTGCACCTTCTTGTCCCAGAACTTGTCCAGCGTGATCAGTTGCGGCAGAGGCGGAGGCCTTATTGACTTTTCAGTACTAGTTTTGGTACCATCCTTCTGATCCTGGTCGGTATCGGTACACAGAGACAGTGCATACTGGGGTTTCTTCAGTTTGAAATCTCCTTTCTTCTGCTTTGTTTCTCCGTACACCAAGTACTTGTAGCCTTGCATCGTCACTGGGTTGAACATCACTTTTCCTCCGTTGTCACCAGGATCATGCATGACACCCATGTGCTCCGCAACAAGCTCCGAGCTCCTGCCATGCCAGATGGCATTGGACGCCAGCATATGCGAACAGAATCTGTAGAAGCTCCTCACTATCTGCAGATACCACACCATCCACAGTGGACCTGAGAAGCTTGACCCGCGCGTTGAATTCAGGAACGCAGATCCCAGGAGCTTGAACACGTTCGTCCACTCCCTGAACCTTCGCCCCCGGCGGTCAGGGACACCGTAGCCGGAGATGTAGTCTGCACTGTAGCGCAAGTTGACGAGCACGAGCGCCCAGACTGGGAACAGCTGGTTCTTGAAAGGCGCTGTCTGCATGGCCCCGAGGAGGTAGACGACGATGGAGTCGGAGACCGCGTCGAAGATGCTAAACACGGCCCTCATGACCGAGTTGTGGATGACGCGGCGGTAGAAGTCCATGAGGAACATGGCGAAGAACACCAGTGTGACGAGGACCACCAGGAACTCGATGCGGAACAAGATGACTGTCTTCTTGTTCAGCATGATGAACAGGGATGCCACATGCTCGCGGATATCATCCAGGCTCAACATCCTCGCTCCGACCTCCCAGCCCGGTGCCAACCGGGTGCCTGGCTGCCTAGCTGCTGATACAAGTCCATGAGGAACATATTGCTGATTTCAGTTTACTATACTAACTGAGCTAGGATCTGTGGGATTATTTCAGTATGATTCGTGTCTATAGTTTCCACATTTGAAAATAAACAGAAAACCAGTCATTCTAGTTGTAGCTTCTAGCTTGGTTATGAGAAAGACAGGAAGGCATATATGCATCATTTGAGTTAAGCTTATTTCTGGTTCCTCCATATGATTAGAAACCATACACACCCTTTCACACTGTTTAGAAGTTGAGGATTCTATCTCTTAAATCTTGAGCAAAATGACTCTTTGCAAATTATGCAATTGAGAGTTAACAAGCTATGAAATGAAACAAGCAGTTTGTTCTTACTTGGGCGCAGTAGCAGCTCACAGGTGATGTCAGGAATTGGAGAGCTGTGTACTAGGCGATTTGTGATTATGATCGCTATTGCCAGTTCCAAACTGGCGTCCTTGAGTCCTTGTAGTTGAGAGACAGTTAAAAAATGCCGGAAGGTTAGATCTATGGTTGTTGGGAACCCATGACATGATGATACATTAATATGAGGTCGACGTCGTCTTCTTGGTTAAGCTGGCTGATTTGGCTATTTCAATAGTGCTCTGAGAGAGAATAAGCTGAAACAAGGTGACTGGACAACAATTCCAGCTAAAATAATGGAACTGGCTGGTCTACAGGTTTTATAAAAACTGATTTCGAATTCTCAATTCACATGTTTTTAAAGCCGCTCCATTAGTGCTAAATCAAACTGAACTAATGGTTCGGTTAACTAACATGGTTTGGTTCGGTATAGTTTTATTTGAGAGAGCTACAGTGTCACATCGGTGGTTGCTCCAAAGAAATGATTAACAAATTAGAAGTTTTTTATTTTTGAGTATCATTAACAAATTAGAAGTGACCCTGTGTGATGAGCTTGCACATGTAACATGTGTTGAACAAATATACCAAAATTAACTAGAGTTCCAATGATTCACAAATATTATTTTTTTGATACTTTAATTTTCCATTTGAATACCCTAAAACTTCATAGAAATATATAAGTTTAACCATTTTTTAAATGCAATGATTCAAATATTATTATTTAACAAAATTTAGGGTCTTCTATATCACTATCATCCTTGTTATTCACTCGACCAACCTACAAATTATCAAGTTTTTTACGGCTCTCTAGGTACACCTTCCTTACTCAGTCTCAGCTTGTTCATGGTCCGTTAACCGTTTTCTTGGCAAAACCCAGCCCAACCCATAGAAGATTTCACATCAACGGTTTGGAGCCAGCGGGTTCACAGTTACCACGGTTAAACTCAGCAAAGTGTGTCAACATTGCAGCCACCAAGAAGCCGTGCTAGGAAGTCGTTAACGCCGACGCACGAGCCGAGCCAAGATGCTCCTAGATGGTCGTGACACGCTGGCAGCCTCGTTCCCGAACCCGGACGCCACCGATGCTTCCCTCACTGCTTACTTCAGACCGATGCTCAAATTGAGATTTTGATTGTGAGATTTGGAGAAAGCTCAGTACATAGGGAAAAGGGTAGATGCACAAGCATAGTACGGACGTTTTGCCAAAGGACACGAGGAGGGGCGGCACTGCTTGAGCCAGCGGGCTCCCCGGCACCCAACACTCGAGGCCACGGTGCTCCAGCAGTCCTAATCGCTTGAGGCCACGACGGTCTCGGCACCCGTATAAATAGACGTCATTTGTAGGGACGGCTCGGCACAAAACCGCCCTTACAAATTATTTTGTAGGGGCGGCTGTAGCGGGTCCCAAAACGGCCACCGTAGGGGTTGTTGGTGATAGAGCCACCCCCTACTTAAAAAAAATGGGGCGTTCATACAAATCCTTTTTTATGCGGTGGGTTATTACTCTCTCCCTCTGAATCCATACCGAAGGAGAGAGCGTCTCTCGACTGGCCCTTTATTTATCAAGTTTGAATACTTTGTTTGGTCTTCAACTATACCCGGCGGGTGGTCAAATAAAGCTGTCCAAACTAGCTAGAAAGTATGAGAAGAACTCCGTTCACCGATTAAGGGCATTCATTGGCAAAACAATAGAGAGAGAGAGTGAGAAAGGGCGAAAGGAGGAGAAGGCTGGGGGAGAGAGAAGATGAGGTTCTCGACGAGGACCTTGGAGAGCTTCTTCAAGCTGGACAATGTTACTCGTTTTGCTAGTGTGGAGCTGTGGGTGCTGCTGACGACGCTGCTGCTGGTGGTGAGGTTCCTCATCGACTTCAAGGGGCCATGGTTTGGGAAACCTGGCAGCATCAGGATGTTTGTCGTCCTCACCCTGGAGACACTGAACCAAAACTTGGTGATCTACACCATGGGGCTGATGCAGCTGTCAGGCGCGAAGAAGGTGAACGACTACTTCCAGGTGTGGGCGGTGCTGCTGGTGACCCTGCAGTACAGCGTCAAGATCGGGCGCCCCTACACCAGGTCCAAGCAGGTCCCATTGTTGGACCTCATGTCCTCCTTCTGGTCAGCCAATCTCCTCCGGGTGCAGACCTTCTACCTCCTCAGGATCCCCCTCTGGACGATCTGGTCCCTGAACGCAGTTCGCATCATTGCAGTCTTCGTCAGCTCCAGTAAAGGAGAGACAAGTAACCAAGAGAGCATGAGGCTGGTGAGCGACTATATGAGCTACGAGGCCGACACTCGCTCTACACTTGATAAGCAGGAGCAGGAGCAGGGGCAGGGGCAGAAGAAGAAATCGGTCATGACCATGAGCGAGTACAAGTACCTGGTGCATGGCGAGCACCGCGTGCTTAAGGAAGTCCAAGAGGGCAGCAAGCGGGAGGGAAAAAGAACACTATCTTCGTGTTTCAGGAAAAGGAGACAGCAAGTAAAAACTGAGAGCAGCAACAGCTACAAGATTCGACTGTATCCAGATGGAGTCCACAAGGAGCAGCTCATCACCATAGGGACGATATGGAAGGACCACAACGACAGCGGGTTGCTGGGAGCGGGAGAAGCAGCAGGCCATCGCAGGGACCTGTGCCTGTCATTCGCGCTCTACAAGCTGCTGCGCCGTCGGTTCTACCATCTCCCGATGCACGAGATGGACTGGTCGGCGGGCAAGGAGAAGATGAGGCAGCTCGTCTTCGATTACGTCCTCAAGGACCGCGAGAGGGCTTTCCGCATCACGGGGGCGGAGCTGTCCTTCCTCAAGGACCTGTTCTACAGCAAGCACGCCACCGTCTTCGCCGGCGGGCTCCTGGTGCCGCTGCAGAACCTGCTGCTGTCGCTGTGCCTGGCCGTGGCGACTGGGTACATCGCCTATCCCGCCCGGTACATACCGGAGAGGATGGATCCAGCCGACCGGAACAGGATCACGCACGGCGTGTTCATCACCCGCCTCATGGTTGGCATCATCGTCCTCAAGGAGATGCTGGAGATTGTTCTCTATCTGTGGTCACGCTGGGCCAAAGTTCTGTTGCTGTGCAAGTACGCCCAGCTCCGGCATCGGCGCCCGGTGGTGGAGGCAACCATGAGGTGCTTCGTGCTTTGTTCCCGGGCCTTCTCCTCTTGCATGCTTTGTCTTTTCTGTTTCTGCTGCAGAGCCAAGCAGACGACGCAGACGACGGTCCGTCAGCAGAACCTTCTGGTTACAGTCCTTGGGCTGAAGCCAGGTCGCATACATCCCTTGCTGATGACGATAGTAAGCCGTCGAGGGGTGACACGTGGGACCGCTGGACTGGAGGATTACACCAAAGATGCGATACTGAACCAGCTCAAACGCTTGGACAGCAGGGAAGAGGGGATATCGATTCATGACTACTTCTCAAACGCCTTTGGATCCAATACTGGTGACAAGGTGGTGGAGTGGCCATGTAACCTCAAGGCGGTAGACACACACATCATTCTGGTATGGCACATCGCGACCAGCCTTTGTGAGATCAACTCTTTCAACAAGGTCAAGGCGCTCTCGGCTGCGGGGCGGCGTCCTCAACCGTTCCTTGGCCGCCCCCGCACAAACGGACCGTCAGCAGTGGCACCACCGACTCAACAGCTCGACCACCATGACGGCTCAACTGAATCCGCATGGTCTAAGGAGTACTCAACTGCAGTCACTTTATCCAACTATTGTGTGTATCTGGTAAGCAAAGCTCTGGTGCCGGATAATCGTCTCATTGCCAGGAAGGTCCTTGATGAAGTGATCCGAGAAATCGACTACGTCATTGTTGGGGTCGAGCCACGGGAAAAGCTTCTTCGATCCATTAAACTGGAAGATGTATACAGCCGTCTTATGAAGACGGTCGACAAGCCGTGCAAGAACCCTGATCACCGTCGTCAGGGAAGGGACCCTGCTGACGTGGAAACAGCAGCAACGCCACCAGATGATCATCATGAAGTGAAAGAAGATGAAGATGACGACGACAATGAAGGTCTTGACATTGGCTCTTCCTTAACAAGGATGGGTGCAGTGCTTGGAAAGAAGCTGACGGAGGTGTACCATGGCGACACAGCAGGACTTTGGAAGGCCCTGGCCAACTTCTGGACGGGGTTCCTCCTCCACTTGGCGGCCAACACTGGAGCAGCCACGCACCAGCGGCATCTCGCCGGCGACAGTGAGCTCATCACACACCTGTGGGCGCTGCTTACGCACGCCGGCTATCGTGGGAACGCCGTCCACGGTGAGCAGGGCCTAGACGAGGAGGACATCCCGGCTATCATCAACCCATAATCCAGCAACTCATGAAATTAAAGTATTGTCATCAGTAATATCTACGAATCCTGGCTTGGGCTGCGCGCCAATGCATCCGTGTCCGTAATTTTCTTCTGCCTTTTATTTGGTGTGTGGATCGTCGTGCTGTCATTGTTTTTAGTTTATTGTTTGACAGAAAATAATTATTATGTGTGTGGAATGAAAATTCAGATCAGTTTATACATTCAATAAAAAACAGTAATCTTTATACATAGCTGTCCATATAAAGTCACTCCTCAAATTACCTATGATCCTATTCTAGTCATGTACGGATAGGCGGAGTACTCTATTGAGAATTTGGGGTTGAAGGGGTTGGAAATTGGAATATTGCCTCTCCTGCTGTGCACTCAAGAAATGGCCAATGCACAAGGAAGATCACAATGATTAACAATACTACACTTGCACTCAAAAATGACTCCTCCCGGGGCCGCCGCCACCTTCTATTTTTCTGGATCGTGCTAAAGTCTTTGTATGAAGGAAGAGAAAATATTCAATACAAACAACATGCCTGCTTATAGGCGACCTAGGGCGTCAATAAAATTGTACATGAATGCTTGAACCTTCCCTATTATACTGTAGGCTATGCTGTTATATTGGACAGTGATCAACCCAAACTGCGGCCCCACCACCTCCTATTACCGAAGCCCAGTGATAATGCTCCGACAATGGTGTTAAGCGTCACTGGATTTCCAAGGTGAAGGATGTAGTCATTAGAGGACTCTAGATTTATTCTTATCTATCCATTTTATTGTTTGTAGACTTGGAGGTAAATGGGGATGTAATTGTTCAATTGATTGAAAAAGAATCTCTTCCCCTTGACACGTTAACTGCTCAATGTATATGAGATCACACACTACGTGAAAAATGCATAATAATAGTGATGAGGACAAAGGTGAGGAGCCCTTGACACGTTTTTAAAATGTTTCCTTATTGTGTACACAGAGACAAGGGTCAAGGCCGCAAGGAAAGCTTGTCACTTTTTTATGTCTAAAATGTGACAATACATCACTTTTTATCTGTTTCAAAATGTGTGCAGAGTTTTCCTGGCCGGAGCGCTGCTCCCACGATGCAGTCAAGTGCAATGATTCCCATTAGGGATGAGGTTATTTTTGTTTCCACATTGATCTTTGGGACAAGCTCTACAGCGTCTTTTAGTATGGGACAGAGGGAATATGTATCTATTTTGACAACCCAAAATATAAATTGGGGTTGGACGACATGGCCCCCACTGCTTCCATCTTATGGTGATGTATGTATATATTTCTTTAGTCAAAGTGGCCATATCGTCTTTGAGTGGGTTCTATATGAATTGTGTTCACCAATCAACACTAGTGCAGAACTGAGCACTAGCTAGTTCTAGTTGGGAAACCATCAATACTGGTACGAATTCGAGACAAAAGTCCTCTCATTTAGTCCCGGGTCAGGGAACCGACTCAAAGAATAGATGAAGGAGTCGAAGAAGTCTTGAGATGGCCGGAGAATAGCAAGAACAGTGAGCTTGAAATGGCTCAGACTAGGGGAAGAAGAAGGAGAAAGCAAATAGCATAGGGCCTATAGTACCGGTTTGTACTTCAAACCCGGATTAAAGGTCAATTTATAATCCCGGTCGGAGCCTCAAATTGGGATACCAACTTCAAAAGGGACTAGAGGGCGACCTTTAGTCCTGGTTTGAGTCAGTAACGGGAAGTAAAAGGTCTCCTTCTACAAAAGCCTTCGGCTCTAGCCGTTGGGTAGGGAACTTTAATTCTAGTTGTTAGTTCCAACCGGGACTAATCCTCTCTTTAGTCCGGGACGAGACTAAAGCCAAAAAAAAAAAAAAAAAAAAAAAACAATACAAACCGAAAGTCTCTTTCTCTAGTAATGCAATATCACTAGCTACATACACTATATATATGAAAAGGACCGACGACCTGGGCTGTACCAACTACCAGGAGTATAGTAGCGAAGAAGACTTGTCAAGGACCAACTTGGTGGCAGGTCTGGCAATATCACTACTGGCTAGACCAAACAAAGATGCGTCTTGCGTGTCATGAAAACTTGTCCCTACTACACTCCAACTGTTTGAAAAATGATAACGTCGGTTGTCTTGCCTTGAGATGAGTTGCAAAGCGACATTATACATAAAAATTAATAAAGATCCGACCTGCTTTTGGTTTGTGATGTCGTAGGAACACGGGCCGGGGATGGCGACATTGCAGGTCTGCCAACCAAGAGCGCACCTAGAAAAACATTCCATTGTTGTCACCTAGGAATCATCTCTGCAAAGTTGGGAGATTTTCGAGGTTTGTTCGATCCTCTTTTGGAATTTTGAAGGATTTCTCGGAGACCTGGCGGATAGAACAGGCCAGGCCGACTACCCGATCGAACTGACAAAGCCGGTTTGCTTTTACCAGCCGGCCAGGTCGCTTTAGCTAACCGGCCAGACCGCCACCAGACCCGGCCAAGCCGGTCTATAGCCAACCAGCACTGGAGGAACCGGCCAGGCCAGTTTATTTGCAACCCTCGGCGGTTCCGTTTTTTTTTTTTCACTGGTTTCATTGCTCCGCTTGCAGCACTTCCTTCACTAGTACCGAAAAATTTTTTTATGTGACGGGCGTTTTGATTAACGGTGGCGACCAAAGGAGCCCGTCCACCGACAAGGTCACGGTAAATCTGAGATAGCTTCGTGGCGGCCCCTTTGCCCGCCCGCGGTTAATCAATTAACCGTGGCGGAGCACATTAGAAACGCCCGTCACGGTTAAAAATAAAAAAATAAAAAACCCATGAGCCCCTTGTGAGCCCATCCAAGCCCACCGGTGAGCCCACTCGAAACCCTAGACCTAGAGATCCCCGCCGCCGCCCGGCAATCACCGCCGTCGCCACCACCACCGGATCTCGCCGATCCATCGCCGGATCCGTAGCGCCGCCGCGGATCGCCCTACACCACCGGATCGGGCCACGGCACCACCGGATCGAGGGCACCGGTCCTTCCACGCCGGAGAAAACCTCGAAAAAGGGGGAGATTTTCCGGAGGAGAGAGAGAGAGATGGAGAGAGGAAGAGAGAGATGGAGAGGGGAAGGAGGAGGGAGGAGGAGACCCACCGCCTGACGCCGGAGGAGACCCGCCGCCCGCCGCTGCCCGCCGCCTGCCGGAGCCCGATCCAGCGCTGCGCCGCGTCGCCGCGCCGCCGACGAGATCCTCCAATCGGATCGAACCCGCCGACGAGCCCCTCCACACGGATCGAGACGCAGACGACGCGCCGCTACACCGGATCGGGCGCACCGTCCTCGATCCGCCATCCCCACGCTCTTGGCGGCCGCCGCGGAAGAAGACCGGCGCCAAGGAGGAAGGAGGCGCTAGCTTGGGGCTGCTGCCGTGGTGGATCAACGCCGCCGCCATGCCTTGGGGCCGCCCGCCCGTGGATGCGCGCCGCCGCCGGTGGTTAGAGCCGCCGCCCGTGGAGAGAGTGGAGGACCGAGGGAGAGAGAGTGGGTGGCGAGGAGAGAGTGGGGGACCGTGTGGGAAGCGCCGCCGCGCTGTGCGAGAGCGTGTGTGAGAGAGAGTAGGCCGGGGCGGGGAAGGAATCCGGAGAGTGGGGATGGAGTGGTAAACCCTAAGTGCTTGGTTTTATACCCGCACATGGCTATTGGGCTATACCGGGCTTATTGGGCCTCTCGCTTAACTGTGACGGTCCTTTAAAGGTGCCCGCCACGCAAAATCGATTTTGCGTGGCGGGCGTGTTAAGGTGCCCGCCACGCAAAATCGATTTTCCATGGCGGGCAAAAAATGCCCGCCACGTAAAATAAAATTGGAAGTGGCGGGGCAATTTTCCGCGGGCGGCAACCGTATGTGCCCGCCACGGAAAAAATCCGAGCATCACGCAAAATCATTTCGTTACTAGTGCTTATTGGATCTTCCACCGTGTCTCTATGTTTCTCTTTAAATCATCTAGCCACAGGTTGGCATGTGTACACTTTCCGCTGAGGTTTAGGGAAATTGAGTGCGTTCGGGCATGAATTGGGACAGCGAGGAAGAAACGAAACTTGGATTAGAATCCAATTCACCCTCCCACCAACCCCCACAACCCCTATGGTTGGCTTTCTCAGTCCTTATGGAGGCATGAGAAGAAGGAAGAACCCTGCCCCAGACATGACTGGACAGCAGAACCATGACTGAACAACAGAACCTTTCTGAGTCCTTAATTTTGCCAAACAACAAAGCTGAGTCTGGTTTATAGACAACCCCAAATAGCTTTTTAGAAAAGGGAATATGTTGATATTCCATCTTCTGCAACCCCAAATAGCTAGTACAGATGAAGTTGTTGATGTGTTACCTACAGCCATCTAATGGGATTTGTCAAAACAAAAAAATAGCCATCTAGCTGAGCCCGAACGGAGAAGTATTAAGTAAACGGGGCAGGTCTGGCTGGGTGGGTGAAGTTGAATTTTCCATTATCTATATCTGTTCCTCGATATAAAACTCCACTGGAGGTATGTCACATCCACTCCATGAATATGTGCATGGCCCACTAAGCCGGCCCATATTTCTTGGGCTATTATTTTGTTTTCATTAAGCCATGTTGATCCTTGAACACCAATGAACTAGTCTTCTTCATTATTTTTTGACATAAACCAAGTTTTGGTCTAGTCTTCTTATTTACTCCGTATTAGTATTAGTTACACACGTATAACCACGTTTGTCCTTGCCGTAGTCTTCTTCGTTGTATAGCAGTTCAAAAGGAATCTGCATACGCATCCCAAGGTCTTGATGGAGTTGGTCAGTTTGGTTACTAGCTTGATACTAGCGACTAGGGTCTATTTTAAACCATTAGTTCCAATTAGCACCTTTCAAGAGGTTAGCGGACTAGGAACTATTAGTCCCCCGTATTTGGTAATTTGTGGATTAAATGAGACTAAAATCTAGTCCCTAGTCTCAAAGGACCAAACGGGGCTTGATGGAGTTTCTTATATATAGTTAATACAAATACTCTTGACAAAAATAACAGCGTCTGTAGCTGTCGAGTTGATTAGAACACACAATATAATTCGGTGCACAAAGTATATACACTGGCTACCAAACAAAGATGCCGTTTTCTGTCTCACAAAAACTTGTTCCTACTGCCACTACTGTTTGAGAAATGCCAATGACTACGGTTGTCTTGCGTTCAGATCAGTTGCCAAATGACGTTACACATAAACTTTAAAAAGGATCCGCTCTGCTTTGGCTCTGCTTTGATTTGTGTTTTGTTGTGCGAACAAGGTCTATGCCAGCCAGGAGCGGACCTAACTAGCTAGAGAAAAGATTTCCATTTGGTGTCACCGAACTCTAATCTTGCTACTTGTTGAATTTTTGTTCCTATGATGCGTATGTGTTACGCTAGTACTTGTACAAAATCATTGATGTCATACAACACCAATGAACTAGCCAACCAGGCAGATTAGAGGAGATCACATTGGGGAAAGGAGCCAGCGCGCGGGGTTACGGAGGAGTCGCGAGATCGCATGGGCAGAGCGATGGAGGTGAGGTGATAGATTGTCGCACCAAAACAATGGTTTTTTTTTTGTGTGGGGAGAAGGGATATCAGACCTTGTTGATATGCATGGAGCTGGCCTTAATCAAATTTGTTTGTAGAAGGATCAGAAACAGGAAACATGGAATTAGAATGGAAACTTAAGTGATGTTTATAACGTATAAAAAGCCTAAATGTTCCTAAAATTTTTTTAGAAAAAATAAATGTTCCTAAATTGAGAATGTAAATATTTTAGGAACGATATTTTCGAAAACAAAAAAAGAAAGTGACCACGTTTTAAAGTGCCTAATGCCTACATGGTATTCGCTACAGGCGGCCCATAGGGAGGTTGACAATCGACCGACCATTAGCGTTGTTCTTTCCCTTCTTTGGTAAATTCCTGTTTCAGACTAAATCTTTTCAGCCCACCATGAGAACCAACCAGCAGCCCACTGGCCACGCTAGCTCGGCGATGGCTGCAGAACTCCAGAGCTGTGATGGGCTGAAAAGTACAACCAAACATCACGTCGAAGCTCAAAACATATAATGGACATTGGACGCCTCTCATTTTTTTTTTTTTTTGTTGTTGTCTTCATATTCCTATTTATTACTATTTTCTTTTCTACGAAATTGTCTGATTTCTCATAGAAAGACCCTTTGTTTTTTTTTTAAACTAGAAAGACCCTTTGTTGAAATACTTATACTTATGCTGAGAGGTTTAACACACAGGGATACCGACTACGTGCGGGGCGAAGCCACGTAGAGCTTTGGGGGTGCCTGGACACCCCCAAAAAGTTTGAAAACTCACTAGTAAAAATAAAATTTCACCATGTTTGCAGATAAAATCTTAACATCTATTAGAGAAAGGCACCCCCCTCTAACTCGTTCTAGCTTCGCCCCTGCGTGCGGACCATAGCCCCAGCGATGGGCTTGAACAAGGGCCTTTCCGGCGGCATATGCTCAGCGCAGGTGATATAGCATGTACATGACAGATTTCAGGTTAGCCTTGTTAAATTTGGGTCGTCTGGCCGGGCGATCTTTGTGAGAGAAATCTTGGCTTTGGCGATCTTTGTAAGAGAAAATATTTAATTTGGCGAAGCCGATAAATAGCCGAAACAGCCCATTGTTTGCCGCAGTATATGATATCCCAAGGGGAAAAAAAAAACCGAGAACATATGCATGTCCGCAGCATAGCATAGCATAGCTTTTGTGTGGTTCTCTCCTCGGCAGACACCTCACGCTCTGAAGCAACTTGTTGCTGCAGGCTTCCATTGTAGGCAGGTAGCTTTGCCTTGGGCAATCACAGACCTGCACTAGATCGATCAGCTGGCGGCCGGTCTGTCGACGATCGGCCGACCACATCCATGTGGAGTATGTTCAAAAGAAGAGTATCAATTACGGCAATACATGTGGCACGAACAAACGACTCTGCTACCACTATGCGGCAATATTGGCCAAACAGTTTTAACATGCATGATTGAGCGAGAATGGTGTTATTAATCGCTACTTTTAGCAAGATGCTCCATACAAAGAAGTAAGAATAGCATCAATTCTGGCAACACATATAGCGATGAACAAACTGCGTTGCTGTCACTATGCAGCAATGTCGGCCAAATAGTATTAACATGCATGACCGAGTAGAATAGTGTTGTTGACTTCTCCTTTTTAACAAGATGCTTTCGACACAAAGAAGCAAAGAAGAGCATCAATTCTAGCAACACATGTGGCGGCGAACAAATCTGCGTTGTTGTCGCTTTACAGCAATGCCGCTGAAACAATTTTAACATGCATGATTGAGCAGAGTGGTGTTATTGATCGCTACTTTTAGCAAGACGCTCGACACAAAAGAAGCAAGAAGAGCATCAATTATGGCAATACATATGGTGACGAACAAAGCGGCTCCGCTACCACTATGTACCATGCCGGTCAAAATGTCTTAACATGCATGATTGAACAGAATGGTGTTGTTGACTGCTACTTTTAGCAAAATGCTCGATACAAAGAAGCAAGCAACACATGTGACGGTGAACAAACTGCATTGCTGCCACTATGCAGCAATGCCGCCAAACTGATCTTAACATGCATGACCGAAAGCAGTAATGGTGTTATTGATTTCTACTTTTAGCAAGATGTTTGACACAAAGAAGCAAGAAGAGCATCAATTCGCAACACATGTGGCGGCGATCAAACCGTGCTCCTACCACTATGAAGCAATGTCGATAACAGGTCTTAACATACATGATCGAAAGCGTAATTGTGTTGTTGACTTCTACTTTTAGCAAGATTCTCAACACAAAGAAGCAATAAGAGCATCAATTAAGACAACACATGTAGCGGCGAACAAACCGTGCTCCTACCACTATGAAGCAATGTCGCCAAAAGCAAATCTTAACATACATGATTGAGCGTAATTGTGTTGTTGACTTCTACTTTTAGCAAGATTCTCAACACAAAGAAGCAAGAAGAGCATCAATTCTAGCAACACATGTAGCGGCGAACAAATTGCGTTGCTACCACGCCGCAACAATGCCTACCAACAAATCTTAACATGCATGACCGAGCAAAATGGTGTTGTTGATCGCTATTTTTGGCAAGATGCTCGACACAAATAAGCAAGAAGAGCATCAATTCGACAAAACATGCATGACTCGAGCAAAATGGTGTCGTTGGATCGCTATTTTTGGTAAGATGCTCGACACAAATAAGTAAGAAGAGCATCAATTCCGCAACACATGTGGCGACGAATAAATCGCGTTGCTACCATAATGCGGCAATGTCGACCAAACAGTCTTAACATGCTTGACCGAAAGCGTAACGCAAACCCTTTTTCTATAATCACCTCCGAAGGACTGGGCCCGCATACATCTAGAGATTCCTAAAGTCACCATTGGCGCCTCATTATCGACGGAAATGTTGTTTATCATATAAAGCATAAACTAGAAAATTCTAGATAAATCAAAGAAAGTGTGAGCACATGTGTCGAGTTGAGGACTTAGATCCCACTGGACAGGTTCAACCACAGGTGAGCAGACCAACTGATCCAGCATACATGGTATTCGCTACAGGCAATTGGCCCATACCGAGCGCTAAGGTTCCATATTTCCTAGGCAAATTTTCGTTTTCTTCAACGCTAAATTCTTGGTTCAGATTAAATCTTTCGGCCCGTCACGTGAATAAACCAGCCCACTGGCCACGCTAGCTCGGCGATGGCTCCAGACCTCCAGAGACCAGAGCGAGGTGTATGTGCTGTGATGGGCTGAAAAGCAGTGGCGGAGCTATAGATGCGGGTTAAACGGGCCATGCCGCCCGCGGGCCCGATCGACCGGGCCAGCACGGCACGGGTCGGGCCACACGGCCGGGCCGGCCACCACGGGCTACGGGCCGAGCTCGCGCCCACGCACGCCCCACGGGTCGCCGGGTCGCCCGAGGCACGGCGCGCCACCGGCGACGACGAGAAGGAAGGCACGATGGTCACGGCCGCGCAAACGGAGCCCGCCGCCGCTGCCGCTTACGCCGCCGCCGCCGGGGCCGCCGCCGCGGAGCTCAAGGCCGCGCTTTGCGACGCCGCCGCTACGGGCCGCGGACGCCGCCAAGGCGACTTCGGTGGACACCGCCGCCGCTTCGCGATGCCGACGCGCCGACGCTACGCTAAGGCGCCGGCCGGGCTACTGACGCCGGACGCCGCTGAAGCCCGAGCTGGCCGCCGCCGCTTGTTTTGCCTCTCGCGACGCCGCTGCGGGTCGAGCGTGCTGCCCGCAGCCATGTCGATCGCAGCCATGAGCCATGTCGACCGCAGGCGGTGGCCGCCGCCGAAGCACGCCGCCTCCGCGATGGCCGCCGCAGCGCAGGGAGGAGCCGCCCGCCGCCGCGACTCGGTGGGCGGAGCCGGCGGCCAAAATCGCAGGCATCGGCAGGCGGAGAGCCGGCGGCGGTGCCGCGACCGACCCACGCGCCTGGGAGCCTGGGGCGGGCTTCGATTTTTTTTTACAAGCTGGTGGGCCAATTTTTACAGGCCTCTCACTTAGCAGGCCTCTGCCCTCACCTCAAAAAGAAAAACAGGCGCCGTCGGGCCGTCACCGGCTATATTTCCCACCGGGCGGACCATCCCGTACCGCTGGCGAGGCGGCCGGCCCGCGGCCCGGTCCGCCAACGGGCGCGGCCGCCTGTGGCCCGCACACACCGGACCGGGCCGTGCCACGGACCGGGCCAAAATTAACGAGCCAAATGTACATCTTTAGGCGGAGCCACCAATATGGCTAGCTGTGGCAGCCGCCATACCTAACCTAAATAAAAAAACGAATATACATATAGCATATATACGTGTATACATGACATGAATGAGTACGTACATGACTTGCTATCCTGTTCGCGGCTATTGCGTGAGCGTTTGATGGGCCAGGCCCAGAACAGTGGCGACGTCAGTTTCCTTTCCTAGACTTGCGCCAGCTCCTAGCCGCCAGAGATCGGATCGACGTACGTCTTCATAGTCTCATAGTTGTACTCATAGTTGTAGAAGTTTGTCTGGTGGATGTCGGGCTTGCCGCTGCCGGCACGCAACGAACAAACAACAGACAGCTTCGGCATCCTCTGATCCCCATAATCGCCGGCAATGACACAAAAGGAGACGCGGTGCACGGGTGCCGATCAGAGCCGCAGTGCGGGTCTAGAGACCAGACTAGATCACTTGCCGTTGCAAATTGCAATTGTAATTAAGTTCCCTCGAGTTTATCATATTATTGAGTTGGGGTTGCTACTGCAGTGGCGACAACATTGGTTAAGAGGGTCTTCTCAGCTACGAAGATTATTAAGACCGAGTTACGCAATAAGATGAGTGATGCTTGGCTTAATGACCTTATGGTGTACTATACTAAGTGGGGCTTATTCAAAGAACTTGATCTTGCTGAAACTAAGAAAGAATTTCAAAAGAAAAATAGAAGAATGTCTTTGCCAAGGCCTGTACCCAGATAATGCTTTATTATAAGTATGCATAAAGAATCTTCATTTATTGCGGTATTTTAAGTATCAATGCTTTACTTTTGGATATCCATTATATGTGCTCATCACAAAGTAATATATTTGTATACACACACAAATATATAATGCTCTAGGGTGTGTATGCATAGTTGTACAATTGTCCTTTACAAACCCGCCACACCTCAAAATAATTCCCGGCTCCGCCAAGTACAACCAAACATCACGTTGAAGCTGAAAACATAATGGATATATTGGATTGGACGCGTCTTCTGCCGTGCCCTTTGGAGTTGATGACGATCTGCAACTGGCAGTGAGCTCATGGCCATGCCCAAGGAAAATGGTCTGGTCAGCAGCGAGACCTTCAAAGCAAACAAATTCCCAAATTAAGTTGGGTCCCTGCCTGTCGGCTGCATAGCTTTTGTGTGGTTCTCTCTCCGGCAGACACCTCACGCTCAGGGGCAGCTTGTTGCTGCAGGCTTGCATTGCAGTAGTAGGTAGGGCAATCACAGACCTGCACTAGATCGATCAGCTGGCGACCGGTCTTTTGACGATCGGCCGGATCACATCCATGTGAAAGCCACTAACTAAGCTACCATATGTCCAAAAGTTGATGGTTGCAGCTCAATTATAAAGATATAAAGAGGTACTAATCCTGTTCTCGGATGGGTACAGGAACAGTCAGCTCAATAATTTATTAAACAGATTTCATAAAAAAAACTAATTCATTAAACAGCTTGCGTACAAAAAGGTTGGGTGAGCTATCTCACTCAATCAGTGTCGGCCTGAACAGGTCAAGTCTCCAGACTACATCCAGGAGCACATGACCAAAATCCTTCTGAATCTCTTGGTTCTATATATTCAGATTTCTGAGTCTAGTTGATCAATCCTCAAAAAAGAAGCACATGCGTGTTGTTTTAGCATAGCCATCGTGCGAGAGAGAGAAAGAGGGGGTAAGGAAGAGGGAGACCATGGCTGGCGGCGGCAGCGAGGCACCGTTGCTAGAGGGGGAAGCCCATGGTGTACTTCGACGGCTGCCCTGGGTGTGCCAACGAACGGAGGAAGGCGGAGAACCCAGGGATTCCCTACGGGCAATTCTTCCATATCTGGATCATCATCCTCGTCTCCTGTACGTGCTGCATCCCTCAATCAGTTGTGTCGCCTTTAGGAAGTCGTCCTCTCTGCTCTTTACTTCTGCAATATATAAACTTTCTTTTAGCCCAGATGGGTGTCATGTCACTTAAACTTTAACCTGTTTATTTCTTTCTTTCTTTTGCATTCAAATGATCGATATCTATCTCAGTCGAATTCATTATTGGTATATGGTCTGGGTGATAAACTGCAGAATGAGCAGCGTTCTGTTCCTCAGGTAGTAATAATGCTGATGTATGCTAGTGACTTGGTTAGTTGGTACCTGTTGTTACTATTACTACTCCTTTATCAGTCACTGAAAAATTCGCACAAACAAAGATTTGCTAGTGATGCTTTCGATCGATGAGACTTTCTGAAGAAATTCCTCGATAACACCAACCCCATAAGAAACAGAGTGGCTGATTAGCAAGCTTGTATTATTGGTACTTCACTGAAGATCCTATAGCATATCTGTCAGTATACAATACTCAGAACAAAATAAATTGAAAGCCTGTGTGCAAAGCCTTCCTCTTCACACTAAAACAATGTAAGGAACTGAGAGCATGTAATCTTCTACATTCACTGTAGTTTTCAGTAAAGAACTATTCAGTAATAGCTACTGAAGTCAGAGTAGGAATTTTCCCCATGCTTTGTCTATAGTGTCATGTATGAAAAGGAAAAGGCACAACAGCAATTCTCTTTGGCATTCAAATTTGTTACGGAAGTCTGCATAAAGATGTGTAGTTATAACTGATCCGCTTGAACGCTCCTGTCCTTTTACTTAGTTTAGATTTAGAATTTAATTATGCATTTTTGCTATTACACCGACCTATTTCTAACTGTTTGTTCCCTTTCATTTTAGGTTTGCCAATATCCTTGTTATTTCCCTTCATATATTTCATGGTATGGTCATTTAATTTAATTGTAGAGACTAATATCCTCAACAGTATCTTGCACATGTTATTACTTTTTGGTTGACCTGGTTCCTTGGTGTTGCAGTCTCCTTGCATAATAACTAGGCCAGGTGTATCATTTTTTAAGAAGCACCTCTAACCATCCAAATATTAGAAACTTGTGATATTCATTCTACCGTGTTTTACCTATTAAACTTTGAAATGGTAGCTAGTCATTTGCTTGTGTCCACACATTAGTTTTACCAAAATGTGCCATAGTTCTGTTTAATTGTGCAATCAAGGGATCTAATTATTATGCATTCGCTTCTCAACAACAGATAAGAGACTTGCATATTGCCGAAAGGGTAGAAGATATTGGATTCTATGCTGGTTTTGTAGGTAATAAAAACTTTCCGAATGATTATAATGTTCCTACTTCTAAACCCTTCATAAATGCATGTAACTAATAATTATTTGATATAGTCATCATCAGGAGAACTTGTTAAATGTCATATTTGTATTTTTGTAGGTGCTTCGTATATGCTTGGTAGAGCTTTAACTTCCACCGCTTGGGGAATGATAGCAGATCGTATTGGAAGGAAGCCTGTTATCATTCTTGCGATTATCTCCACGTTAGTACTTATGTTCTACTTTTTACATCAGATTGTACTATACCTGTAAAGACTTGCATTTCAACGATCTTCGTGTGTCCTATCTCTGATATATTGTGTGTTCCTTATTATTTATATTTTTTTAGGCTTTTGTTCAACACTTTGTTCGGATTAAGTGTGAACTACTGGATGGCGATAGCAACAAGATTCCTTCTAGGTTCTTTAAATGGTTTGCTTGGCCCAATAAGAGTACGACAACTAAGCTATTACAGTTTTATGGTGGTATTATTGAGAACTTTGTTAGCAATTTGTCATTTAATATTTGTAGGCTTATGCTGTTGAAGTATGTCGAACTGAGCATCAAGCTATTGGACTAACACTTGTAAGTTTTCAAATATTACATATCATTTTTTTGAATTTTAACACAACATTTTAGGCGATTTTCTTTAATTATGACTAGGTTAGCACATCATGGGCAATAGGTCTTATTATTGGGCCAGCTATTGGTGGATACCTTGCACAGGTATGCATGGGAGATGCTTGCTATTTTAAGGTTTTATATTGCTTCTACATCAATCTTATCATGCTACTATTTTCTTTGGCAGCCAGTTGAAAAATACCCAAAGTTATTTCCAGCAAATTCAATATTTGGGAGGTATCTAACGTTTTTATTGTCCATATGTCCATAATTATTATAAACTCCCTAACCTTTTTGTGTATTCTCCAGGTTCCCATATTTTTTACCTTGTTTGTGTGTATCGTTCTTCTGTTTGGTTATCCTCGTAAGCTGCATTTGGCTCCCGGTATGTGTAACTATGTTGGCTTACTCTTGTTAATAGACGTCATGCACACTACACTCCTATGCTCACAAGTGTGATTCTTACAAATCTAAACATATGAAAAACATTAGTATGTTGTTAAACATTTACACCAAGATTTGAAAACTACCGCTTGTAGTCATAAGCTCGGGCATCCACCACCCTAAGCTGCAGTTCCCTATTATGTGGCATGTTTATTTGTTTAGCCATATGTGTTGTTGGCCTTCATTTTGTAATGATTTTCTTACAACTTGAAATTTCAATCATTGTAATAGGTATTACCATTACATGACCACCTCTATCATAAGTATATTAAAAATAAATCTATACCACTAATGTTCATCTCTAACATATAGAGGCTAGAGTCGAGGGGGCATAATGTATGATGATGATGAAACACCGCATCCTATAGAAATTATATATTTCTTAACATGAAGTTCAGTCAAATACAAAAGCATTGGTACATATATATTAAAAATCAACTTCATGGCTTTGTCTACCAAAACCAGATCACCTTGTTTTCTCATGATGCTCCTAAGAAGGGGTAACTTGTGTCATGGACAAATAGGTTTATTGGGAAATTAAGTGGTGAATTCTTGTTTACATGACCAAAAATGGCTAGTATAATTGACAACAAAACTAGCAATGGCCATCAAAGCTCTCGCATAAGAGGGACCCGTCAGAGCATTAGCATGGCTTGTGTGCCCTAAGCCAACTAGAAATCCTAACACGCCACCTATGGTCACCAAATTTAGTTGTTGGACAACTTGGTTTCTTAGTTAGACTTGGTTTCTTGTGTTTTTCCTCTCTCTCTTCAATAAATATAGCACCACATCAGCAAAAAGCAATAAATAGAGGGGTAATAAATGAGGATAGAAACTATGATAGAGCCTGCATTGTGAGTGGTCTAATGAGTCCTAGGAACCCATAAATGGTCATAAATTGGTTTGATCAATTGTGTTTTAATTAGCCTTATATTTATTGGGCAGGGTGGTCTTGTCCCAAGAGAGGCCCAAAAATCACACCAAATATGTATTATAAATCTACTTAGGACATATCTACAATTTGCCTCTTATCTGCCAAAACAAGGAGCCCTAGAATACAAAACTATATGATAACCTATTTTGCTAAAATTGGATGATCAACTATCAAAACTAGGTGTTTGTGTCTTGCCGCATGTGAGATGATCCAACAATCATTATAACTTCCTTGTGGGAACTCGATTAGGCACTCCATATATATGTTTGTTTTCATAGTATTGATAAGGGGTACATCGGTGCAAGCCTTTTTCGATATCTTGTAGGAACACATGCCTTTTGATAGTTACCTATCTATTATATAGTAAAACTAGTAAATTTATCTATATAGATTGTTGCACATTTTGTGTTCTTGTCTGACCTTTCATGATTTATTTGATAATTTATACTCACTATATTGATTTTTTGAGTTAAAAAAGTGTTTTTTCATAAAATTGCGGAGACATTGCATAAGCACAAACTTCACAAAACTGAAGATCAAGGAATCGAAGATTTTCCTGAGCAACAAAATAGTTCAACTACAAATAAGAGCTTGCTTAAGAATTGGCCATTGATGTCATCCATTATCTTATTCTCGCATCACCTCTTTTGATGATATGGCTTATACAGAGGTTTGTTCTTATTATATATACACATGCAAAGGGAGAGAGAGAGAGAGAGAGAGAGAGAGAGAGAGAGAGAAATTTTGACTTCCTTTAATTCAATCCAAATTCAATAATAATAATAACAAATTAGCACATCACATACTTTCAATTATTTTATATTCCCTTAGGAATCAAAACCCCTTATTGCATAAAAGTTTAGTTGCTTTTATCATCTAACTTTATATTTTAAATTTACCTTTTTTAGATATTTTCTCTATGGGCGGCGACAAGAAGTATGGAGGACTAGGTTTCTCGTCTCGGGATGTCGGTCAAGTTCTTGCAGTTACAGGTGTCATGTTGAATAACAACTATACCAAAGCATTGATGTCTATATATTTCTTTTTCTTCTATTACCAAGATAAATAAAGTAGATTTGTGATTTTTTTTTAGGTAGATCCATGAAATAAATATCCCATATATATTTAATGTGTTAGATTTATATACTAATGTTAAAACATATGAAATAAAACTAATGAGAACTAGTTTAATTTAATTTCAAAATTTGGTAATACCATTTATGTTGATTTCATTTTTTAGGTGCTAGCATCCTTTTGTACCAAACATTTGTTTATCCACGTATTGTAAAATTCCTTGGGCCTGTCAATGCTTCCCGTATTGCAGCTGTGAGTATGAACCATATCCATTTTTTATGTTAGTTTAAGCACATCAAATAAAAAAAAACGCTAGTTTGGTCATCTTTTGCAGATTCGTCTATGGTGCTCCTTTTTACTTATCCACTAATGACACATCTGTCAAAACCATGGCTATCGATTATAGTGAATATTGCATCAATGTTGAAAAACAATTTAGTTGTGAGTACCCTTAAAATCCCTTTCTGCATGCATACATGAAGCATCGATTGAATCATACATGCTTGTTCTATTTTTCTTAACATTATAACAAAGATATGGTTTGTATATATATTTCTTTGTGTTAGTTATTTATTTTGCTAAAAATAATAATATCATATAAAACTTATGCATCGTAATGATATAAATAGTTTATTTCTAAAAAGTCAAGTTTTATTTGATAAAGATTTTGTGTGTTCTTATATGATAGATATAGTAATAATTAATATGGTTCATATTGATAAAGAGAAAATTAGTGGGGGTACATGTATTGCACTCACACATATTTATGATGTTCTATGCTATATTATGTTTCTTATTGTTAATGGAGGCAACACAAAATAGAGTCGATACATGTTTTATGATTGTATCAATATCATCTAACAATAGTTTGTTGCATACATTTTAGGTTACCGTTGTAACATGCTCTTTTATTCTTCGAATAATTCAGTGGTATGTTTCTTAACAATTTATTTCCATTTAAGTAAACCTTCCTATATATGCAAACTCAAAATACACCATTATATGGAATAACAGGCTCAAGAGCAAAGAGCAACTGCAAATGGCTTAGCAACTACGCTAATGTCCTTTTTCAAGGCATTTGCCCCAGCAGGAGCTGGTATTGTGTAAGTAAATAATTTTTTGTTCCCACCATTTTGCAAGAACTAAGTTTCAATTATATTTTGGAAGTTTCAAGAGCGCATGAATGGAGTTTTCATTTTTAGTTTTTTTTTATACTTTACAATCGTTCTTCATAGTTTAAGTTCTTAGAAGCACCTCGATTCGCATATTGCAAGCTTTGGCTTTACATTCCAACATGATACACATTAATAGAAAAAAAACTTGTAGTATTAATTCCATACAATACTAATGGAGTAAATAGCATTTATATGTTTGATAAAAAAGTATTGTTAATTTGTCCAAAGTTATAGGAGTATCTACCCTTCATGGATTTTCACCTTGTTACATCTCCCTTTTACCTTGGGATATCGGTTAGTATGAAAGGTTGCACTCAAGTACATGTCAATAAATGTATTAAACTAATGATAGGAGGTTCCATGTCAAATTACTCTAGAAGTGAGGTCCACATTGATGATATGCTATTATATATAGAACCATCCTTGAATATATGTCAAAATTATTATTTTCTCTAAATTAAATGTGATATCTTAACTGATGTATATGTGTCAAGGACTAATTGACATCAAAGCGATATATTGATGCAGATTTTCATGGGCACAAAAACGCCAACATGCTTTCCCGTTTCCAGGTAACAATGTAGTATGACAAAACAATCAAACTTTTAAAAACTATATTTGCTTTTTTTCATGAAACCATAATTGAGAAGCCATTTCATGGAAAACTAACTTATTTTTGTATAGTGATTCACGAGAATTAATTATTCTAGAGGGAGTGCTACATTTCCACGACAATGCCCAACCAGCTAATAGAAAAGAATAATATTATATTGTGATAAAAGGACATGATCAGTTACGATCTTTTATATCGATCATTCAGTTTATCACTGCATTATTTGTTTTGTACATAAACAGGTGATCAGATGGTATTCTTCCTTCTGGACATTGTCATCTTTGTTGAGCTCATTTGGACATTCAAGCCATTTCTAGCCATTCCAGATCAAATCTGCTGAAGTTAGCCTTCATTCTTCATATATCTCTACTACTAGAGTGGTGTTTATTGTGTATGGATCGATATTGGATAACAATTGGGATATATATTTCTTTTGCAATATGAGGGTACTATAATGGTAGGACGGTCTAGTGGGGACGCTACCCACCAGGGGTTCAAATCCTCGTGCTCGCACCTTTTTGGGATTTTTTCAGATTTACCGACGTTATGCATTCAGTGGTAGCGACATTCCCGTCGACGACGAGGTGCCAATGGTGACTTCGGGAATCTCCAGATCTGTCGGGTGCTCAGTCCTTCGGAGGTGCTCATAGGGGTAGGGTTTACGTACGTGTATTCATAGGGGTGAGTGTGAGTGCGTGTTGTGAGTGTCTACGTTGTACTTGTGTAATTCTAAAAAAAAAAATTCTCATCTACTGTTTCATGACAGAGTACCGTGCACACAAGAATTCAGCCATATATGTCCCTCCATGGTATTTCCAAATGAATATATATATATACATGGCGTTTGTATGGCCATGCATCAAAAACAGTATGGTTGACCAACCATCATATATATAATATGCCCTAACTGTAATACTAAATCTGTTCTAAATTGTAGTTCGTTTGACTTTTTAACCACTGTCTTATTCAAAATTTTGTGTAAAATATCACTTCTTTTGTTGTGGCTTGCTTTATTAGCAAATGATCTTTGAGAATGACTTAAATTTGACTATTTTTGTATAAATTTTTTGAATTAGACAAGTGGTCAAACTTGAGCTAAAAAAAGTCAAATAAATTATAATTTAGAACAGAGAGAGCAACTTGGGAACCATCAGCTAAATGAAACTATAAACAGCATGACAAAGAGAACATGCGGACAGGAGCAGATTTCGGCCATGTCCACGGCCCTATAAGGCGTGGCCCGAATATGCTTTCTAATGGCCGTGGCCCAAATCCCCATAATATGCTGTTTAATTTTTTCATGGGCTAGTAGTTACAGAGGCGCGAGGCCCAGTCTTTCATCACCATCAGCCTGCAAATTAAACTTGCTTCTCTCCGTCGCGTGGCCTCCGTGGTCCGTCGTCGTCCTCGCGCGCGCTTCTCCCTGACTCCCTCAGTTATTAGAGTAATTAGTCTCAGTTGGCAGCAGTGAGGAGGAGCCATTGAGACAACCCCAGCTCTGGTAGGTAGCCGCCTCCAGCTAAAAGCGCCGCCGGCATCAAGATGGACAACGAGGAAAAAGGCGCCGATGCTGCTGCCGGCGGCGGCGGTGGAAGGTTGCCCCGGTTGCACGATGGATTGGCGGAAGGCGAGCAGCAACGGGAGGATCCCTTACAAGGAGTTGTTCTTCGTCGCCGTCACCTCCCTTGCCTCATGTACGTTACCCGTCACTGTTACATATATGCATGCATTGACCTCTATCATTCATATTCGTGTCCATCCATCTCTACTCATGAGTCATGACTCATCGATTGACATGTATCGCACCCCTAGCTAACTAGCTAGTTGCCACCCCGTTCGCTGGTCCGCCGGCGCCGGAGATGCGCGTCCATCGATCGCTGGAGACATGAACTGAGACACAAAAAAAATAGCTAATAGGGATGCCACCATGCATTGGCCCCACCTATGACAGGAACTCAAACGACCAACATGCATGCATATTCTCATGTATAGGATGCTGCCAAAGTACCACTGCCAATGCCAAGATCCAAAACAGTAGGTAGGATCTACATATGCATGTTGATCGCTGTAGCTGGTCCTCAGTCTTTTACTGAAGAAGAGAAGAGAAGAGGCTTAGCTCTCCCAACACCAACCGGAGGCCATTGTTTTACAAGGAATTTCTGAAAGCAGGAAAGATTAGTACATTCAAATATTCGATATCTTGTAGTGTGAGTTGTTCAATCAGATGCTAGTATAAGGCTTAATCGAGCTTCTGCATAAGACTTAATTATGGAGCATGTCAGTTTACCATTAGTCCGATCCATTATATTATATACAAAGTAAGGGCACAGAAGAAGTAACCAGCTCTTGTTCACGTTGAGACTAATAAATAAAACGAACATGTCTGTCTGCCTACCTGCTTCTTTTCTTGCTCCTTTGCTTTCTGATCTGCATCATCCTCTCTGCCTTCATGTGCTTCACTAACATTTTACTGGATCGGTCGATCGAACATTTGCGGCGATCTAGTTCTGACAAAAGTTTTGTTTTAAATTTTTTCCTTTGTGCCTTTTTCAGCTTTACCAATTACGTGCCTCTTCCCCTTCCTGTATTTCATGGTATGTTATGTCCTCTTACCAAGTCTAATGCATGCTACACTGAAGTCACTGATCAACCTAATGACATCATTAACTTAAATGGATCATCATGTTGTCTTGCTTATGCTCATTAGAGATCTCTCTTTGTCCACTTTTAATTTCATCTAGGTAAGGGACTTCCACATTGCTAAAACAGAGGAAGACATTGGATTTTATGCTGGTTTTCTTGGTATGGTTTTCACCTCATCATCGATTTACAATTTAGTAGACACATATATGTTCCAAAAATGGAGTACCAATATTGTAGAAAAAAAAAAAAAAGTGAAATGCTTATCCAATGTTTTCAATTAATTGTAGCTGCATCATACATGGTGGGCAGAGGCTTTTCTTCAATTTTCTGGGGCATTATCGCAGACCGTATCGGAAGGAAGCCTGTCATCGCATTTTCAATCTTGTCTGTGTATGTATTACAGAAATTCCAAGTGTCAGATCATCTAGCTAGGATTTGGATTTCTATATTGATGCAGAAAGACCCAGTTCATTTACCCACATGTATGCATTCTGTAGGGCCATATTTAACACACTATTTGGTCTAAGTACAACGTATTGGATGGCCATTGCTACAAGGCTTGTGCTGGGTGCTCTAAATGGCCTACTTGCCACAATAAAAAGGTACTTCTGAATTACCAGTTTCAATAAAAGTGAATCACGTACTAGTTTGCAACTCATGTGTTTAAAACAGAGTATGCTGAATTTGAAGTTACATTTATAATAAACCATTTCAGGCATATTGCGTTGAAGTTTGTCAACCTGAACATCAGGCACTTGGACTCTCAATTGTAATCTCATCAACCAAGCTTTTTACTGTTTCCCCACATTATATTTTATTACGTAACTCTTTCATTTTGAAGATTAGTCCAACTGAGTGTACTTCATCATAGGTGAACACGGCATGGGCTTTGGGTCTTATTGTTGGTCCAGCTCTTGGAGGTTACCTTTCACAGGTACCAGTTCAAAAAATAAATAAAATAAAATAAAATAAAAATATCTCATTTTCTTACTGCAGTATCCTTTTTTTCACAGCCAACTGAGAAATATCCTCAGATATTTTCCAAAGATTCTGTCTTTGGCAGGTAAATCATTCAAGCACAACACATATTGTCTGTTAAAGAATTACAAGTTGCTAGGAATTAATTATGCACATTGCAGAATATCATAGCTCAATTAATTGGATTTTGCAGATTTCCATATCTTTTACCCTGTCTAAGTGTATCAGCATTTGCTACAATTGTCCTCGTAAGCTGTGAATGGCTTCCGGTATGTAACACTTTAACCTAACAAAAGCTCTGATCATTTAAACTTCCTTTAGGAACATTAACACTAGTATTTGTTACATTTTGCCCCTTGTGTGTGCTATAACTTTTTTTCCAGAAGCATAAATATAACATGCAGCATTAGTTCGCTGCCCAAGATATATCAACACTACTGAAGTGGACTAGCGTCATTTTTTGCAAAAAAGAAAAAACACTTTTATATCCCTTCTATGCTATACTGACAAAACAATAAATAGTATAATAAATAAATAGTATTTACTTAACTTCATTCAAGACACACTGTTAAGCTATTATTAGAAATATTAGTATGACTATATTACAGGAGACTATACATAAACATAAAGTTCCTGAAATGGATACCAAAAGATTTCAAGCATTGTCATCAGAAGAGGGTTATTGGGATCCACCTCGCAAGAGTTTGCTCCAGAACAGGGCTTGGATATCAACTATGCTACCTTACTGCCTTTTTAGTCTACATGACACAGCATATAGTGAGGTACAAACAAAATCATATTCTCTCAGAACCCCTCTTATTAGCATATTGCTCTCAGTGGGGTGTTTTAGATTTTAAACGATGCTCACTAAGCCTCTATTCCTCACGAGTTGAAACATCTTATCTGTCTAGTACTCCTTTAACTACTTAATTTCATCTTGTAATGTACATCTTTCAATATTAGATACTTTCCTTATGGGCTGTGAGCGATCGTAAGTATGGCGGCCTTAGCTTCTCAACTGAAGATATTGGTCAGGTTCTTGCTATGGCAGGTATTCCATCATCCTCTGCTCTCCGACTCATTGGTGAACTTTCGCAGTATGGTGTGCGCGTGTGCATGTATAGACACTGATATGGATTTCTCCTTTCATTTCTTTAACTGGGGCTTTAATTTTCATCCCTACGTTCAGGTGCTAGTCTTCTAGTATACCAGCTTCTCATTTATCGCTGGGTTCATAAAATTCTTGGAACAGTGAACTCATCACGTATTGCATCTGTGAGTTGTCACCTATCGTGTTTTTAAAAAGCAAACATAAAAATTCTATTCATGATCATAACTTAAATTTCAACTATGGTGTTGCAGGCTGTGTCCATACTTGTTCTTGCAACTTATCCGTTTATGACATACCTATCAGGAGTGAAACTTTCCTTTGCTCTTTATTCTGCAGCCATGATGAGAAGTGCTCTTGCGGTAAGCCATTGTTTCTTTATAGTTCAAACTAATAAATGATAAGTTTCTGAACAATTTATAAGCTAAATATTTCCATTTTAGGGATAAAATAGTGGCAAATGAATAGAACTAGTTTTCCATAATTTTGATAGTATTTAAGTGTACATAATCTTATTTTGCAACATATACAGATCACTGTCAACACAGGAATTTCCCTTCTACAGAATAATGCTGTGGTACGTATGAAGTCAAGTGAATCATTTGTTGTTGGGTTAGTGTGCTTACACAAATCAAACCAAAAAATGTAATATATATCTGAAACTAAATTCTAGTGCCAAGAACAAAGAGGCACATCAAAACGGTATATCGACAACTGCAATGTCATTCTTCAAATCAATTGCTCCAGTAGGTGCAGGGGCTCTGTAAGTAATTATTTCCATCTCTCCATTCCAAACATTACATGAGTATAATGTCATGTTATTTTTTTCTCACCAATCATTTACTGTAACCTGTCCGAAAGCTCTTAGTTTCTGATAATGGTTGTGTCCACTGCCCTCAACATTTAGCTAGCTAACTGTCTATTCTAAACTCTGAATGCATATGGATTATACAGATTCTCATGGGCACAAAAGCGTCAAGATGCCACTTTCCTGCCAGGTAAACTATGAGTCTACTATTAATTTGCATCAAGATTCATTTTCTTTGCAAAGTGAGCTTTCAACCTTACTGTTCAGCACAAATTTGTTAGGTATGATATTTTCCTATGAAATGTATAGAGAGGCAAGAGGGACTTGTGTATACTCACCCAATTTGGTTTTGCTGAATGTGTAGGTGATCAGGTGGTTTTCATGGTGCTGAATCTAGTGCAGCTCCTTGGGCTGATATCCACCTTTGAGCCATTTCTGGTGTTACCTGAATTATCAGAGTAGTAGTGTTAAGGCTAGAAGAAATTATGAAATTGAATGTACATTGGGACACATTTACAGATGATCAAGCACAAGCAAGACAAAAAGGAACATGATTGTAGCCAGTTGTACACTACTGAAGATGTCTGATTAGTCAAAAATAATAAATGTTTGTTTACTTAGCAAACTTGATCTAGTCCTACTAGCATTGAGACGCAACACGCATCTTCCTAATCAGAAGCATCCTAGAGTCCTGAGCTGCTCCTTATACAATTCTGTTATAAAGCAGCCATCTTCAGGTTGCCCAATTTGAAACTATACATTGGAAAAAGGTACAGACATTCGATTTGCTCTTCATTCTAGCAACCTTCAGGAATTTGTGTGTGATTTGATGGCTCTTTGTGGCAATAAAAAAATATGTTGTTTGCTACCCAGAAATTCAGGAGCCTGAATATTGGCATCTCCCCTATATTGGGGGGTGGGGGTGATGGAGCAACTATATAATTCTCATTGAGTTCTAGAAAAGGCTTCCTCGGCCAGGAGTTTGAGGCCAGAGGTCGGATTTTTGGGGAAGTTGGGTTTTGGCTATGAAAAAACTGCTCTTTCTTAGCCCAAATTTCATCGAACTTTGGTTTTTGGTCCTGACTTTTTTTTAGGAATTTGGCCCTTCCGTCAGTTTGGCATGTTAACGGTGTCAACAGCATGGTAAAATGACCTTTTTACGTCTGCAGCAAAATGAAATATTTGTATGCATATCAGGCTATATATGATCATTAATCTCCAAAATCAGTACGATTATATATATATTTGGCCATGACATGAAAATGATCATTCCATATGCATATAAATTCACACTCCTAGTACACATGTACACAAATTTCAAAAAAAATGGATGACAACAGTAAATCTTCTCTTGCTTAACCATGGTCCACACATACAGTACAAGGTTCACACATAAGATGTGGTCGGCGGTGGCGCCCTCCTTCTTGCCCTGGCTCGCAGCGCTCTCCTCAACCTGCCCAGCGGCGCCCTATCTCGCGTGGTTGCCCTGGCCCGAGCGGACACCGCCCAGCACCACGTCGCCCTCCTCAGCCTCCACCACGCCGCCCGCATTCGCGTCGCCGCCGGCCTGCCCGCGGCGACCTGGGTCGCGCGGTCGACGCCCAGGATCGCGCTGCCGACGCCTTGCCTCGCACGGGGGGCGAACAGGCCCGAAACCAGGCGAGCCGCCCTCCTGTTCCTCCTCGGGCAAGGTGGATATGGGGCCGCCCCTGGTGGATCGGCCGGAGGAAGGTCGTCGGATCTCCGACTCCGCTCGACGAAGGGGTACGGGAAAGACCAAACAGGAGAGGGACGGCCTGACTGGATAAGGGATATGGGGGTATTTTGGTCTTTTTGCCTTCGGTCCCACTGCTGTTTGACGGTAGCTTTTTTTTTTTTTTTTTTTTTTTTTTTATGACACAAGATAACGCAGCGGAACAACACGCACGCACACTCACCCCTATGAACACACGTGTCTTGAAACCCTACCCCTATGAAAGACCTCCAGAAGGGGCGAGGCACCGGCGGATCTGGAGATTCTCGAAGTCACCATTGGCGCGCCGTCGTCGACGGAACGTCGCTTACCACTTAATGCATAACGCCGAAAATCACGGGAAAATCCCGGAAAAAGGTCTTGTAGCACCGAGATTTGAACTCGGTGGGTAGCGTCCCACCTGACTGAATTTTAATGGACGGAGGGGCCAAATTCCCAAAGAAATTTCAAGTCCCGCCAAAAACCACTCTAAGCCCATATTTCTTGGACTATTTTTTTTTCATCAACGGAAAAGCTACTTTTTTTTTTTTTTTTTTTTTGAGTATGACACAAGACAACGCAGACACTCACAACACGCACGCACACTCACTCACCCCTATGAACACACGTGCGCAAACCCTACCCCTATGAGCACCTCCGAAGGGGGCGAGCACCGGCGGATCTGGAGATTCTCGAAGTCACCATTGGCGCCTCGTCGTCGACGGAACGTCGCTTACCACTTAATGCATAACGCCGAAAATCACGGGAAAATCCCGGAAAAAGGTCGCGAGCACCGAGATTTGAACCCCGGTGGGTAGCGTCCCCACGGACCGCCCTACCATTGGACTACAAGCCAATTCGCAGCGGAAAAGCTACTGCCGTGGTGGAACGGCGACCCCCGCCACCCATGGCCTTTTGAATTTTTGTGAGGGCCCGTGAGACTTTTACAAACATGGCTCATAGCATGGGCTTATATAGACCGAGACACATGAACAAAATTAATCTCACGATGGCCCAAAAAGGTTTTTTATTGGGTCATTATCTGTTTTTAAAATGCGATAACGTAAAGTATATCTAGCGTCGCTCACTGTTTTATACGATACCTCCCTCAAAAAAAAAAAAAAAAAAAAAAAAAAAAACATTTTATACGATACGATTACTAAAGTTATAGCTGTTGAGAAACTTGTCATCAGCGGTTAGGGACCTTCCCCTCTCCGTCTCTCACGATCACGTAGTAGATGAAAGTAGAACAAGTAGACACAAGATGTAGGGAGACTATTCTTATTCATCCAATCTTGGTTCTTTACGATGGAGGATCTCCCATGTATATATAGTCCGAATAAGTACTAGAGTTTTGGTAAGAGCCCACATACAAACGGACTAGGATTAGGATTCATCCTTCTCCTTTCCTTCTAGGAAAGAGTCCGTATGAGTTAGGGATTTATTTCCCAACACTCCCCCTTGGCGAATACCGCGATCAACTCATGCCTCATTAAAACTCCTAAAAACCCAATGGGAAAAATATGGAGAAAGAGTACATAGTGCCGCTAGATGTGTTGCACTTGTTGTCTCATTAAAAACCATTATGAGAAACTTACGAAAAACTCATTTATGGGAAAAAGAGTACAACAACTGTCTTCGGGACATTTTACAATCTTCGAGGATTAAAGGAATTCTTAACACACTCCCGCTTGGGCCGAATACCATGACAAATATATGCCTCGTTAAAACTCCAAAAACCCAATGGGTTGTCTCATTAAAAACCTTACATGAGAAACTTCAGGAAAACTCATTAAGGAAAAAAGAGTACAACAGATGTCATCAGGACAAATTGTGACCTTCTGGATCATATCATTTTGAATTCTCTATAATTTCGATCAAGGGTTAATACTCTAGGTGAGTTCTCCCCCTGAACCTTGCGAGAACTACCCCGCTATGTCAAAAATGCCTTCTACGAGGAAGCATATGCACATAGAAACTTAGCAAGTATATTGCATGCATAGTCGGGATCGTTTCATATAACCTTAACATCCGCGTTATACGGAACCCATGAGATAAAATTATAAATAAACCCATACTTAAAATGGCGTCATGATAGAGGCTTCAATTTAATAGAGCTTTCAAACTCGCCCTTTAGAATAACACCACCAAGGTATATTATTTGAGATCTTCAAAGTCTCATGAGTTACACGATCAATATCATGTAAATACTCCCCCTGATGACAACATTCATTGAGGTCATCCATTGCCACACGACATTAGTCGTTATTTACAAATAAACATAGGCATGAATAGTCCAAGGGAGATTACAACATGTGATTTCACAATAGTTAGTCTTCATGACATATGTTTCACTGCTCTTCAAGAACAATAAGAATAAAGAATAATGCTAAGAGCATTGTCATGCATATATTAGAGTGCATATTTGTGCAACGCAAAGTTGCAAAGACACACCTTCGAGATGTGATTAATAATCATTATTCCTATATGATAATTTTCTCTATTCATAATAGTCGTGACTCCTTCAGGGGATTGGCTACAGATTCTTCAAGAATCTTTAATACATAATAAGACATCACTGTCCACAAACTAGCGAATGGGGCATATTGCTAGTAGCACCAAATATATCATATAACTTTTCAGAGGATATTTCAATTCCAAATCTTCAGGTGGATAATGCTATCTATCAAGCATATACATGCATAGCAAAAGCTCATGGAATGCACATGTGCTTATATGGTATACTTTATGTTGCTTTTGATTCCTCCTTTTATTATCTCACTTGGGTCATATATGGGTCTTTATCCCTTTCAAGGAATTCACATATTTTGGTGCATTTGGACTTATAACCATATTCCTTCAGGGAAAAATCCTCCAGGGAGTTGTTGTCTTTATGGAGAGGTTATTTCACATAAAAGACAATATTGGTACGAGATTTTAATGTTGCTTTCCATGGATTTTCAGAATCCCATTCTTGCATATTTAATTCATGCCATTAGCCAGATTCATTATATATTGGAACATATTTTTATAGAACTTATGTCGAGTTGGTCTATTATGACCTTTTGAACCATCGCTTTTCACCACACATTATGACCCATAATTATCGAACATCGGGTTCAAGATATTTACTTAGCGATTTTTGGTTCAACCTCAATTGCACATTTCATTTGACCCAAAATGAGAGCTTCAAGCACTCTTGCCATGGACTTTGTTCGGATCCGAGTTCTCTCGGAGAGACTCATTTAGCAATTATAGAGGTAAACTAGTGTCGACACATATTCTCGACTTTAAACATCTTAATAATGATCTTCATTATTTCCTAAAATGATAGATCCATTGTTGTTCCATATTCCCAAAGATATAGTATCGCGGCGCATTGCTAGGATTTTCATCTCCGGGATGAACCTCATCGGGAGGTAGCTCACCAATAGGGTGATTTCTCTCTACAGGAGTATGAGAGGAGTAACTCACCAACAGGGGTGATTTCGCTACAAGAGCATATGCTTGTGACATAGGCCACTAGATCTTATTTGCGGGCCCCCCACATAATTTGATCAATATGCCAATGTCAAGTGGATATGAAATTAATCCCGTATATCCACATCTACCGGGTAGAAGTATTCATTTATTTATTAACCAATTTGGTTGCTCCTCATCAATACGGTTATGCGGCATAACTTCCGTGCTATACAACAGAGTATAACTAAACAACTAGTTTAGTTTAGATTTGTGCGTAACTAAACAACTAGTTTAGTTTGCATTTGTCGCGTTTTGATTCGTAAATATCAAGGCATTCCACAAAAATGGGCATTCATCTCCCCTAATGCCGAGATATTTAATAGCATACTAAAATCCCCAATCACCAACTTCAAGTGGTGTATGTATGCTTTAGTGGTGATTTATTTGGGAAATATTACGCATACCGGGGTATATTACTATTTTTATATGCAAAGTGAGCTTGGACTTTATTAATGCAGTTGCATGAATACTTTGCATTGCATGTAATTCCTTCTACGAGGGAGTATATAGGCCATAATTTCTGTTCAAGTATAAACTATTGCTCTGTAAGTTCTTGCTTTTAACAAAAACATATTTAGTCATCTAGACTTAACACCTTTTAGTTACCGACGTAACTCATAATTTAGACAAAATAATCCTTCAGGGTCTAATGCTCACCAATTGTTATACAATTAACAAATCACCTGCCACTGTATAAATTTACCTTCTAGGTCACATGCATGAGAAAAAAGACAACTAATGGTGGCATTACGCTTTCGGCGGCGTTAGCTTGGTGTGCATAGGAGAGCAAGAATGTGGCATTTAGCCATGGTTGCGAGAGCAAAGAGCCTTGGATGTAGAGTTAGTTTATAGTCCAGCTCTTTTTTTATTGCCCAAAAAAGTGACTCAATTACTGCGTACCATAGAGAAAAATTGAGTCATTATATTTATCATAACATATTTGTATTCTATATAAAGCATGGCTTGGATCAATTCATTTTTCAGCATGAAGAGAGAAGCTTTTAATAGAATAGATAAGACCAAGAATTTTTTATTTATCTGGGAAATGTTATGTTGGCTGCTTGGCGAGAGTAACAAAGACCAATATCCTTCTAGGATAGGTTCTCAATTGATAGCACAACTAAATATCATCACTATTAGCATTGTGGTCATAATCCATGTGCCCTTTCAGAGCCAAGGATAGATAATATAACCTATATGGTTAATGCCAAGTTAGCTTCTAGCTCATCGTGATGTGGGATTCAAAATCTTGCTTACCTGCTTTTCTATCTTCTGATAGTTGGAAAAAGATCTTAATAAATTTAGTGAGGTGTGGCATATACAAGGACTTCTCGCCGTATATATTAATGCACAGAGTAGTCACTCCACCCATATTAATCGGCTTACTTTACTTGTAGATAGACAATACTATATTTTCCCCCTATATGATACCCACTGTCCTTTCTGCGACTATGGATACCTCTAAACTGAAACTGAGTCATGATATGCACTTCGAGGCTTCATTAGTAAAGGATAAATGGTTTTCTTAATCGGGAAGAAGTATTATGTTTTCACAAAAAAACTCAGAATATTAATTCTTCTAGTATTATTGTAGCAACTTCAAGTTGCCTAGGGAATGTATTATCTATTAAAAAAACGTTGGTTTGAAACAAACCTCGGTTAGGATGACACCTCATGCTAGTTCTACAGCAGAGAGACAGGGGCAACATGTTGACTTCAGATCATTTGTTATCCCAACTAATATAATGATGTAAGCCTATATTATCATGTTTGGCAAAATATACCAACCACGGCAAGGTATAATCTCCCCTCGAGGAAATTTACAAGTGAATCCCAAATTCATGCGTTTGCTATATCGACAAGTCTCTTGCAATGGTTTTTTTCTTCAAAGGTTACTTCGAGTAAATAAACCAAAACATTAAAGAGAATGCTAGAGAGAGAGAATGGTCTTATAAATAGCCATACATGTTTCATTTATTTCCCAAATTTTCCAAGCATATGTATTGTTCCATGGTGTATTTATAGTGGTCTTAGAATAATACTTCAGGATTATATAACCCATAGAACATATAATCATATATATAAGCAATGCAAGGAAAAAAAATAAACTCAGTATTGACAACTACAGTACATTCTAGAGTTCAAATGAGTATGTACAACAACAGTACATGTAATCTTCAGGATTGATCTAGTAGAGCATACATGCATGGCAATACTGTACAATGACGACAAAAAAAAAATACTAGTAGAACACATCAGGTGTTATGCAAACAAAAATCTACTGATTTATACGCTTATCATGCCGTATAGGGCATATAGGCTAGGCCATGACCTGCCTACTCGTCATTTGCTTGTCCATGATGCTAAACATAGTCGTGGACGTCACACATGCAAGTGCGAACATGTGCTAAATGCGTGTAGCACTTTTATATGTGCATGTAAGCACCGAACGAGACAGATCCAGAACACGCAGTGCTAGTATCGTTTCAAGAGACTTCATGCTCTTTTTTTTTTTTAATTATTAATTGGGCTACGATGCATGCATACAGTACATGAAAAGATAATGTGCATCTCCAGGTAGCACAATACGTGGAAGTTTGTTGGCTTTACACGTTAAACGCGTTTTGGGGTAGGCCAACGTCCATGCACCGGCGTACATGCATAGCATGTTGTGGTGGCCGATGATGGAAAAATTAAATACACTAGCTGACTAGCGTTCATGCTAAATATGTCAATTATGGGAGGATGCGTCGGCGTGCATGCATAGCATGGTGGTTGACCGACGTCTTGTGCTAGCAGTCCGAAGAAAAAAATCACCGGATACACAAGATTCAATCTAATACAGAAACTAGCAATGAACAAAACCAATCTACTGGGGTTCTTCAAAAGAAATCTAGTGTGTAAAGATTGAATCTGCTATACTGAAAAAAATAAATAAATCTAGAGCACACCTGGGCTTCTAGCTTGTAGAACATATCTGAAGATTCTACGTTTCTAGATGTCATAAGCAAGTAGCTAGCAAAAACAAATCTAAATTACATGCACGTACTTACTGCATGTGTGTCTGTACTTCATGTACAAATCTATACGTAATACATGTACGCTAAAAAAAATCCAACTAGATGGGCTGGACGAACACAAACGCAATCTGCAAGATGTGATTCTTTCGTACCTTGATTCTTGAATTCGAGAAGAAGCGAAGGCTGTCGCGAAGGACAGTTCGGCTAGGCCGTGGAGACCTGCTGGGCGTGACGATGAGTCGATGCGGTGCAGATTTGTAGCGGTAGAGGTAGCGGATCCGTTCCGCTAACAACGTCGGGGATGTCGACGTCGTCCGGCGTGGACGCGCGGACGCTGGCACGAGCGTCGGTGCGAAGATCGGCGGCAGCTTCAACGGCGATGTCGACGAAAGAGCTTGTCGTCGCCGATAACGTGTTGAGAAACTTGTCATCAGCGGTTAGGACCTTCCCCTCTCCGTCTCTCACGATCACGTGGTAGATGAAAGTAGAACAAGTAGACACAAGATGTAGGGAGACTATTCTTATTCATCTGAATCTTGGTTCTTTACAATGGAGGATCTCCCATGTATATATAGTCCGAATAAGTACTAGAGTTTTGGTAAGAGCCCACATACAAACGGACTTAGGATTAGGATTCATCCTTCTCCTTTCCTTCTAGGAAAGAGTCCGTATGAGTTAGGGATTTGTTTCCCTACAATAGCAGCAGCTTGACAAAGAAAGCAGCATTTACATGTTGTGCCTTGGGGGCTGAAAAAGAAAAGGTGGCCGGCAGAGTAGCGGGGCTGGTTGATGCCGACCGCCTCGAAATTTCGAGTTTCCAGTAGTGGCGCACGGTGGGGCATCGTGCACGTGTGGAAAATTTGGTTGCGCGCTCACAAAGATCTGTGTCCTTGGACTAGTCGTCTTCATTAGTTTTTACATGAACCAAAAGTTGGTCTAGTCTTCTTATTTATTACTACATGTAACCAAAGTTTGTCCTTGCCGTAGTCGTATTCTCGTTGTAGCGGTTCAGAAAGAATCATGCGCATCCCTAGGTCTTCATGGATCTCAGATTCAATAAGGCCAGTCTCAATGCATGTTTTATGGGAGTGTCATATACATTAAATAGGGTGTCACATCAGTAAAATTATTGACTTAGCATGGTCATTAAATGAGGGAGTTTTATTAGATGAGAGAGGGGTTTCATCTCCATGGAACTCATCCGCTCAGTTAAGTCTTGGTAACTGTGCCATGAAACTATACACTGAGACTAGCCTAACAGCGTCTGCAGAGCTGGCCAGTTGGTTACAACACATAACATAATTCGCTGCACATGCATTTTATTTTATAATTAACTAGTATACGGGCTACCAAACAAAAGATGCTGTCTTCGATCTGCGTCATGGAAAACTTGTACCTACGCTGCAATTTATTGAGAAATGATAACTATGGTCGTCTTGCGTTCAGATGAGTTGCAAAACGACATTACACATTAACTTGGATGCTTGACTCAGCTCGGTTAGAATTCACCATCCTAGGTGGGGCGCGATCCTTTCTTACCATCACTTGGCTTCAAAGTTACTTGTAACCAAGTGACTAACAAACATTTTATATTTATTTTAGTGAATATTGTAATGAATTCAAATGAAAAAAAAAAAGTAATGTAGCAAATTTTCTCAAACATATTGATATATAAAATGACAGAATTATATACAATTTTTTCTTACTCCCTCCATCCCAAATTATAAGTCGTTTGACTTTTTTAGCTCCAAGTTTGACCATTCGCCTTATTCAAAAAAAATTGCACAAATATAATCAAATTTAAGTCATTCTTTAAGAACTTATATTAATAAAGAAAGCCACAACAAAAAGAAGTGATATTTTGCACAAATTTTTAAATAAGACGAGTGGTCAAACTTGTTGTGTAAAAAAAAACGACTTATAATTTGGAATGGAAAGAGTAGATCCGTTGGACCCCTTCATTTTTTGGGAATTGGAATCTACTTACTCTCTCTCTCAAATTATAAGTCATTCTATGAATCTTAGACATAAAAGCATCTAAAGTTTGACTCTCCATATCTTTTTGTGTTTTCAAGTTATACGTTATATAAGTTATCTCCATATATCATCTCAAAAAAGAAAAAAAGGTTATCTCCATATATATCTTACGGCCAAGTGTTACATATTTCCTCGGCAAATTTTTATTTTCTTAAACGGTAAGTTTTTGTTTCGACTGAACCTTTCGGCCCGCCACGTGAAGCAACCAGCCCACTGCCCACGCTAGCGAGGTGGGGCTTGTATTCTTTTCCTTTTTCTTTTCATCGAGGCGGTCATCTGCTGTGATGGGCTGAAAAGCACAACCCAACATCATGTTGAAGCGCAAAACATGATGGACATTGGACGCTTCTCCTTTCTTTCATTTTTTTCTGTCTTCATATTATTTATTATATCAGAATTTTCTTTGCTAACAAATTGTCTGATTCCAAATATAAATACCTTATTCAAATACATATATGCTGAGAGGTTTAACAGTTAACACAGGAATACCTTGTTCAAATACATTGCATATGAGAAGGAAGGGTAGAAATCTACAAATAATTTCGGTCCTAGTATTATTTTTCCCATGTTAAGTTGAACCTCATCTTTCACTAGGGCACTGAATATAACATAGTATTATTTTCCACATGTTTATTATATCACAAGATTACATGTGTGTAGTGTTGTTTTATATATCTTAGAGTGATTAAATGAAATTACCAGCGTTGATATGACAAACATTGCGGTCAAAATGTATAATTTATTTGAAATAACAACTTATGAACTTTATTATCATGTAGTATTAATATAAATTAAAGTGAATTGTTAGTGTTATTGCTATATTGTTTGTTAAGTTAACATTTTTCTATGCTATATAATCTATTAGAATAATTATTTATCCTAATTTATACATGTTTACTTGGTGTACACGGTGAAACACAACACTATGGTTGTTTAGAAGTCTATAATATATATATACATATATGTGCGTGTGTGTGTACCAATTTTACATATATTGATATATTTATGTAATACCATATAATAATATTTACATTTAGATTTGAGAGATATTTTGTTTATCATTTGTTATGGTTAAGGTGGATACAAATATAAAGGTAATATTTTATAGCATCCTTCTTAACCCACGAAAAAAAAAATCGCTATCGAAAATAGTGTTTTCCTCTCCTGGCCGCTATTGGCTATATAGCGGCGCTATAGCCACCGCACCCCTGTTCGACCGCGACCACGACTTCGTTGGTGACTAGGGTTCACCCCTTCCGGGATAGAGAGATGGAGTGAATTGGGCCGGGCCTTTATTTTTTTTTTTGGGGGGTGGGGGGGGGGTGGGTGATTAATGGGCCACGCCGCTATTTTTGGTCCATCTGGCAATAGCGGCCGGTTAGCGCGCAAATAGCCAAATAGCGGCAATAGCGGCGCTATAGCGCGTATAGCGAAAATGAAGAATAGCGTCGCGCCACTTCCTTCAGCGCCGCTATAGCGCAAAAAATAGCGCGCTATTTTTTAGTGGTTCTTAACTGTATGTATGGGTAAGTTGAATGCAAACTCTGCATTATCTTTCATAATAACAAAGATGGGTGATTTATAAAAATCATTAGGGGTATTTTAGATTTTATCTCTTAATGGAAAATTTGGGAATTTAGATACAAACTTAGAGAATTATTTTAAATTATCTTTCATAGGTAAAGGTGGGTAATTTAGAAGCAATGTAAGTTGATGTATTTTTGAAATATGTTTCATAATGACAAAGGTGGGTAATTTAGATGTAAAGTTAGCAGGTTATTTTAAATTATCTTTCATAATGGTAGATATGTTTAATTTATATACAAAGTTAGATGGTTATTTTTAATTATCTTTCATAATGTGAGAGGTCAATAATTTATATGCAAAATTAGGAAAATATTTTATGTATTTTTCATAATGGCAGGATGGGAAATTTTTATATAAATTACAATAGATCCAATGACTATTATCGATGATGATGATTATTAGAGTCTACCAAATTAAAGGATAGATGTTTCGATTTTCATGAGAATTTCTAGGATTTGTGCCCTTTTTTAGCATGTTTGGTAAGAATTAACGTGGTGTCTCGTTGGAGCCTCTAATTACTAATAGTAAGATATAAGATAAGTCATTTACTGCATATGTATCACATGGAAAAAAAAAACGAGAACATAGATCCAAGCAAACAAATACCCAAATCTAGCTGGGTCCATGCATGGCTGCATAGCTATGGTGTGGATGTCCGGCGGGCACCTCACTCAGAGGCAGCTTGTTGCTGTAGGCTTGCATTGCAGTAGTAGCTAGGTAGCTTTTCCTTGTGCAATCACAGCAACCTGCACTCGATCAGCTCGCGGTCTGTTGATGACCGGATCACATCCATGTGAAAATGAGGCAAGCAAGGAGACACGTCACGAGAAGTCCGGCGACAACTGAAGAAACAGTATGCATGGTGACGCCGTTCTAGAAGCAGATCACTGCCCGCTAGCTAAGCTACCATATGTCGATAAGTTGTTGGCTGCAGCTCAATTACAAAGAGGCATTACTCTTCTCGAATGGTTACAGGTCCAGCCAGCTCAATAATTCATTAAACAGATTTCATAAAAAAAAAAACTAATTCATTAAACAGACTGCGTACGAAAAGGTTGGTTCAGCTATTCACTCAATCAGTGTCAGCCTCACTGTCACTGAACAGGTCAAGTCTCCGGACTACATCCCAGGAGCTAGCACATGACCAAAATCCTTCTGAATCTCTTGGTTCTATTATTCGGATTTCGGAGTCTAGTTGATCGATCCTGAAAAAAGAAGCACATGCGTGTTGTTTTAGCATAGCCATCGAGAGAGAGAGAGAGAGAGAGAGAGAGAGAGAGAGAGAGAGATAGGTAAGGAAGACGATGGCCGGCGGCAGGGCGGCGCCGTTGCTGGAGGGGAAGCCCAGGGTGTACTTCGACGGCTGCCCTGGGTGTGCCAACGACCGGAGGAAGGCGGAGAACCCAGGGATTCCCTACGGGGAATTCTTCCATATCTGGATCATCATCCTCGTCTCCTGTACGTGCTGCATCTTGTGTCGCCTTTGGGAAGTCCTCCTCTCATAAGAAACAGAGTGATGCTTGTGATCAATGATACTTTATTATAAAGACATTCCTCGATAACGCCAATCTCATAAGAAACAGAGTGGCTGATTAGCAGCTTGTAGTATTGGCAGTTCATTGAAGATCCTATAGCATCTCTCTGTATACACTACTCTGTTCAAAGCCTTCTTTTTCATACTAAAACGATATAAGGAACTGAGAGCATGTAATCTTCTACATTCACTATAATTTTCAGTAAAGAACTATATATTCAGTAATAGCTCCTGAAGTGAAGCGACCATAATTTAGTCCTGAGATAGATGCTACTAAAGTTGAACCGTCAGAGTAGGAATTGGCCCATGCTTCTCCTATATTGCCATTTAATTATGAAAAGGAAAAGGCACAATAGCAATTCTCTTTGACATTCAAATATGTTCTGAAAGTTTGCATAAAGATGTTATCTGTTCAACGGTCTTGTCCTTTATTTATTTTCGAATGTAATGCGTGTTGCAGAGTCTTATTCCATTTTTGAGCTCATTTTTTCCTAGCTATTACACCAAACTGTTTCTAACTGTTTGTTCCCTTTTATTTTAGGTTTGCCAATATCATTGTTATTTCCCTTCATATATTTCATGGTATGGTCATTTAATTGTAGAGACTAATATCCTCAACAATACCTTGCACATGTTGGATTACTTTTTGGTTGACCTGGTTCCTTGGTGTTGCAGTCTCCTTGCATAATAATTGGGTTGTGTCTATCATTTTTTTTGAAGCACCGATAATAACCATCCAAATATTAGAAACTTGTGGTATTCATTCTACCGTGCCTTACCTACTAAACTTTGACATGATAGCGTCATCTTCTTGTGTCCGCACATTAGTTTTACGAAAATGTGCCAGAGTTCTATTTAGCTGTGCAATCAAGGGATCTAAATATTATGTATTCGCTTCTCAACAACAGATAAGAGACTTGCATATTGCCGAAAGGGTAGAAGATATTGGATTCTATGCCGGTTTTGTAGGTACTAAAAACTTTCCAAATGATTATAATGTTCCTACTTCTAACATTCGTACATGCATGTAACTAACTATCTCCATACAGTAATCCTGCTTCCAAAAGCGGGCTCCTGGATAGGGTCACATCACCCGTTAACCCGCTAGCCATTAGATGGAGCCAACGAGCGATTTAAACCGTTCGATGCGGGTTAGCGGGCCTCTCACCCGTTCAGCCATCAATCCGAGAGTCGAGAATCCTCGCGAACCACTCGCGGGCGACTCCCGCACCGCACGGCGCACCTCCCTCCTCCCCGCGCGCCGCGCGCCCGCCTTCCGCCTATCTCCTCCGCCCGGCGCCTGGCGACGCGGCGCTACCTTCCCGGCCATCCCGGGCGGGTGAGGGCCCAAGCGACCCCGGCGAACCAGGCTGCTCGGTCTCGGCCAACCCGGCGCGGATGGGGGCCCAGCGGTCGCCACAAATCCAGCGCAGGTGGGGTGAGGGCGCGGCGGTCGGGCCGCTACCTTCCCGGCCATCCCGTCGCGGGCAGGGGCCGTGCAGCTCCCGTGGCGAGAAGCGCATTGGTGAGCACGGAAGAACAACGAGGGCTGATCCATGGCGGCATGGCGCCTTGTCTTCTCCGCTTGCAAGCACCAAAGAGGACAGAGCAGCAATGGACGCCTCCTCTCAACCACTCCCCGACCCATCCTCTTCCCTTTCCTCGGCAGTCGACAGCAGCGGCACGATGCAAAAGTTAACTAACTATGGTGCGGCGCGAGGTCAACATTGCGGCTTTGGCACCATTGCGAAGATCACCACCAGCCACAAGCTCAGGACCTCCACGCCATAGTCTGTCCCTACGGGCTACGGCTGCTGGTGCGTACGGGCGTACTTTCCCTCTCTTCCAAATCTGTAGCTTGAAATAGAGTTCTCCTAGGTAAGTTCAATCTCGTTGTTTTCCATAGAGAAATTGTCCCCTACCCTAGGTAAGTTCAATATTGTTGTTTTACATGCAGAAATTGTGAAGTGAAGCTATAGCTAACGTTGAGACCCAGCTTCTGTGATTTTTTTTTTTTCAATATTTTAAGCCTGGTTATGTGTTATATTTGTACTTTTATAGGTGCTTCATATATGCTTGGTAAAAGCTCTAACTTCCACTGCTTGGGGCATGATAGCAGATCGTATTGGGAGGAAGCCCGTTATCATTCTTGAAATTATCTCCACTTTAGTTTTATGTTCTACTTTTACGTCGGAATGTACTAAGATACCAATCTAGACTTGCATTCAACTATCTTCATGTGTCCTATCTCTAATTCTGTGTTCCTTATTATTTATATTTTTTAGGCTTTTGTTCAACATTTGTTCGGATTAAGTGTAAAGTATTGGATGGCAATAGCAACAAGATTCCTTCTAGGTTCTTTAAACGGATTGCTTGGCCCAATAAGAGTAAGGCAACTGAGCTATTACAGTTTTGTGGTGGTATTACTGAAACATGTTAACTTTGTTAGTAATTTGTCAATTAATATTTTTTTTAGGCTTATGCTGTTGAAGTATGCCAAACTGAGCATCAAGCTATTGGACTGACACTTGTAAGCTCTCAAATATTACATGTCATGCTTTTGAAATTTTAACATGACATTTTAGGATGTTTCACTTCCTCTGATTGTCTTTAATTATGACTAGGTCAGCACATTATGGGCTATAGGTCTTATTATTGGGCCAGCTATTGGTGGATACCTTGCACAGGTATCCATGAGAGATGTTTGCTATTTTATTAAGGTTATATATTGTTTCTACACCAATCTTATCATGGTACTATTTTCTTTGGCAGCCAGTTGAAAAATACCCAAAGTTAATTCTAGCAAATTCAATATTTGGGAGGTATCTAATGTTTTTATTGTCCATATGTTCATAATTATTATAAAATTCCTAATTTTTTTTCTTTGTATTCTCCAGGTTCCCATATTTCTTACCTTGTTTGTGTGTTTCGTTCTTCTGTTTGGTTATCCTCATAAGCAGCATTTGGCTCCCAGTATGTGTAACTATGTTGTCTTATTCTTGTTAATACACGCCATGCATACTACACTCAATATGCTCACAAGTGTGATTCTTACAAATCTAAACATATGAAAAACATTAGTATGTTGTTCAACATTTACACCAAGTTTTGGAAACTACAAGTTGGAGTCATAAGCTCACACATCCACCACCCTAAGCTGCAGTTCCCTATTCGGTGCCATGTTTAGCCATATGTTGCCGACCTTCATTTTGTAGAGATTTTCTTACAACTTGAAACTTCAACAATTGTAATAGGTATTACCATTACACGACCACCTCTATCATTAGGATATTAAAAATAGTATACCACTAGCATATCATCTCTAACATATAGAGGCTAGATTGGAGGGGCTCACAATGGATGATGAGAATGAAACACTACACAATCACAAAAAATTCTATAGAAATTATATTTTTTTTACGCAAAGTTTGGTCAAACACAAAAAGCATTGGTACGTACGGAAAAAATAAACGTCATGGCTTTGTCTACCAAAATCAGAAGACCCTGTTTTCTCAGGCTTCTCCCGAGAAGGGGTAACTTGTGATGATGGATATCTAGGTTTACTGTGAAATTAAGAGGTAAGTTACCCAAAAAGACTAGTGTAGTCGACAAGAAAACTAGCAAAGACCATCGAAGCTCTCACGTATGAGGGACCCGCTTGGCATGCCACCTATGGTCATAAATTGGTTTGATCAACTGTGTTTTAATTGGCCTTATATTATTGGCCAGGGAGGTTGATCTTGTCCCAAGAGAGGCCCAAAAATCACGCCCAAACATATTTTATATATCTACTTGGGCAGATCTACAATATAATTAGCCTCTTATGTTGCAAAAAAAAAGGTGACCTAGAATACAAAACTAGATGATAACGCAGTTTGCTAAAACTTCATGGTCCACTATAAAAAAACCAGGTGTTCTTGTCTTGTCGGCTTGTGAAAAGATCCAGCAATCACTATAACTTCCTTATGGGACCTCTGAATTAGGCACTCCATATGTTCGTTTTCAAGTTATCGATAAGGGGTACATCAATGCAAGCCTTTTCTATAACAAGTAGGAACACATAACTTTTTTTGTAGTTATCTATGATTTAGTAAAACTACTAAATTTATCTATATGGATTGTTGCATGTTTTTTGTTATTGTCATACCTTTCCTAATTTATTTGATAATTTACACTCACTATATTGAATTTATGAGTTAACAGAGTGTGTTCCATAAAATTGTAGGAGCATTGCATAAGCACAAACTTCACACAACGGAAGATCAAGGAATCAAAGAGTTTGCTGAGCAACAAAATAGTTCAACTACAAATAAGAGTTTGCTTAGGAATTGGCCTTTGATGTCATCCATTATCTTATTCTACATCACCTCTTTTGATGATATGGCTTTACACAGAGAGGTTTGTTTCAATTATATATACAAACGAAAAGGGAGAGAGAGAGAGATGTGACTACATTTGTTGCTTACAAACCAAATTCAATAATAATAACAAATTAGTACACTACATACTTTTAGTTATTTTATATTCTCTTAGGAACCAAAACCCCTTGGTGCATAAGAGTTTATTTGCTTTACCAACTCACTTTATATTTTAAATTTACCTTTTTAGGTATTTTCTCTATGGGCTGAAACTTGAAAGCGACAAAAAAGTATGGAGGACTAGGTTTCTCATCTGAAGATGTCGGTCAATTACTTGCAGTTACAGGTGTCATGATGATATAACAACCATACCAAAGCATTGATGTCTACATATTTCTTTTCATCTACTACCAAGATAAATAAATTAGATTTGTGATTTTTTAGTTAGATCCATGAAATAAATATCCCATATGCTTAATGTGCTATATCTATATATCAATACTAAAACAAATGAAATATATGAGTCCTTTTTTAATCCAAAATATATGAGTTATAAGTAAATATGAATGTGTTGACCAAAATGTTAAGAACGTTTCCACAATTCAAGGAGAGATTAGAGAGTCATGCCAATATTGTAATATATGATGAAATTGCATCACTTTATTATTGATACAAGCTAATGAGAACTACTTTAATTTAATACCAACATTTGGTAATACCATTTAAGTTGATGATTTCACTTTTTAGTGCTAGCATCCTTTTGTACCAAACATTTGTTTATCCACATATTGTGAAAGTCCTTGGACCTGTCAATGCTTCCCCGTATTGCAGCTATGAGTATCAATAGTATCCAACTTTTTATGTTAGTTTAAGCACATAAAATAAAAATAATGCCTGGTCATCTTTTTGCGATTCTGTCCATGGTGCTTCTTTTCACTTATCCACCAATGGCACATCTGTCAAAACCATGGTTATTAGTTGTAGTGAATATTGCATCAATGCTTTGAAAAACAATTTAGTTGTGAGTACCCTTAAAGTCTCTTTTATGTAACACCCGCTTTTAAAGACAAAACCGTGATGCCATATGTGAGCCCCGGAAGTCAAATCTCACATATAGTTTACAAATAAAGGGTAGTATCAAATCAACAATGCTTAAATTATAACGAACATAATATAAAAAAAACATAACCTCGCCTAGCAACAGCGGAAAACACTCGATCTTCTTTGTGCGTGACGCCACGGGGACCAATTGACCGGTTGATCACAAGCCTAAATGCCACCTGGGTGTGGGAAAAATAGCAAGAGTGAGTCCATGTCGAACTCCGCAAATATAACATGGGGTTATGAAGCTCAAAAGGATAGACATGGGCTTAACTGCGGTTAGCATTTTAGTAAGTCAAATTTTATCATTAATTGAACATATAGTTGCTCTTAAACCCCAATTGACCCACATGATCATTATCAAAAGCTTCATCCGTCCTTGAAGTCTCCATCATCATCATCATCATCATCATCATCATCATCATCATCATCATCATCATCATCATCATCATCATCATCATCGTAGTCACCATCAACATTCTCTCAAAATCCATGTTCTCATCTTCAAGCGGATCATCTAGTGAACCACTATTTCGGATCGGTTTTCCGGCCGCCGCGTGACCGTGAGAGCACGGCTGTTATAACAGTTTATACTCTGTAGATGTGTACACTTTCACCGTGAGTCGTGGCTTTCCAAATGCATGGGTTAATTAGGCCCAAACATAAGAAACCACTATGAAGCCTTTCAAAGGTTTGTCTAAACTGTTAAGGCCGCTACGATTCCTCTTAGACCGCGGGATCCCTCCTCCAAGGTGTGACTAACAAAATACCAACATGCACTCCCTTGGTAGGCCATGGATCAAACCAAATCGAGCCCCACTTGCGCCTTTGGGGAACCTCGACAAGATAGAGAAGGTCCTTTGACCGACTAAAGCCGAGCCATATAGCCCTCACAAATTGCATCTTTGTAAGTCCCAAACTTTTTGCCAAAGGATAAGTCCTTATGGAGAGCCTAGAGCACCATGTAAAAGCATGAGCTCTCATTCTATAGTCCATGTTGCCAACATTCAAGTATTAATCATCATTTCATAAAATCCATTCACTTTAAGTTCGATCATAATTATTTGTTTTTGAGCACTAGCAGGAACTACCCATAGGTAACAAGGTACAAGATAGCAAGTGACTAGGATGCCCTTAAGGGTGACAAATTAGACACATGCATATGATTAAGTGATTAACAAAGAATAGGTAACAAGGATAGTCCCATGCTATACTTGCCTTAAACTCGATTCCTTCTTCTTATTTAATTCTTCAAAGAACTCCCCGAGGACCCCGATCTTCAAAGAATTCCTGATCTTCCACAAACTGCTCACCGCCTACTTGATCACCAACTTCTTCTTCTAGGCCACCAACGTAAAACTCAATCGACCGACATCGTCACAAAGCACCACACAAGCATCCGAGAAATCATACACGAAGCAACAATAGAACTATATTAGAACATTACAACAACAGTATGAAAACAAGATAAAAGGTTTATAAAACAAATCTACGTCTCACTACGATCACACGAGATGCGAAGATCACGAAAAATCGAGCTAGAACGTGAAAGATATGAATTAAACAAGATTTCCTTTAGTAAAATAAATTAAACCAAACTTTAAAATTTGAAAAGTTCAAAACACGGTTAACATCACTTGCTAAAGCATAGTTTACGCCGTTACAAACCTAACGCAACTTGAACGGGCCAAAACAGAGCTATAACGCAAAAAGATATGGGTGAAACAAGGTTTCCGTGGGCACAAATGCGAGAAGGTAGGGGCTAGATCATGATTAACCGTAGTCACCGGGGCTAACGTGCAAAACATACGGAGCAGGGGACCTAATTCTAATTAGATTTGAACTGGTCTAGACCTTTTGTAAAATAGAAAAACATCGGGGGCTTTACCGCAAAAAGGCCGTGGGTGGGATCGTGTTGACCGCGTTGACGCGGTCATGGCTTGCGTGGCGCCGACGTGGGCGCCTACGTGGGCGCCACGGGGCTGACCGGGCCCTGCTTGACCCCGGGTTGGCCGACACCAGATCGATCTGGGCCGTTGGCTCGGGATCGGACGGTGGAGATTGGTCGGGTTTTGTGTCGCCGTCGGCGGTCCGGACGACGGCGGTGGGCGGTGGAACTCGCCGGCGTCAAAGCCGGGCGGCGCTCAGGGGATCACCGAGCCCACGAGAAGGGCACTAGGCGTAGCGGAGGACCTTGCGGCGAACGCGACGGAGGCGGCATAGAACGACGGGTATCGGCGGGGATCGCGAATCACGAGCACGGCGGGCGGCGGGCTCGCCGGAGTTGCGAGGCCGGGCTGCGGATGCGCTGGACCGTGGCGAGGGTACGTGCGTGGTGCGCGCACGACGGCGCCGAACACGGTGCGCCCCTCGGTTGAGGCCGCGGAGGGCGGGGACGCACCTATGCGCGGTGGCGGTTCGACCGACGCGGGCGGCGGGTTCGAGCCGGCGCAAAGGCGAGGGAGATGGAGGGCGAGAGGGTGGACGAGAATGGCACCTACGGCTTGCCCACCTTTCTACGAACCTCGTGGCGGTGTTCTCGCCGTCTGGGACACACGGATAGGCGGAGATCGACGGCGGCGCGTCGAGCCTCGGGCGGCGGCACAAGCTAGGTTAGGGCACCGGTGGCGGCGGCCGCACTAGGGGTTCCAAAGGGGGCGCGCAGGCACGTGGCTCGCCTCTTATAGGCTGCGGGCGCGGGCATCCTCGGAGATCGACGGGATCGGCGGCGGCGTCGTCGCCCGCGTGATGCGGAGGTGGGAGACGACCCCCGTCCGCCGACGGGTGGGGCCCGCTCGAAGCCGGTGCCGGGCCGCGGGCTGCTGTGGCTAGCTGGGCCAAGGCCCGGGAGGGCGCGCGCGAATGGGGCTTGAGAGACGGGCCGGTGGTCGGGCTGCCGCTTCGCCGCTAATGCTGCCGGGCGGGCCGGGCTGCAAGGTGGAGCAGGCCGAAAAACGAGTACAGAGAAAAAGGAGAGAGAGAAAAAGCCTTTTCTTTTTATTTGAAACCATTTCAAAGTGCTTTTTTGCAAATGACTTTGAAATTCTTTTTTAATTTCACTCAAATCCACAAATAATAGAATTAAATATGCAGCAGCATGAGTGCATCATACATGTATCTAGCCTTATGATAGATTTTAATTTCATGAAAATTATTTATTTCCCTATGTTTCATGAGCACAAAAATTCAAAATTAAACCATTCAAATCTATTTTCAAAAGAGGCAAAATTTGGGGTGTTACACTTTATGCATGCATACATGAAGCATCTATTGATACTTGTACCATACATGCTTGTTCTATTTCTCTTAATTTTATAACAAAGACATGGTTTATATATATTTAATTATTTTTGTTAGATGTTTATTTTGCTAAAAAAAATCTAAAATCACATAAAACTTATGCATCCTAATATGATTCATACCGATAATGAGAAAATTAGTGGGGTACGTGTGTTGCATTCACACATACTTATGATGTTATATGCTATGTTTCTTAATGTAAATGGAGGCAACACAAAATATAATTAGTTACATGTTTATCAATATCATCTAACAATAGTTTGTTGCATATTTTAGGTTACCATTGTAACATGCTCTTTTATTCTTCAGAATAATTCAGTGGTATGTTCCTTAATATTTTATAGTAAACTTTCCTATATATGCAAAATTTAAAAATGCACCATTATATGGAGTAACAGCCTCAAGAGCAAAGAGCAACCGCAAATGGCTTAGCAACTACATTAATGTCCTTTTTCAAGGCATTTGCCCCAAAGAAGAGCTGGTATTGTGTAAGTAAATTTTTTTGTTACCAACTTTTTGTGAACTAAGTTTCAGTTATATTTTTGGAAGTTTCAAGATCACATGGATGGAGCTTTCTATTTTGGTTTTTTTAGTACAACCTACAATCTTTCTTCATAGTTTAAGTTCTTAGAAGCACCTTTGATTCGCATATTGCAAGTTTTGACTTTACATTCCAATATGATACACATTAATAGAAAAAACTTTTCGTATTAATTCCATACAATACTAATGAAGTGAATCACATTTATATGTTTGATAAAAAGGTATTGTTAATTTGTCCAAAGTTATAGGAGCATCTACCATTCATAGATTTTCACCTTGTTACATCTCTTTCTACCTTGATTATGTTTCAAATATAAGAATGGTGCATTTCCCTTTTACCTTGGGATATCAGTTACTGCTAATGGTTGCACTCAAGTACATGTGCAATATATGTCCATTAAAATTGTAGCTTATCAATCAATGTATTAAGTTAATTGGACTTTTTAGATCAAATTACTCTAGAAGTGAGGTCCACATTGATGATATGCAATTAAGGACATGCTATTAAATATAGAACCATCCTTGAATATATGTTGAAATGATTATTTCCCTAAATTAAATGTGATATTTGAATTGATGTATGTCATGGATTAAATGACATCAAAATGATATATTCATGCAGATTTTCATGGGCACAGAAACGCCAACATGCTTTCCTCTTTCCAGGTAACAAAACAATATGACAAAAAGATCAAACTTTTTAAAGTATATTTGCTTTTTCATGAACCAAAATTGAGAAACCATTTGATGAAAACCTCACTTATTTTAGTGTAGAGATTCACAAGAATTATTCTACAGGAGTGCTACACTTCCATAAGCTAGATAAAACCGAGTTGAACTTTTGATTTTGTTTTTAATGTCACATTGTCATATAATATATATCTTGATCCATTATTTGGATGCTCATTATTTGAGTTGTATCTCTAGTACTAGACTTCTACTTAAAATAACCTTATCACTTTGACAACCCTTCAGTCTCAAATAAGGTCAAATTTTAACCGATTGACTACTAAGATACACAAAAGTACTATGGTTTGCTAAAAAGATATGGTATTGGTAGATATGTAAGGAAACTCATATATACTTTCACAACCATTATATTTATTTATTATCAATACTATGTATTTGTAGACCACGTCGATGTCCAAACAGCTAACAGAAAAGAATAATGTTATATTATGTGGCAAAAGAACATAATCAGTTATGATCTTTTATATCGACCATTCAATTTATCAAAACATTATTTGTTATGTACATAAACAGGTGATCAGATGGTGTTCTTCCTTCTGGACATTGTCATCTTTGTTGAGCTCATTTGGACATTCAAACCATTTCTAGCCTTTCCAGAGCAAATCTCCTGAAGTTAGACTTCATGCTTTATCCCTGCTAGAGGTGTTTATTGTGGATCGATCGATATCGGATAACAATGGGGGTATCTATTTCTTATGCAATGTGAGGGGATTATAATCTCATCTACTGTGTTGCACATTATAGTGAATGTCCATGCTCTGAATATGATTGCAAAGGAAAAAAAACTTGTGTGGGTACACAGATAATGTTGGCTCACAAATTTAAATAGAAAGCAGCAGGATGGTAAATAGCTAGACTCCACACCCTATAGGATGGGTGGGTAAAGATTAAGTCAGTCTACTTGACCCTCATGTGTTTTATGCAGTTCCAACATATAACTTTTTTTCCAACCATTGGAATCCAATGGCCTCCAACCTTCTTCTACCTCCAGACGAACACAGAACTCGTCCCGCCCCCGCCCACGGTCCCGTATTTGGTCGTGGCTGTGACGGCACAAATCACAAGCAACAAAATATGCGGCTGTGTCGGCACGAATCAGCAAACAAATTTTTCCTGTGAAAACACAAAAACAAATTGCGGCTGTGTCTTCACAAGCAACAAATCACGGTGGCGCAGGCTTGGGCGGGTACAAAGGTCCGGCCTGGGGACGGTGGCGGAGGTCCGGTCCGTGTCCAGGGGCAGCGCACAGTGCCATCACCTGAGGTGGAGGAGATTTGAGGGCCAGAGGCTGCATGCAGCGACGTCGCCTGAGGTGCAGCGCAGAAGATGGAAGCCGAGCTGAACATGTCAGATCCTGTGGCCCACAAATTCTAGTGAAGGCCTACGGCTCCCATCACAACGGTGTCAAGGGCGAATCAAAATGGTCGAGAATGATTTTTGTGAGGAAAAACAGGAGCTACTGTGCTTTTATTGAAATAAAGGAACAGGTCCATATGCAGAGATCAAGAAACAAAGAAGGTTACAAAGAAATTTAAAAAAGATTACACATAGGCTTCTGGCCATGAAACAATTGCAGGGTGGTACTCTGACTTTGCTCTTAGAATAACTAAAGCAAATTCTTTCTTGAAATTCACCTTGCAACAACGAACTGAAGGCTGAATATTTCTGAAACTTATGTCGTTTCGCACCATTCAAATGGACAAAACATTGTAAGAATAATCTCCATAAAGAAAGTTGATCCCTGAAGGCCTGGAATATATGCAATGCGAAGAACCTGAAGGTATGAACAAATTCAGGGTGTTCCAGCAAGCAACAGCGAGGGAACAAACAAACAACAGGTGCAAGAGTGATTCTTCAAAACCATGGTTACAGACTGCACAAGTATAATCCGGGAGAGACAATGTTTTTCGCTTGAGTAATTCTCTAGTGCTCAATCTGTGCGAGAATTGTGGCTAACCTCCAGAATAAGAAGAAAGATAGATCAGAACTTAGCCCAGAATAATGAGAGCACGACCAACACGCCAAATATGTATTCAAGGCAGAAGAAAAATACAGACATGGATGCATTAATATTACTGATGCCTAATTTAATTTTCCACCTTGATATCTGGAATGTCCTCCTGGTCTAGGCCCTGCTCGCCGTGGATGGCGTTACCACGATAGCCGGCGTGCGTAAGCAGCACCCACAGATGTGTGATGAGCTCACTGTCGCCAGCGAGATGCTGGTGGTGCGTGGCTGCTCCAGTGTTGGCCGCCAAGTGGAGAAGGAACCCCGTCCAGAAGTTGGCCAGGTCCCTCCAGAGGTCTTGTGCTCTGCTCTGGTACTCCTTCGTCAGATTCTTTCCAAGCACTGCACCCATCTTTGTTAAGGAACACCTGATGTGGAGATCTTCGTCAATTATCTTTTGATGGACTGGTGCCGTTGATGCTGCTTCGACGTCAGCAGGGTCCTTGCTCTGATGGTGATCAGGGTTCTCGCAGAGTTTGTCGACTGCCATAAGGCGTTCATATACTTCTTCCAGTGTAATGCACCGAAGAATCTTTTCCCGTTGCCTCCTATTCCCATCAATGATGACGTGGTCGATCTCTCGGATCACCTCATCAAGGACCTTCTCGGCAACGAAGCGATAATCTGGCACCAGTGCCTTGCTTACCAGATACACACAATAGTTGGATAAAGTGACTGCAGTTGAATAGTGCTCATACCAGGTGGAAGTAGTTGAGCCGTCATCTTCGATGTGGTGGCGGCGAAGGAAGGGTTGCGGACGCCGCCCCGCAGCCCGGAGCGCATTGACCTTCTTGTTGAAGCAGCAGTACATCTCACAAAGGCTGGTCGCGATGTGCCATACCAGAATGATGTGGGTGTCTACCGCCCTGAGGTTACATGGCCACTCTAACATCTTGCCAGTATTGGATCCAAAGGCGTTTGAGAAGTAGTTATCAACAATCTCTACCCCTTCCCTGTTCTGCAAGTCTTCTGTGAGCTGGTTCAGTATGAACTTCTTAGTGTAATCCTCCAGGCCGGCTGTTCCAAGTATTTTCCCTCGAAGGCTTACCATCCTCACTGTGAACAGAGGACCTGGCCTCGGCATACAAACTGTAACCAGAAGGTTCTGCTGACGGACCGTCGTCAGCTTGGCTTTGCAGCAGAAACGGAAAGGACGACAAAGCATGGAAGAGAAGGCACCGAAACAGAGCACAAACCACCTCATGGCTGCCTCTATCACCCGGCAATGCTGGAGCTGGGCGTACTTGCACAGCAACAGAACTTTGGCCCAACCTGACCACAGGTAGAGAACAATCTCCAGCATCTCCTTGAGGACGATGATGCCGACCATAAGGCGGGTGATGAACACCCCGTGTGTCATCCTATTCCGGTCGGCTGGATCCATCCTATCCGGTATGTACCGGGCAGGATAGGCGATGTACCCCGTCGCCGTGGCCACGCACATCGACAGCAGCAGGCTCCACAGCGGCACCAGGAGCCCGCCAGCAAACACGGTGGCGTGCTTGCTGTAGAACAGGTCCTGGAGGAAGGACAGCTCTTCCCCCGTGATGCGGAAAGCCCTCTTGCGGTCATTGAGGATGTCGAAGACGAGCCTCCTCATCTTCTCCTTGGCCGCCGGCCGGTCCATCTCGTGCATCGGGAGATCATAGAACCGACGGCGAAGCAGCTTGTAGAGCGCGAACGACAGGCACAGGTCCTTGCGACGTCCTGCTGCTTCTCCCGCTCCCAGCAACCTGCTGTCGTTGTTGTCCCTCCATATCGTCTCTACGGTGATGAGCTGCTCCTTGTGGACTCCATCTGGATCCAGTTGAATCTTGTAGCTGCTGCTGCTGCTCTCACTTTTTCATGTCCTCCCCTTTTCCTGAAACACGAAGATAGTGTTCTTTTCCCCTCCCGCTTGCTGCCCTCTTGGACTTCCTTGAGCACGCGGTGCTCACCATACACCAGGTACTTGTACCCGCTCATGGTCATGGTGGATTTCTTCTTCTGCTCCTGCTCATCGAGGGTACTGGTAGAGAGAGTGTCCTCGTAGCCCATATAGTCGCTCACCAGCCTCATGCTCTCTTGGTTACTTGTCTCTCCTTTACCGGAGCTGACGAAGAGAAAGATGATGCGAACTGCATTCAGGGACCAGATCTCCCAGAGAGGGATCCTGAGGAGGTAGAAGGTCTGCACCCGTAGGAGATTGGCTGACCAGAAGGAGGACATGAGGTCCAGCAACGGAACCTGCTTGGACCTGGTGTAGGGGCGCCCGATCTTGACGCTATACTGCAGGGTCACCAGCAGCACCGCCCACACCTGGAAGTAGTCGTTCACCTTCCTCGTGCCCGACAGCTGCATCAGCCCCATGGTGTAGATCACCATGTTTTGGTTGAGTATCTCCAGGGTGAGGACAACAAACGTCCTGATGCTGCCCGGGTTCCCGAACCATGGCCCCTTGAAGTCGATGACGAACCTCACCACCAGCAGCAGCGTCGTCAGCAGCACCCACAGCTCCACACTCGCCATACGAGTTACATTGTCCAGCTCAAAGAGCCTCTCCAAGCTGAGCAGGATTGCTGTGGAAACCTCCCCAGGCCCGACCATCTTCTCTCCCCCTCTCTGCCTCTCGCCCTTTCCCTCTCTCTGTTACTCTGCCAACGCATGCCCTTAGTGCATGTCAGCAATGGATGGTGTTCATTTCATACTTTCTAGCTAGTTTGGACGACTTTATTTGACCGGCCCAGGTATGATTGGAGACCAAATATAATTATTCAACTCAGACGAATCGAAGGGCCGAGACACTCTCACGTTCAGTTACGACTTATAGGAGAGAGAGAGAGAGAGACATATATTAATGAACTCTAATGATTTACATACTGGTAGTAGTTGTATGTAGCCATCTTCATCAACAATATTTTAATGGCGTTCTCAATGGTAACCTGCAAATAGCTAGGCAGATAGAGCTTAGAAAGGATAAAAAAAAGAATACTATATTAGTAGAGAACTACGTGAGCCGTGAGAGAGTTATTTTTAGGACATCATGCTAGAATAGTTATTTGTGAGTCACTAGATGTTTGATCTCTCTCCTTAATAACCAATAAAATTTTTCCTAGACTAGTTATTTGATACCACCATCCCAACAATGCTCCTGTAATCGCTAGCTGACGTGTGAAACGAAATAATTAAAAAAATCTCTACCCGCACAACCGAAGAATGTGGATCAAGAGGGCAGAGACTGCATTCAACACTACCGGAATAACTAGATATCCCGTGAGTAAATGTTTTCCCGTGAGCTAAAAGCAAATAATCATGGGAAAACACAGGATACCCCGTGAGCAGGTTGAAAAACGCCACGGAAATTAAATACCCATGGGATAACCAATTTCCCGTGATGGAAAGCTCACGGGATATCACTCGACCATTTCCCCGTGAGGAGATCGCTCACGGAAACGGCACGCGGCCGCCGCCCAGCCCCCGCTCCGTCACTCCGTCCAATCTTTCCCGTGAGAACTCCGTCAACCTCACGGGATACCTCTTCCCGTGGAGCAGGCTTTCCCGTGGGCGGAAATAAAGGCCTCCGGCAAGAAAGGGTACCCTTTTCCCGTGAGCGCCACATCCGGCTCACGGGAAAGACGATCACGGGATTTTTTTTTTTTTTTTGGATTTTGATCCCCAAACTTTTTCTACACTTGTTGCACATCATATGACACTCAATATTAAAGTTTGGTGAATTATTGACTTTATTTGATATATTTAGGTAATTATTCTCTTTTATGGGAATTTATGAAATGAGGCCAAATTTGAACTACAAGTGCTTCAATTTTTTAAAAAAAATTAGTAGAAAATTTATATTCCTCATACTCAACACAATGTAAGGCCTTGCATTTAAAAAAATAACGAAATCTAGAACATCTTAATACGAAATCATGAACGTTAATCCCTCGCTCGAAAGTGGTTTAAAAATTCTAGAAAATAAACCGATGTGCAAAAATCATGAAATTTGATAATATGTCATGATATCTTATGCCGAGGCTATGATAAAAAAATTGGGAACGTTTAAGACAAGTTGGCACGTCACGATGTTCACAAGCTCCAACATCTACGTAGAAGTTCCACGCTTTGTTAAAAATGATCCAAAGTGATTTCATGTGGATGTGGCGGTCAAGTTGTGGTTTGGCTACGAAACTTTTTTTTATGCAAATGACCTCGGATATCATGTAATGTCTACTTTCGAGAATTTTTTGGATTAAATTGGTAATTATTATAATTTTTTGTTGTAGTGAAGTAAATACAATTTTGAAACAAAGAGATAGAAACACATAAAATAATGGCATTTTTTCGAAAAAGGATCAAATATGTATGTGTGAGTGTATGTGATAAGGTATTTTTAAAGTAATCTTGATCAAAGTTTGAAAATATATATGTTAGAAAAAGAAATTGGAGGAATAATTTTAATTTCTGAAATTTCCATTTCCCGTGAGCAGCTCACGGGAATGGCGAAGCTATTTCCGTGATGGATGTCGGGGCTCACGGAAATAGCTGGTCGATGGGACCCGCATCGCGGTACCGGCGGGTGTGGATATTTAAAAACAAAAAAAAAGCGCTTTCCCGTGTTGGATATGTGTGGATCACGGGAAATAGCTGGTCGGTGGGACCCGCATCGCAGCCTGGATATTTAAAAAACAAAAAAACTTCTTTCCCGTGATGGATCCGGGTGGATCACGGAAATAGAACGTCTTTCCCGTGAGCGGCCCGGATCCATCACGGGAAAAACCGATTTTTTACAAAGTCAACACACACTCACTCTCTCACACACTCTCGCTCTCCACTCGCACACACACACACACCTAACGCACGCCGACGACGCCGCCCCGCCCTCCACCCCCGCCCGCCGGGCGACGCCCGCCGGCTGTCCCGCCGCCCGCCGCCCCGGCCCCGCCCACGACGCCCGACCGCGCCGGCGCCCCGACGCGACACGCCCGCCCGCGACGCCCTCGACGCCGGCCCCGACCCCGATCACGGGCGGCCCCCGGCCGCCCCCCGCCCCGCCGCCCCGCCTCGCCCCCGCCCCGCTCCCAACATACCCGCCCCCGCCGGCCCCCGGCGGCCGGCGCCCCGCCCCTGCCCCGCCCCTCCCGAAGGAAGGAGGAAGAGGGGGGGGAGGGAAGGGGGAGGAAGGAAGAGGAGGAGGGGGGAGGGGAAGGGGGAGGAAGGAAGAGGAGGAGGGGGGGGAGGGGGAGGAGGAGGAAGGAGGGAGAAGGGAGGAGAGGAGGAGGAGGAGGAGGAGGAGGAGGAGGAGGAGGAGGAGGAAGGAAGAGGAGGAGGAGGAAGGAGGAGGAGGCGGACCGCCCACCGCCGCCCCTCGGCGTGTCCGCCACCCTTGCGACCTCGCACCGCCGCCACCCGCCGGGCGGAAGAGAGGGAGGAGGACCGCCCATCGCCGTCCGGCCCAAGACGCCGTCGTCTTCGCCGCCAGTTGTCGGCCATTGTGCCCTTGATGTGGATATGATTGTCGGCCATCGTGCCCTTTGTGAATGTGATTGTCGGCCATCGTGCCGTGTGTTTTGTTTGCGTATTGGAAACCTCCCCGTGCGGGGAGGTTCTCATCGAAATTTTGAACTTATCCCCCCGTGTTTTTTTTATGCAGAGAGGAACCCTCCGAGGCGAAGTCGCTGTCGAGCCGGAGTCCCTTGGCGGTCCCGATCTTCTTCCTCGTCGGGTAGCCCCGACTCCACCGCGACCCTAGGTATATCCCTTCCTTCCGTGCCATGGTCGTAGCTAGATCGCAGCTCGCTTAGGCGCCTCCCGTTCGAAAAAGAGATACGGTTGGAAGTATGCGCATCCCCGCATACCTATAACCGTATCTGTTTCGAATTGTCCACGTTTTTGGACAGCCGAGGATGCGTAGATGAGGTTCGTTCCATGCTCCACTCTGCGCTCGATTCAGAGTTTGGCCGATCTCTCCCGTTGTTCTTCGAATACACGCCTCCCCTCTCGGGGAGGACGTGTATTCGGAGAACAAATGGGAGGTGTCACCGAAATTCTATCTCTGGATAGGAGTGGAGCATGGAACGGACCTCATCTACGCATCCTCGGGTGGGATTAGGACCTATCTTCACCTACTAGATGGTAGGATCGTTGTGTAGATGCACCGCATTCTTATATTCTCGCTGAAATGATAGAGAATGGATGACCGTGGGCGTGGATATACGATGGCGGTGGAGGAGTTTTGGAGATTTTGACCGTGAATGGGTTAGCAAGAGCAAAGGCTTTCGTGGATTATGCTTTTCGAATGCTCGAGGTGCGAGTAAGGTTTGGTGTCCGTGCAAGAATTGTGACAATAAAAAAGGCAAAGTAAGGAGGACATGTCTAAACATCTTCCCAAGTATGGATGGACGGCGGGCTATAAGCGGTGGATCTTCCATGGTGAAACCGAAAGCGTGAGAGAGACGAGGTCGTGAGGGCAACGCATCGATGATCTTGCTTCGATGCCGGGATAGGAGACATGATAGATGACTTTCATGCCGGAAACTTTGAGCAAGGACTTGGGGATGAGGGGAGGAGGAGCCGGAAGAAACCGCAAAGGCCTATTATACCATGTTGGAGGCGGCACGTAAAACCCCTTCATGACTATTGTGAGGTCTCCAAACTAGACGCCATCTCACGCCTTATGGACTTGAAGGCCCGATGCAATATGAGTCGAGACGGCTTCACCGACATGTTGACGATTTTTGGCGGCTTGCTTCCGCGAGGTCACGTCTTGCCAAAGAACATGTATGAGTCGAGAAACTCCTCAAGGTACTCAAGATGCCATACGAAAGGATACATGCTTGTGAGAACGGGTGCATCTTATTTAGGAAAGAGTACAAAGATGATACGCACCGCCCAAAGTGTAAATCCTCAAGGTTCATAGAGGTAGACCCCGTGAAGACGGTGAGAAGAGGCAGCTTAAGGTCCCCGTGAAAAATCCTACGGTACCTTCCCTTCGACCGAGGTTACAACGGATGTACATGACCGAGGAGTCTCGCGAAATGATGACATGGCACAAAGATGGGCGCCGCTACCATCCGCATAAGATGGTACACCCATCCGATGCCAAGCATGGACCCATTTCAACAATATTCATCCTAACAAAGCTATGGAGGCTCGTAATGTGCGTGTTGCAATCGCAAATGATGGGTTCAATCCTTATGGAATGATGGCTGCCCCATACACTTGTTGGCCTGTATTCGTTATCCCACTCCCTCCGCCCGCTTTCAACAAGAACATTCTTTTGTCTTTGATAATTCCCCGCCACCCGAAATAAAATGGGTGTGTTCATAGAACCTGTGATTGATGAATTGATCAAAGCTTGAATGAAGGGTTTTGGACGCATTTAATCGAAGCTTTGAAGAGAAATTTCAGGATGTACGTGTGGTACCACTACTCCCTCGCATGATTTCTTGGCGTATGGGATATTCTCTGGGTGGTGTGTGCACGGCAAGTTCCCTTGCCTAGTATGCAAGACGGCCGTGGAGGTTCATCCGGTTGAAGAAGGGTGGCAAGTATTCCTCGCTCGACAAGCATCGACAGCTTCCTCCCTCCCGACCATGCATTCGGGCTAGACAAGAAGAACTTTACGAAAGGTCTCCAAGTTACTTTACCCAAAACCGAGATGATGACATCTCGCCGAGGTACGTGCTCAAGTGGAGACTCTTGTGGCTCGATGAAAATGGTGTCTTTGTGGGTTATGGCGAGGATCATGCATGGACTCACAAGTCGATTAGAGAGGCTCCCCTATTATGATGACCTTCTTCTTCCACATAACCTTGATTTAATGCATACCGAAAAGAACATCGCCGAGTATTTTCTTGGAACATTCATGGAAACGCCAAGTCAAAGGACAACGTTAAGGCTAGAATTGATCCGCGAGTTGTGTGACGTAATCGAAGCAAGAAAATGAAGCCTCCTAGCAATGGCAAGAGATGGAAAAACCTAAGGCCGATTACGTGTTGAGCAGGCCCCAAAGGAGGGAAGTACCGCTATGGTTTCGTAAATTAATGTTCCCTCGATGGGTATGCAAGAAATCTGAGGAGGGGAGTGAACTTATCCACTATGCGAATCCTTGGGCTCAAGAGTCATGACTACCACATATGGATGGAGCGGCTTCTTCCAAAGTGATGCTTCGAGGCTATGTCCCCGATCATGTCCGGCATGTGATGGCAGAGTTGAGCAATTTCTTTCGCAGCTTTGTGCTAAAGAGTTATCTCTGACCACACTAGAAGAAATGGAAAAATTGGCACCTGTGTTGGTCCGTAAGTTGGAGAAGATATTTCGCCAGTTTCTTCGTTCCGATGGTGCATTTGATTTTGCACCTTCCATACGAGGCAAGGGTGGGTGGCCCCGCATTTAAGTTGGTGCTATGCTATTGAGAGAGTTCTCAAGCATGTTCGGTCCGACCGTAAAAATAAGTGTAAGATTGAGGCTTCCATCGCAGGCTAAAGGTTCGGCAGAGGTGTCGACTTCACATCAAAATACTATGGTGACAACCTTCCTAGCTCGCATTATCCACCCCCTCGTTACAATGCCGATCAAAATGAATCAACCCTCACCCTTTTCCAAGGAGAACTAGGACGGGCAAGTGGTTCAAAAATAAAGACCTTGACAAATTCGAGTGGATCAAGATAATGAATTATATACTTTTCAACCTAGATGAAGTGCTTCCTTACATATAGTAAGTCACAACTCTAAGCCCAAAAGGACTTGTCTTCTACTACTTAATATTCTACATCCAACCCTTTTGTCTCTCGTTGGTATAGGAAATTTCAAAGGCAATTCGCGCCAACGAACGCCGCTGAAGCACATGAATTGACACCCCGCTAGACAGGTGCCGGGCGATGGAAAACCCGATTTCATTTGTTGGTTCAAACGCCGTAATCGGGCCCAATTCATGTTCAATAACGCCTCGCTTGATATGCTAACGAATCGCCTCGATTTCATATATCCCGCTTGAGCTTGCGAGCACGCATCGATCCGGGTATGCATCCCGAGCTCATACAAAGTTGCCAATGGCTTTGAGACCGTGGTTAGGTCATTTACCGGTTATGACGTGAATGGATATCGCTACCACACAACGAGCTATGAGCGAATCGACCAAACCGAAAAACCACAAATACCGGAGTTTTCACTAAAGGTGATGATGGAACTAGCACTAAAGGTTATTATGGAAGAATTGAAGAAATATACGAACTCCATTTCCCGGCTCTAAACGGGTTGCTCCCCTGCCGTGTTTAAGTGCCATTGGTTTGATCCTGAATTAACAAATTCGGACCTCGAACAACTTGGGATTGTTCAGATTCGACAAGATTCCCGTGATGGCCGGAGATGATGTCTACATTGTGGCTCAACATGCCACACAAGTTTATTATCTCCCATGGTGTTGCCGTGGCGACGAGCGGCTAAAGGGTTGGGATGTTGTGCGATGGTATTGCCACACGGTAGACTACCCGTCCCCAAACAGGGACGATTACCATTTTAATGCAAACACATATGAGGGAGAGTTCTTCCAAGAAGAAGGGCTACAAGGTAAATTTGTGATAGAAATAACCGGGCCCAAATCGAAATGGAAGTAGACAATGAAAGTGTTGTTCATGATGAGGAGGACGAGGAGGTTCGAGATGCAAAGGACTTACAGCTACTTGAGAAATTACTTAAGGACAAATGCAAAGGTTGACGCCGTTCCTCCTCCCATGGATCCCGCCAATCTTCATATGTTGGAAGACGCAGACATGGATGATAGTGATCATGAGGATTATGATCCTCGCAAAGGCGAAATCGTGATGTGGATGAGGATTATTTCTAATACATGTAATACTATGCATCTCTTAATAATTATGTTCGATTATTGATTTTTCAATCTCTTCATAATTATGTTCTATTTAATTTTGCATTTTTACTAATTATGTACATCTAATTGATTATTGATTTTGCAGGTCATTCAAAAAGATGCCTCGAACGAATGTCTTGAAGAAAATCGCCAGAAAATTCAAAAGTGTAGCCTCGCTAGGGCAAGGGCAACAGGAAGAGGAAGCGTCGAGCCACCACCACCGCCACAAGGTAGGGGCAAAGGCAGGCGCCGTGCACCCCGACCACCGTCGCCACCACCGCTTGTGCACGAGGAGGAGGAGGCGGAGGAGGAGGAGGAGGCGGAGGCGGAGGCGAGGACGAGGACCTCTCGGCCGCAAAGACGCTGACCGCCGGGCGCACCACGAGGAGGGGACTAGCCGAGTACGGGGGGGGGTCTTCTTCCTCCGCCGAGGCGTGTCTACTTGCGAGGCCCCTCCGCACTCCCGGATCAACAACCTCGTGAGGAGCGTAAAACCGACCATAAGACCAAAGACCACCCCAAGGTAATTTACTTTACACTTTAGCACTACTTTCTTATTTTTCAGGTTTCAAAATCGTAATAGGAACTAATAGTTATTCTTGATCATTTGGGTAGGGGTTTTGTTGTCACCGCGAACTCGGTTCAAGGACGCCTTCCCGCCAAATTCTTGGTATTCCTCGTGGGGAAGCACTACCCCGCCTTGTTAAAATCGACGGAGAAGAGTATCCTGTCACGTCGTTCCACCAAGACTGTAACTTTCGGGACAACTATGATGACGATGGCATAAAATATAATAACAAGGCCATTCATGTGGTCAAAGAGTTTTGGGTAAGTCTATGTCGCGACTTTACAAATACATCGCTCCAAATTCTAATGTTAGAAATAATGACTTATTACATTGCTTCTATGTGCGTAAATACTTCAAGTGCGAGGAGGGATACGAGGCTGAGGCGGATGAAGTGGCTCTAAACGCGCCGTTTCAAGCATGTGGCGACATGTGGTACGTGGCACGCGGCCAGGCCGCCGTCGACGTGGTACGCCTAAAGGAGACCGTAAGGCTCGAAAAGCATGAATGGAAAACGCCGAATCGACCAAAGAACAATACATGGAGGTAATATTGAATGCTCATACTAAGTTTAATTATGCTTAATGTGATTTTTATAATCTGTGTTATACTTGGTGTCCTGTAGGTGATTCCGAGTGGTGCTTGTCGATAGGCGTTCTTTGGGGAGCTTCGGTGGACAGGTGGGTCGATCTGACTATCGGGGCGCCCACAACGACCATCGGGACCGGGCGTGCCATGATGCCGTGTGTACCACACCATCAAGGCAAAGATTAATCTCGCGACCTACCAAGCTAGATATGTAAGTGTTATCCAATTCTTATTTTCTCGATGTGCAACTCAATACTTTCTTACCATTCTAGCCACTTTTCTTTTTCACACACAGAGAGCACACATGGCACGCAAATCAGCACGCCGAGGCCTTTGCTAACTCCCACACGGGCGGTATAAAGATCCCGCTGGTCGTCTTCAACCCCGAGGCTGGTCCCCGGCCTACACCAACCCGACCGCCTACGAGAAGATCGCGAGGGTACACCGGGGCGAGGGAGCAAAGATGGAGAAACCTTCGATCCCCGCCACAACATTGAGGGGGACATCGCCATGATCGCCGGAGGAGGCAAGAAGCACCGGCGGTACTATATAGGTGATAGCGTTATCAACCGGCACAACACAAAGAAGCTACCGAGCTCCGAGCACGCCGGGAGGCCCGTGATACGCGAGCGGCCAACCACTTACCGTGCTACAGCCTCCGGACTTGAGGTTTATATATTTTTATTTAAGGTTCATTTATCGTTGAATACTATTTCTCCGTGTTCTAACTTTGTGTTGAAATAGGCCCGGATAGAGGAAGAGAGGAAGCGACGGGAGGAGGCCGAGGAGAGGGAGCGGGCAAGGGCTCAAGCGGAGCAAGAGAGGGCTCGAACGAGCAAGAGAGGGCGGAGCAAACCGTAAGAGCATGGAAGCTCTCCTAGCGCACCTCCAAATAGGTTGGTGGCCAGGTTGGTGTGCAGCCGCCACCGGAGATCGCTTCCCGCCACCGCCCGTCTTCGTCCCCACCGCCCGCCGTCGCCCCACCGCCCGTCTCCACGGCCACCGTCGATCTTCCCTCCCACCGCATGGAGCCTCTCCTCGTGAGTTTGTCTCCCGTAACTCGAAATATGCATATATGAATGTGAATGGATATGATCTCGAAGTTTTGAATGCACCATGAGATGTGCACGTGGACATGTGGTTGTCGGCCATCGAGCCGTTGTTTTCTTGCAGTTGGAAACCCTCCGTGCGTGGGGAGGTGGTGCCGCCAAATTTCTAACTATTTATCTTCTTTTTTTTCAAGTTAATAGAATCTACCTTGAATTTTGTCTCACAAATTTCTAACTATTTATTTTTGCCTACGTGCGAGAATTCTCATGCCTCGAACCCAACTCCGAACCAATCTCAACCGGACGCTTGGGAACGCTTCGAAGGTTGGAGGCCGTGGGTCCGTAAATTTGTCATGATTTAGGTTCAAAACTTGTGCACTTGAACTTGTGAACTTGGATTTTATGTGAGTTTATGAACTTGTGGTTGCACTCATGGGCATGTGGTTGAACTTGTGACTTGGTTGGATCTTATGTAATATATGTGGTATTATGGATTTATCGAGCTATATATGTGATATTATGCAATCTGCATATATATGTATATATATTTTATATGTGTCATTTATGTGCCGGAACAAAAAAAAAAAAAACACAATTTCCGTGTGTTGCTCACGGAAAGAGGCCAAACCTTTCCCGCGTGAGTGGTGGCGGCTCACGGAAATCGGGTTAAACATATCCCCGTGAGCACTACTTGGCTCACGGGAAGAGCCCGTGATATCCCGTGAGCCACACCGCTAGGCTCACGGGATATCACCCCAAAACGCCGCTTTCACGCAAATGACACGAGCCCATAACGGGTTCAACACACCTCCACCGCTGACGCCGCCCCCTCCCGCTAAGTCTATCCCGTGTGCTAAGTGGGATCACGGGAAAGGATATCCCGTGGGTATATTCGGTGTTCACGGAAAGGGTGATTTCCGGCGCTGCTTCCCGTCCCCGCTATCCCATGTTTTACCCCGGATAGCCTTTTCCGTGAGGAAAGGGTCTTTCCCGTGAGTAAGGGCCTCACGGAAAATTGCCTGGTTCCGGTAGTGCAATGGGAAATAGTGCGAGCTATCCACGACTTCCTCACCAGCGACGAGTATTCTCGTACTTCTCCTTCATTCACGTCAGACAATAGCTGGCTCGGGATGCTTGTTGGATGCAAGTGTGTCCCACTCGCACGTGCATGTCCACTACCATATGTAAAATAGAGACAAAGAAGAAGACCTCGCTCACGAAAGGACTGTTAATGTGTCAAATTGGATTAGATTTTCTTTAAGAATTAGGAGTGGGTTACCCGGCCCTACCTAAGATTAAAATAGCGGGCTATAGCGCCGCTATGGCTGCTGGAGAGGTCTGCCGCTAAGCTATTCAGATTTCCGCTATAGCATCGCTATTTACCATAATTTACCGCTATAGCGCCGCTTATTTCGTATTTCATTTTCTACTAATCTTGTATTTTGGTTAATTAAACTTTCATGAACCATGTTGTAATGCCATATTGATATTTGGTAATGTAATCTTGACTTGTGGAACCTTAGAAACATATTTGTGTTCATCAAATATCATATTTGCCATGTTTTTTTGTCAACAATTACCAGTGTTTTTCATGTTTTTTATAAAAACGCTATTCGTCAGAAGCGCCGCTATAGCGCCGCTATAGCTTCATAGCTCCTCAAAAAAGTTCCCGCTATTTTTAATAGCCCGCTATTTTAAACTTGGGGCCCTACTAGTCATATTATAAGAGTAATAAAAAAGGTTTTCAGTGAAAAGCAATGCAAAGTCAATCAAAAGACAAAAAAAGGTCAATTATTATTACCACGGGTGGAGAAATTCCTAAAATTTACATTCAATTCGTGAACCTTTCATCACCTTAACCCACATGTTAACGAGTCATATTGACTCCCACATGTCATTATGATATGAGTGCAAATCTTGATAGGCTCACTTTTTTTAATCAAGGCAGACCCTTCCATTATAAGTCAACGGAAATACAGCAGTTAAGCCATTGTTCGCTTCAACTTATCAGTCATGGCCTTACAGTGTTTTTTTCTCTCAAAACAAAGTAGCATTATAGCCGCCTATTAGCCATATAAACGACCGGCCGAACAGGCCGTCAGAGAAGTTCAGACAGCATTATTAGATGAAGAATGGCTACCGTAGTTAACTCTAGGTCTATCTGATTCATATTATTACCTGGCAAAAGATAACGATAGCAAGATCATCTAGAGACAGTTTCAAAAAAAAGATCATCTAGAGACAGAGACAGTTCAAAAGATACTACCCTCTATGCCCCTACAGCTAGCAGTAGCCAACTACTACCACCACAGTCCACAGGACAGCAATTGAAGCACTTCATTGCCACCGTACCCTTGATTAATTGCCTTGTCGTCCTTGCTTACGTTGTCATCACATTGATGGTCCGTGTGTTGCAGCTGGCAAAATCTCTCTATCACGGGTGACCAGATCTGACTTCCTGGGCACCCTCCATGGTGCACATACCTACCTTAGCACGCGCTGCCCCTTCCCAGCGGTGCTCCCCGATGCGGGAGGCAGCGCATGGCCCTCCCTAGCGGCTCTCTAGCATAGGCGCGGCAAAGGCGACTCTTCGGCATAGGCTCACCGTCCTCTTCTTCCACGGCACACGTGCGGTCTCAGGCTTCCCTCCCTCCTCGTTGCGGCCTCTGGCTCCCTTCCCCTCTCCAACGCTGGTGAGGGCACTGGATGCGGCGGCCCTCCGGCGAGAATGGCCCTGACGAGCTCCCCTGCTCTCTGCTAGCTCCGGTGACGACCGCTAACCGATGAGGGTATTGGCCTCCATGACAGTAGTCGCTCGTCCATCGGCCAATGAGGGCATTGGATGCGGCGGCCAAACTTCATCCATGGAGAAGAAGACTACAAGGAATGGTGTTTTACGTGGACGGTTCAATTGGTCACGCATAAAAAAGTTAACTTATGATGACGATCGAGAAATCCGTCATGTATCTCACGTCATACATTTGCAAGACCAATTAGAGCCGTCACAGATTAGCATGTTTTTTCGTCATGTACTGTGCTGCACATATAGAAGAGAGGATGACATGTGGCACCCATGTGTCATTTCTTTAGATTGAGTAGCATGTTTTAGGTAGTAGTGTTGGAGTTAGGAGCAAAATATGGGTAGTATGAAAATAGGTGGCTAAATAAAAAGATAAATAGGTATCCGTTTTATGTAGTACTGCTATAGTTGCTCTAAGCAGGGCTATTCCCGCTGCCCCTATAGCTTGCCACTTTGTTAGCCCGACTAGTCAGACCCACCATCTACTCATGCACTTTAGCATCGTAAGCATCTCATCGGGAAAATGAGAGAATGACTCCTTTGAGAACTTGGAACCAAACATGAAACAGGGGACGGCCTCGTCCCCATGCAACTAAACATGGGCCTGTCCTAAACATTGCGATGGAACCAACCCCTCCTTTGTTGTATCCAAACCAAACACGTTTAATCAACACATATAGCAAAGAAAATACCAAAAGACACCAAGATTTATGTGTAAAATCCATTGTGGAGAAAAACCATAGGTGATGATGAGACAAATCTACTATGAGACGAACTGAGTACAAAAGGTGGGAGCCAACAATGAGGGAGGGCGCTCCAAATCCTCCACAGATCTCTCTTTTATTGGTGCGTTTGGTGGATCAAGCTCTCCCCTCTTTCAATAATCTCCCTAACTTAACTCTTTCTATTTTTCTTAAGCAAGAAAGAGGCAACAGAACTGTTTGGGAGGGAGGCACATAGCCCCTTTTGCACTAGATTGTGCTGTTTGGTGAAGAGTCCTTGAAGTTATGAGATATTGCAAATAAATCCAAATGACAATAATTGGAGCTGGTCACCACAGAGGCACAGACCTCGACCTCGTGAAGGAAAATTATTTCTCATCATAGCATGAGTCGATCAACTATAAGGAGGTTGGTTTAGAACTGCCAAAGCAACTAAAATTACAAAAAGCTTAGTACAGCTCCCCGGTTCCTGAAATCTCCTGTCAGGGCCTCAGAGGCTATCCTACTGCACGCACCCAAGTAAGTACAAACTGTTGTTTCATTTCATAGTAATACACAAGCGTAAGTTGCTGACAGTTAACTCTGCAATTGTATAATTTGCAAACTTCAGTCATTTCTTCAGGATTAAAGAATAAGAGAGAGAATCCTCAACTTCTAACAAGCGTGAAATTAAAGGATTTGTAACCAAGCTAGAACTAGATAGAGCTCTGTTTTTTTTTTTTTTTTTTTTTGGTTGCAAAATTGTAACCAAGCTAGAACTAGACGACTGGTTTTTGTTTATTCTCAAATGGCAACAATATATACACGAATCATACTGAAATCACACAGATCCTCAGTTAATAAGTAAGCTGAAATCAGCAATATGTTCCTCATGGACTTCGTTCTTTCAGCAGCAGCTGGCAGCCAGGCACCCGGCCGGCACCGGGAGGTCGGAGCAAGGATGGTGAGCCTGGATGATATCCGCGAGCATGTGGCATCCCTGTTCATCATGCTGAATAGGACGACAGTCATCTTGTTTCGCATCGAGTTCCTGGTGGTCTTCGTCACACTAGTGTTCTTGGCCATGTTCGTCATGGACTTCTACCGCCGCATCATCCACAACTCGTTCATGAGGGCCGTGTTCAGCGTCTTCGACGCGGTCTCCGACTCCATCGTCGTGTACCTCCTGGGGCCATGCAGACGGCACCTTTCAAGAACCAGTTGTTCCCGGTCTGGGCGCTTGTGCTCGTCAACTTCCGTTACAGCGCAGACTACATCTCCGGCTATGGTGTCCCTGACCGCCGTGGGCGAAGGTTCACTGAATGGAACAACGTGTTCAAGCTCCTGGGATCAGCGTTCTTGAATTGGACGCGTGGGTCCAGTTTGGCGGGTTCACTGTGGTCGGTCTGGTGTCTGCAGATAGTGAGGAGCTGCTACAGGTTTTATTCTCATAATCTGGCGTCCGGCACCTTCTGGCATGGCCGGAGTTCCGAGCTTGTTGCAGAGCACATGCGTTCCATGCATGAGCCTAGTGACCAAGGAAGCAGCAGTAGCAACAGCGGAGGAGAGTCGTTCAAGTTCAAGCCAGAGACAATGAAAGGCTACTTGGTGTATGGAGAAACAAAGCAGCAGCAAGGAAGTTTCAAACTGAAGAAGCCTCAGTATGCTTTGTCTACTTCGCGGCCACTGATCACGCTGGACAAGTTCTGGGAGAAGCAGGGGCAGCAGGGTAATAATGAGGCTGTGAAGAAGGACCTCCTCTGGCCTTCGCCTTGTCCAGGCTGCTGCGGTGCAGGTTCGAGGATGTGACGCTGCAACGGTGTATATTTGACACAAACCGGGCTCTGGTAAAGAGCATTGTTGCTGGGAAGGTGGATGCCGGCGATGTCCTCAGGATCATGGAGCTGCAGCTTGCCTTCGTCCATGACTACTTCAACACCCGCTACCCCATGGTCTTCTGTCGTGGGCTCCCATCCCTCTTCATCAGCCTGTTTCTGTCCATGCTGACCATGGGTGCTGTCGTCTGGCTTGCTGTGGACATCCGTAAGGTCTATAAGCCCCCAGTGGAGAGCTTGCCAACATGGTGAAGGGTTTTAATGTCGACGCGATCATCACATGGTCATTTATTATCATGATGATTTTCAAGGAGATGTGGGAGATGCACACCTACTTATGTTCAGACTGGACAAGCTTAATCAAGGCATGCGAGCATGTGCAGCGGAAGTTGAGCGAGAGGATCAAAGAATCCAAATACGAGACATGGATGTACTGCATTCTGCTATATATTTCCAGATCCAATAAGATCACTGATAGGAGATGGCATGGACTCATTGACCAGTATGTCTTCGTGGAGTCCTATGATCACAGGCCAAGGTGTTGGAACCTCATCCACAACCTCACCACAGGAATAGTTCCAAAGAAGGATGATGGGGCAAAGCTCAGGAGCGCCACTAAAGTTCCGGACTGTGTCAGACAGGAAGTCCTGAAGAAGCTCCAAGAACTGACCACTGGCGGCAGAGGAGATGGACGGGAAGGTAGTACTCTGCCCAGGTTCATTAGAACATTGTCCAACTCCAAGACCAACCTTAGCAAGGAGTTGCAGAGGTACCAGGCGTACACTGCACGACCGAGCACTGGCGGCAGTGGCGACGTCGTCGTTCTGCCAACAGCCTCTCACGTCATTCTCGTGTGGCACATCGCAACCAGCCTCTGCGAGATGGAGCTGGCAACAACACACGGCGTCGACCTGGACAGCCCTGGGTTTCCGTGCTCCGTCTTCTCTTGGCTCTCTTCTCTCTTCTCGTCCAACACGTATCTTATGGACGTGGATGATAGGAAAGGTTGCTGCAGCTTTTCTTGGTTCACAAATTGTTGTTGCTCATCCAAATCAAATGACAAGACGGAAGAGAAGAAGCAAGTGAATGGGAAGTTGCCTGCAGGCGAACTCCGGAAAAGGTACATTATTGCGAATAGCTTGTCGCGGTACTGCGCCTACCTGCTAGTTTCAAAGCCTGACCTGATTCCTGATAGCTTCCTTGTTCCCAAGATAGTCTTTCAGAAAGCCGTGAGGAGTGCTCGTGATGGCATTTTCAAAGGCACTGGTTCATTACAGGAAAGGTATAAGGCACTCAAGGTCGAAGCAGAGAAGCCGATCACTTTCAGGGACGACGGCGTCGGCACTGAAAGAGATGAGGAGGATGTGCTGAAACAAGGTGTCGCGCTGGGCATGGAGCTGCTGAAGCCCGACATCAAGGAAGAAGTCCGCTGGGAGATCCTCGCAGGCGTATGGACCGAGCTGCTTATACACATTGCGCCCACGTGGAATGCGCAGGCACACAAGAAGTGTCTCTCGGCAGGGGAGTTCATAACCCACATCTGGGCGTTACTCTGGCACTGTGGCATCCAGAAGAGCAGCTTGTGGCCAAAGGATACTGGGCCTGAAAACAATGAACCACAAGCACAGGTAGGGAATAATGGCAGAGATTGGGCTGCTGGGATCGACAAAAGGCAAACTGGAGGAGATATTATGAGCCACATTGGGATAACCATTGATGAAGTAGATGACAACAAGGGGAAGGGAGCCAAAGAGCTTGAGGCAGGCAACTCAAGTACAAGTACAGTTACAGGACTATTGAGAATGGTGGGGACTGGGAGTTCGGAAATTGAAGAGGTTTCTGGGGATGCGACAACAAATATCCAGAAAGGCATGGCTGGGCAAGCCCAAAACCAGCGGCAGTGAATTCAACCAAGGTCGAAATTGCTCCACATATAAGCAGCAAAAGGTGACCTCAAGGACATGTGCTGAAACTATGCGACCATCAGTGCCAAGGATATTTGTTGATCTTCATTTTGGGAACTTGATTGGCTATTTCGATGCGTGTTGTTAGTGCCTTTTAGTTTCTCATTTAGCTTCACTACGCGTTTGTGGTTATTCTACTCCCATCTCATCTGGGATGGAGGAAGAGTAGACTGTTCTGCATTTTTCTACCTGTACTTGTACTGTAAAGTAAATGAGGTTGTATCATTGTTCTGGCCAGTTTATAATTGGTAACTTGATTCCATGGTTGCGAATAAAAAATCAAATTTGTAAACTAATGGACGTACAGGTTTCATTAATAATGGTAGACTTCTTTTGAGACCGACATTGCCACTAACCGTTCCACAGCCGGCCATCCCCGAAACCTAACTGACACCCAAAACCTCTAACATTACCTATAATCTACCTCCCAGTATTCTCAGATCTAGAAATGGTGACCGGAGACCCAATTCCGGCAAACCACCCAGGCGACAGCCACTACCGAAAACCGGACATTGCCGAGTGTCAGGGGCTTTGCCGAGTGCTGAACGTCGGGCACTCGGCAAAGGCCCTCTTTGCCGAGTGTGAGACCTAAAACACTCGGCAAAGAGGCGGCACTGGCAAAGGTGGCTTTGCCGAAGTGTCCGGCAAAGGTCCAGCACTCGGCAAAACATTCTTCGCCGAGTGCCAGGCACAAAGGCAGCCTGCCGTCTACCTTGGCGGCAGCCGTTAACCTTTGCCGAGTGCGGCCGTTAGCACTCGGCAACGGTGAATTCTTTGCCGAAAGTGACACCCGGTGACACTTTCGGCAAAGAGGCACCTTTGCCGAAAGCCTATCTTTGACACTTTCGGCAAAATTTTTATTTTTTCTCTCTTGAGGCCATTAATTTTTCTGCTCTCCTCATACAATATGTGGTATACCATGTTCAAGTTTTGTGTTTTTTGGAGTTTATTTGCTATATTTAGATAATTAATTTAATTTTTGGCAATTTTTTTTGAATCAAGTCAAATTTGAACTGCAAGTCCTTCGAATATATGAAAAAATGAGTAGAAAATTGATATTCATGGTATTCAACCCACATTGAGGCGATACCCATGAAACCAAAAGAAATTTCGAACATCTTGTTCAGAAACACGAGCTCCACTGCGTGCCCGAGCGGTTTTAAAATTCTATTAAAAAGCAAACAAAATCTGAAAATCATGAAATTTGACGAGGTGTCATGATATCGTGCGTGGAGTCTATGGTAAAAATTAGAGAAGGTTTCGCTCAAGTTGTCACGCATTACATTGCTCACAACCCGAACATCTCAGAAGAAGTTTCATGATTGTTGAGAATGATCCAAATTATTTGCAGTGAAAGTGACAGTCGATTTGTGGTTTGCCTCCAAAACTTTTTTATAGCAAGTAGACATCAATGGTCGGTGTCATGTTAAATTTTGGTAATTTTTGAATACGTTTGATAATTATTAACTTTTTTCTGCAATTGTATAAATGCAATTTGAGCTAAAACTACATGAAATAATGGTCAATTTTACGCTAAAACATCAAATATGTGTTGTGGAGTGAAGTTGACGAGGTATTTTGAAAGTCTGTTGGAACAAATGTTGAAAATATGCTGCAAAAAAAGGAAAAGAGAGAGCAAAAAATGTTTTTAAAAATCCCTTTGCCGAGTGTTTGGTATCGACACTTTCGGCAAAGGCCCTCTTTGCCGAGTGCCTTGGTTTCGCACTCAGCAAAGGTCTAAAGATTAAGAAAAGTTTTAAAAATGTATAAGCATTTTTTTTTTAAAAAAAAAAACCTTTGCCGAGTGCGGATCGGGTGGCACTTTCGGCAAAAAGCAGCCTTTGCCGAGTGCCCCTCGATCCGGCACTCGGCAAAGGACTAAAACGATTTTTAATACAATTTGGCTTTGCCGAAGTGCCGAATCGCTGCCGCCGCTCACTCACACACGCACACACCGCGCACACTCACACACGCACACACCCACCATGCCGCCGACCGCGCCCGCCGCGCCCCCCCGCCCCGCCCGCCGCCACTCCGCCGCCTCCACGCCATCACCACCACGCGCGCCGACCAACTCCACGCCCCCCGGCCCCCACCGCCCGCCGCTTTGGAGCCCGCCCCGTCTTCCGCCCACCACCCGGCCGCCTCCACGCCGCACACGCTGCCACCGCCCCCCAGTCCTCGCCACCGCCGGCCGGCAGCACCGCCACCGGCCGCCGTCCCGCCACCGCCCGGAGAAGAAGAAGAGAGGAGGAGAAAGAAGGAGAGGTGGAGGAGAAGAAGGAGAGGAGGAGGAGGAGGCGTCCCCCGCGCCCCACATAGCACCGCTCCACGCTGTCCCCCCGGCCTCCCGACACTGCCCTCGACGCCTTGAAGCCGCCCGTGACGCTGCCCTCCACGCCCGACGCCGCCCCCTGCCGCGTGAGCTCCCCATCGACCCTCAGCCTTTTTCGAGGGCAACTCGGAAGCACAATTGAAGGGACCAATAAGACCTTGACACATGAAGAGTGGCGCAAGATCATGCTATATATACTGACCAACCTTTACGAAGTGGAGAAGTACATCGCATAAGCCACTATTCTTAAATTACTCGTTTCTCGAACTATTCCGTGCTCATGGGTGTTTAAACCCCCCTTGTTTCTCGTCGGTGCAGGGGAATTTCTTCAACTATTCTCGCGGCGATCAAGGCAACCTAACCAGCGAGGAATGTGATAACCTTCTTAAAGAGGGCGCGGAAGTGGAAGGCCTGATTTCATTTTGTGGTTCAAACAAGGTAGTGTCCAATTTAGCTCATCCTTACTTTGACATTACAAGTTGCATTTACGTGTGAATGAAATGACGATGCGTATATGCTTGAGCTTGCAGGCCCAGACCGATGCGTCTGTGAGTGCCGAAGTTGAGACAAAGTTGCCGATGGCTTTTTACTATAGGGTTAGGTCATTTAACGCTTATGACATGAATGGATATCGTTTTCACACAACAAGATACGGCGAGTCGGCCCAATCGAAGAACAACAACTTCCGGAGTGTTCACTCCTGGCATCAATGGGGTCGAGTATTATGGAAGAGTTGAAGAAATATATGAACTCGAGTTTCATGGCAAGAATCCTTTTAATCCTGTCATATCAAATGCCATTGGTTTGATCCTGAAAAAACGAGACGGACCCCTAATCTTGGGCTAGTCGAGATTCGACAGGACTCCGTCTACCCAGGATGGGATGTCTATATCGTGGCTCAACAGGCCACCGCGATTTATTATCTGTCTTACCCGTGCCAAGATGATGAGCGTCTTAAGGGTTGGGATGTTGTGAACAAGGTATTGCCACACAGTAAACTACCTCTCCCAAACAATCAAGATTACAACTTTGACCCGAACACATATGTCGGAGAGTTCTTCGAAGAAGATGGGCAACAAAAGGGAGCTTTGAGATAGACCAATCTGAAAGAGTTGTAGACAATGAAAGGGTTGTTGACGAGGAGGCTGGAGATGAGGTTACAAATGTGAACGACTTAGAATTACTTGGCGATTGGAATTAGGCATCCACATTGATAATCATCCTCCAGCTAATGATCAAGCTAATACCGGTATTGATGATGATATCGACATGCGTGATAGTGATGATGAGACTTATGATCCAGCTAATCCCAATCATGATGATTATTTCTAATACATGTAATGTTACCTTCTAGTTATGATTTGTTTATTTTGCATCTCGTATTGTTCATTTTGCATGTCTTTGTAATTATGTTTTGTTCATTTTGCGGGTGATTGAAAAAAATGCCGGGTGGTACCAAGAAGCTCTCGGCCTTCTACAATTCTGCAAAAAGCATCGTTGTGGGACGACTAGGAGGAGGAGGAGGAGGAGGAGGACGTAGGGGGAGGAGGAGGAGGAGGAGGAGGACGCAGGAGTGGGCCGCAGAGGTCATCGAGCTGCTCAGCCACCACCCGAGCCGACCCCGCCTCCCTCCCGGGGACGACCGTGATGATGATGAGGAGGAGGAGGAGGAGGAGGAGGCGGGGCGGGGGCGGGGGCGGGGATGAGGACGGGGCCAAGGGCGGGGGCGGGGGGCGAGGGGCGAGGGGCGAGGGGGCGGGGGCGAGGTGGGCGAGGAGGAGGCGGCAGAGGCAGGAGGTTCCACTTCCTCTGCCCCAAAGTTGTACCAGAGGGGGGTCCCTCGGCGCTCCCGAGGAGACCGATACCTTTGTATAGTCGCCCGGTGATTTGACCCACTGGGGAAATGTAAGTAACATTACATGTTATCCCCCGATTGTCTCATTTGCTATGTTCTAGCCCAAAATAGATACTACTATTTTTTCTTGGATCACTTGGGTAGGTCTTTTTTGGTTGTTGAAGCAGATGGTCACACAAGACAGCCCAATGGCATTCTTGGGATTCTTTGCAAGCAACACTTCCCTGGCTTGGTGCAGTTTGCCGGTGTGTGGACACCGGCCACGACGTTTGAGCACTACGAGAACGGGGCAAATGCTCCGGAGAGGGGTGGCCGGGTCTTCCCAACAAGCAGGAGCGGGTGCTAGGGGAGTTCTTGGTAAGTCTTCGTCTACATGCCACGTCGCACTCCCTTTAATTGGAGATTCTTGAAATAAATACTGGATACATCATGTCTATATGCAGGATTTCTTCAGAATCGAGCCAGGACAGGAGGTGCTGGCGAGGCAGGTGGCTAAAAAAGCCTGTTACAAGCTCGTGAAGGACTTCATTTATGAGGCGCGTGTCCAGGCCGTCGTTGACTACTACCGGAAAGTCCTTCGTCAAAAGATGGACAAAGAGGGCGCGAGAGAGGTGTTCTTGACCAAGGATCAATACATGAGGGTAAATAGTACATTAATTCTAACCTTTCCTGAGATTAAGTAAGCTTAATTTTATCCTCTTATATGTCATTTACTTGATGTCGTGTAGGTGGCTCCCTGGTGGTGCGCTACGCACTTGGACTGCTGGGAGGTGTTCTTGGACAAGTGGTGCGACCCCGAGTGGCTCCGTCAGCACCAGGAGGCACGGGAGCGGCGTAGGATGATGCAAGGTGCACCACACCATCAAGGCAGCCTTAGCCTCCCGGCGTACGCAGCCAGATATGTACGCTCAAACCATTTCTTTATAATCATCCTTCACGCTTAATCCTGCATAATTTGTAATCATCCTGCTATTTCTTTTCGCAGTCGGCGGCACATGAAGGCCGTCAAGTCAACTTGTTTGAGGCATGGGCACTGGCACACAAGGGCAAGGCGACATCCGACGTCACCTTCAACCCGGCGGACCCGCCTGAGGTGTACACCAACCCGTCCGCCCACACCCGCATCAGCACGTACACAGAGGGGGCAAGGGAGGTCCATGGGCTAGAGTTCGATCCCACCACCAAGCCCATCGATGCCGAGGTCGTCATGAGGGTGGGAGGAGGGAAGAAGCACGGGCGGTACTGGCTAGCTGACGGCTCGATCTCCTCGAGTCGTAGCCTCTCCCAGATTCGAGCCGAGAGCACGAGAGGGAGCCAGGCCATATGCCGATGGCTGGACACTACACAGCACCTTGTGGCTGCACTCCAGGTTATTTGTGTTTCATTCGCCGTTCATTGATCAGTACATATCTTTTGCTTTGCATTGATTATCACATATCTTTGCTTTATTACCTATTGTAGGCCCAGCTGGAACAAGAGAGGAGGCAACGTGAGCAGGAGGCGGCGGAAGCTCGGGAGAGGGAGGCGGCCAACTTCCAGAGCGTAACGGCGTTGTACCAGTACATTCAGACTCTTGGGGTAGCAAACAACGGGCCTCCGCCACCGAACTTGGTTTTCGTTCCTCCACCTCCGCTGCACCAGGATCCTTTTGTTACTCCCGTGAGTTTGCCTTCTCTACCTTAAGTTCATCACTTGTATTATGAAAGTTTGAAAACGCTAGCAAGTATGAATGCTTAATTCTTAATCACACATGCAATGTCGTCTCTTTTTGCGCAGAGGCAGTCGGCGGCGGAGTCGAATGAGCCACCAGCAGGAGACACACCTCAAGGCGGTGCGAACACATGGCCCCGTGGGATCCTCGTCACCATTAGAGGTACATGACTTGCGCACTTGTGGACGTTGGATATGGATGTTGGACTTGTGGATGGATGGATGGACTTGGTGTGATGGATGGATTTGTGGATAATGGACTTTTGTGGACTTTATGTGTGTATGTGGGAATTTGTGAACTTATGTGATGGATGGATGATTTATGTGGACTTTTGTGATATATGCGATGGATGGATAATATATGTGATCTGTGATTATATGTGATCTGTGAATATATATTGTCATGTGTGAATTTGCATGAATAAAATCAAGAAACAAAAAAGAAAAAAAAATTGGGCCTTTGCCAAGTGCAATGACCAAATTGGGCCTTTGCCGAGTGCCATGACCACGACACTCGGCAAAGATTCTCGGCTTTGCCGAGTGCCAAGGTCGTGACACTCGGCAAAGGTCCCGGCTTTGCCGAGTGCCCTGTTGGAGGCACTCGGCAAAGCCATCCTCTTTGCCGAGTGCCGGGCGGTGACACTTGGCAAAGGGTTCGGGCTTTGCCGAGTGCCTAACTTCGGCAAAGCCTCCACCTTTGTCGAGTGCCCGAAAAAGGCACTCGGCAAAAGAAGCCTTTGCCGTAACTTGCTTCGGCTGAAGGTCTTTGCCGAGTGTTACACTCGGCAAAGCCTTTGCCGAAGTGTTATAGTGGCTTTGCCGCGCCGGCACTCGGCAAAGAAGGGAAATCCGGTAGTGAGCAAGGTCACCTCCGCATTCATGTGCTATCATTGCCGGCCATCCCCGATACCTAAACTCATAACCAAAACGTAGGAAATGGGGTCTCCATTGCCTGTTCTACTTTTCAGTATTCTCACTAGCATCGTGCCCGTGCGTTGCTACGAGATAGCTAAATTATATACAAAAACACACGGGTCGCATGAGAAGATAACACTGAAATTAAATAATGATATTAAAGTGACATATAATCCAAACACGCAAGTTTTTAGAAATTAACACAGTCATACCGCGGTGTCGCGAGGTTTATGAATTTATCATGTGCCTCAAATAAGCTATTCACGGCTGTATGTATCATTGGGCATATATGAGGAACTCAAAAGTAAAAAGAATCATGCCAATTTTCCAGCAATCACATAATTTACATGCAAATCAAGTGCCAATAACTGTAGGACCACACCTGGCAACCACGCCTCGATGGCACGACAACCTTGATTCTTATCAGAGGTTTAATAAACCGTGTAATGATGACAATGGCAATTCATATTAGGTAACTGAGAGTTGGTGGAGCAACTGAAATAACTGACCTGTGATGAAATATATGTGAGAGTAGTCAGTTTGCTAACACAAATGGAATATTTCATAAAGCACATAAATTTGAAGTTCACAAATTCACATGTTAATTGAATTGGCCAAACAATTATTACCATTCAGTCACAGTATGTTGATTCAGTCTACACATTATAAATTGCATAGAGTTCCAGCGATAATTCAGGCTTGCTGCACACCGTAAACAAATTTGACAAAAAAATATAATGTCCTTGTCGATTGAATTGGTACAACCTACGGGAGCTCCATATGGGGGTGCATGCAAAGGTCTTTATATCAGTTAAAAAGGATTTGTATATAGGGGTCACCAAACAATGATTGGAAATCCCTTACTCAGGTATATCTAACAACAAAATAAGTTAAAAACAAGTTTGGTTACATTTGCAGTATAGTGCTGAGAAAGCAAATTGGTTAACCTGATTGGCACTACTTTTATGTGCCTGTAGCTGCATGGCCAGGCTACTAAAAAATTATCATGACCTACCAAGTGATGACTACTGAAAATTTCACTATGTTTCCCTAACATGAGAATATCATAGTAGCATCATAGTTTTCTTTCCATGTGTGTATGGTCAAATAAAAAAAAAAAAAAAAACAAAATCATGGTTGGCTCCCTAAGGAAGATCTGCAAGGCATTCGGGTGATCAAGCATTCTCAAATCTATATGTTCCTAAAATAAATTTGAATGGAAAAGCATCAGTTAGCCATGATCACAATAAGCAAAATTTTGCATCTATTCTCAAATCTATATGTTCATAAAATAAAGTAGAATGGAAAAGCATCATTCTCAAATAAATTTTCCACCATTCTCAGATCTAAAATAAATGTGTTAACCCATCATTCAGTAGCAATTCAGAAACACGATCATAGCTAAAACTTTCACCATCTATACATCCCTTGTGTAAAAATCTTGCAAATGTCGCCACCATACCAGTTCCATGGCAGTGACCATTCGGCAGCAGACATGGCTCAGAGTACAGCCAAAAAAATGCTATACTATGCAAGTAGAATTTTATATGGTACTGAACTTTGTTGTAATCCGAGACCAAATTGTAAAAGATTTAGAAACTTATAAAACACTGTAATTGAAAAATGCTTAGCGACATACTAACAACAGGCCATGTGTCAAACAAGAAAATATCTCATTCTATAACACTTCCATTATATAATTATTTTTCTATCCTCCAAATTCAGTACCACATCTCCTTAAACCTGCTATAAGATCAAAAGTAATTACAGCTCTATTTTTAACATTCAGCACCTTGTATAGTTGTATTAATCCAGTAATCTCATCCTCTGAAGAAAGCTAGCTGTCACCTGGAGCCACACAAGTGTTTAAAAAAAAAAAAAAAACAGATTAAATTCAACATGTATTGCATATCCTAGTGTCTTCAACTCAACACCAAATCGGAGCAAGTACAACATAATTGTTCAAAAACATTGATCCTAGATTTTGACTGAATCGGAGACCTCATGTGAGCCCGCCCACTCCCCTTCCTTCTACCCCCGATTCCGTTGAGTTGTGAATGGTTCAGATGTCCTGTAATTTCAGTACTACTGCTTCGATTTCAGTTGCTGTGTGCCTAGCGTGCTAATTGAGATATTAGATGCAGATAAGTGTGGATTTCAGTCAGCGGCTTTGAGCCTGCTGTTTCGATTTCAGAAATCTCCCAGAAATCGAAACCAAAGAAGGAGCGAGCAGTAGCAATGTGGTTGTACCTGGAGATTGACGGCGAGGAGCAAGTGCGCGATGGGGTCCTTCCTGAGGTGCGCGCGGCGGAAGGCGGCAGTGACGTGGTTGTCGTCGCGGGCGACCTCGTGGTCGAGTCTGGCATCTTGCCACGCGTCCACCGCCGCAGGAGCCGCGGGGTGGTGCAGCAGGCCGTGGCGTCGTTGGCGCTTGTTGCGGGAAGGCGCGGCTCAGGGATGAGAGCTCGCGAAAGAGGCTCGGGGGGCGGCGGGCTCGCGGCGGACAGGAGGAGCAGCGCGTGACGGCGGTTAAACAAGGCAACAGCGCCGAGGGCCTCTTGTCTCACGCGAGGCAATCACGCGGATGGGGCTTCAATCAAGCGGCCTTGCCAAGTTGAGACCGGTGAGGAAATCATGCGTGATCTTTTGTCTATCAGCGTTGACTACGGTGGCATTGTACGAAGGCTCGTTCACCACGGTGTGGAGCGGGGTATCGCACGGCAAGGCGACGGAGCGAAAAGTTTTTACCGCGGGTGGATGTCCCCGTTTTACATTTTTTAGTTGTGAGTGATATCTGAAAATAGTGACCGCACATTCAGTCATGATGAATCTCCAGACTGGCTGCCTCGGTGACATAGTGGCAAAAAAATTGGCGCCCTAGTTGTGGTCCATGTACCTTTCCACGTGTATGCCTCTATTTTTCAATGTAGCACTACCCATCCTCACATACATGGGCCAGCATTTTCAAAACAACATATACGGGCCAATGTAGTGCTACCCATCCTCACCGCGCGAACACCTGTGACACCCCCACCCCCGTCAAGATGTGGCTCACCCTCACATTGACCACGAGGAGAGAGGAGAAGATGAAGTTTTCACCATGACCGTGAGAAGAGTTGAGAATGGAACAAAAAAATGATTTGGCAGCATTTAAATATTTTTCGAAACTAATTTTTGGGAATTGTTGGAGGTGTGGTTGTTTTTTTACCTAGCAATATGTTTTAGAATAGTTGCAAAACCATATTTTTGGAAGTACTTTTTTTGTACAGTTGGAGATGCTCTTAGGACAGAAAGTACCGAGGAATATCTCTTTTCATCCTCCTCAAAAAATAAGATTGTGAGTGATTTTACCAAACTGTCGGAGATGCTATCCATTCTATTTTCTAATAAATTAGCCCAAAAAATGATAACTCTTAAAAAATCTTACAAAAGTTAGAAACATATGGCTATCTATCTAGATGCATAGCAAAAACTATCTATCTAGAAAAAGCCAAAGTAACTCACAATTTCAAACGGATATATGAAGCAATATACATGAGAAGCAACATCATAGAGTTAAGGAGTTCACCAGAGAACATAGAGTACTACGTCTCTTTGCAAATTGAGGACCATCTATGGACAGCGTCAACATTAAGAAAATTCTGTTCCCATAAATTCCATTTTCGCTAGCTAGACGAAGGAGCATAAATAGCAGAGCTGAAATGTAATATAATGCACTGCTGGCAGGCCCTAACTAGCCAATAACCTGATGAGCAAAGTTGAGCTGGAATATGTAGAAACTGGCCAGATACTAAATGCAGATCATCAAAAATTCAAGATGAGTAGCTGGAACAGAGCACGTACAGGTGACAAGGTTGATGATCCACATATGGAAGAAGAGGGCATAAGGGATCCCCTTGTCCTCCGCGTTCCTCTGGTCCATGGCACAGCCAGGGCAGCCGTCGAAGTACACATCAGGCTTGGTCTCCAGCAATGGCACACATACCTCGCCATTGCCGCTGGCCATCTTCCCTTTCTCTTCTTGCTTGGTTTCTTACCTTGTGCATGCAGCTGGTTCTATGTATATGTATATGTATATATAAATGCCAGAATGATGTGCGTGCAGGTACTCTTTTGATGAGGTCAATCTGGACGAGAAACAAAAAGTCAGAAGTGATCATGCATCTGCGGATGGAATCTCAGCTCAATAATGCAAGGTGATCGAGCCCTGACTGATTGACTGATCAATACACCCTCATATCTCTGCGATCCCATAAACTATCTGCATATGCACGCACGCTGCTCGCGTTAAAGAACTAACTAGTGGAAGAGATCTAATAAACTATCTGTTATGCACGCACGCTGCTCGTGTTAAAGAATTAACTAGTGGGACGAAACTACTGGTTTGGGAGACTAACATTTTTTAGATTAAGGAAAATGTTTCCGGCCTACCCCATTCACAAGTGAATGAGTACATCCCTGCAATACAAACTCAAGGATACGTAGGCTGTGCCTTATGTTGTAAAGTGAGGCCGTAAAATGTCACATCGGGCATTGCGGTACACATTTGGGGTACGAAACGTGGTCCAATTACAAAATAAATTATCGATTCGGTCTGTAAACGATGAGACTAATTTACTAAGCCTAATTAATCCGTCGTTAGAGCATGTGTTACTGTAGCAGTTTCATGTCTAAGCACGGCCTAATTAGGCTCATTAGATTCGTCTCGCGATTTACAAGCTAACGGTGCAATCGGTTTTTTATTTCGACTAGATTTAGTGCTCCATGCATGCTCCGACATATTCGATGTGATAATTTCTGGAAGTTTGAAGAATGGATCTAAACAGGGCCTTAGACCCAAATCCGATGACCCGGACTAAAAACAACATAACACCTAACACAGACGGAAAAACACATAGTTCACACAAAGCCACAAGAAACTCGTTCTCAATTCTTCTGCTATGTCTCCATTCGATCCTCCCAAAAAAATCTAGCACCAAGACTTCAATTCGTCTACCGTCATCTTTCAAAACCCTCATCTCTTCCTCTTTAGACAACTAAGACCAGTGTCTTAGTTGTCCAATATGCACTACTGGAAACATGTGCTTCGTTACACTTTCGGCGAACCACGCTCGGCGAAAAATTCATAGCCAAAGGCCTATTTGCCGCGCCTTTTGTCGGGCACTTTCGGCAAAGGTTTTGCCGAGTGCCGCCCCGGTACTTTCGGCAAAGAAAAATGCACCGTTAGGGCGCCTGCGCCGTTATCGCAGCATTTTATTTTTTAAAAAAATTGCTTTGCGAAGTGTCGACACTTCGGCAAAGTATTTATTTATTTTTATTTTTTTTGAAAAACACTTTGCCGAGTGTCAACACTTCGGCAAAGTATTTAATTTTTTTGAAACATACTTTGCCGAATAATACTTTTGTCGAGTGTCGACACTTTCGGCAAAGTATTTAATTTTTTTAAAAAATTCTTTGCCGAGTGCTAGCTGTCCGGGCACTCAGCAAAGAACCAAAAAAATTGCCGATTGCCATGGTCAGTGACTACACGTAGGCACTGTACAGTTGAATTCTATTTCAGTAGCATGGTAAGAATGTAAAATAATAACTCATATGTATATGTTTTGCCTCAGTAAACTAACATCTAGTGGCACCAAATAAGCATAAGTTTCAAATAACAAACTGAGGCCTGCACCAGTATGAGCAGCTGAGGCTGCTTAAGACAAACATATGAAAGATTCGCAAAAGAAAAGACAAGCATATGAAAGAAATTTTGGTGACACATAATGTTCAGCACATTCTATTCAGTTCAGCTAAGTTAGAACTTGGCGCATGCCACTCAGTTCAGTTCTTGAAGAGCTATTGCTGTCATTGCTTTCCCACAATTCAAACAGTTTTGGATAACATATATAAATCAAAATGTTCAAGTAAAAATACCTTCTAGTTGTGACAGGCCTTCCTGTGCCACCACCTTTTGAGTGCTGCGGTGACTTCTTGTCATCCTTCATCTAGTAGAAAATAAATATATTACTAATCAGCAAAATACAATTATCATTTTTTTCAAGAATATAGAGAGGTTAGACCATTACTCTGTCATGTGGCCATTTAGCATAATACAATTATCACTTTTTTTCAAGAATCATAGTCACAGCAAAGGGGGAACTGATAAAGAAAAATCATATCATTGTTTCTACCTTAATTTAAATAGTTCGATGGAACATTTTCAATTACTGAATGCGTGTACAGTCATGTATACTTCTATATAGTGCCTCTGACACACATGAGAACAAGTATTATATATATCTGGCACCTAAGGATAAGATACTACGTACTCAACTTGGCATGTTTTGTTTTAGTTACTGCCTAGAGCCAATCAGTGAAAATTCTTAGGTTGGTAAAAAGTCAGCTTACCAACACAACTTGGCATGTTTTGTTTTAGTTACTGCCTAGAGCCAATCAGTGAAAATTCTTAGGTTGGTACAAAAGTCAGCTTACCAACATTGTGTTGTGGTACAGAGCTCTACTTGAGCCTTCCATGTCATAAATTCTTATGCACCCAGACACTACCTCTCCTGAAGAACTTGCCTAAAAAATGCAGTGCTTGAATGATGAGCTAATATCTCTACAGGAAATATTTAGACTGGTTCTTGATATCTGAGAAGTGCATATGTCAGATATGAAAATCAGAAACCAGTTACCAATCTAAAGTAAACACAGTCTACGTTCAACTGAGTTGAGAAGGAGGTAAAAACAAGCCTGTATTGAATTGACCACGTATAAAATGAAGCCTGCAGGAAAAAAGTACTTTGTAGGAAAAAACAAGCCTGTATTGAATTGAACACAGCAGAAACTCAGTTTCACACACTGACCTGCATCCAGAAGAAGAATTTTCTGCTGTCACACATAACTGACCTGCATCCAGAAACTTTAAGGAGCACTTCAGCAGCAGGGTGCAGAATTTGCTACCTGTGCGCTAGATGGGGCAAGATGCCAACAGATAAGACTGGACCAACCACGGGCAATCAGAAGTAGTGCAGCCCAGCACTGCACATGCTCTGGCACCTAATCACTGCATTACTAATTCACCATATGGCTGTACAAACAAGTTCAATATAAGTTGAGGAAGGAAATTCAAAACTCAGGTCTCAATGATTCATGCCACCATGAGCATTAAGCATTTGAACAAATAATCAGATTACAAGTCCAATTATGCCTCAAGCAGAATAGAAAGATTTTTAAAAAACAGCAATTTAGGAATTTGTACTATGAAAGCACTGAAATCTCACGTAGCCATAATTAACTATTCTAGAGAAACATGGATGAAATAGCCAAGTACAGTACAGCTAAATTATGATAGTTTGCACATTCATAGATATGCTGCAAGTGAAATAGCAAATTGATAGGTGTTTCATAGAAGCACAAATAACTAGTACTAAATGAAATCCACTAAAATAAATGAAATCTACTAGAATAGCATGGGTCGATCCAATGAAATCTGCTAGATAGGTATTATCACTTATCAGAATCTTATAATAAAATCACAGCTGCAGACTAGCACATATCATTTTTTCTGCAAATATAGTTGATAAAAGAGGAAGTGAACTCGACAGAGCAGTCACCGTCCCAGTCACTCCATTCGAGAAACACAAGCCGAGGGGCAGAAACAGTAGCACGAAACAGCAACACCAACGGGGAGCCGGGGACGAGCCGGTAGCCGGGGACGGGGAGCCGGGGGCGGGCCGCCGGTGGCTGACCCGGGTCGGCGGCTGGCAGGCGGGCGGGGCGGGACGGCGCGCAGGCGGGCGGGGCGGGGCGGAGTGCCGGCGGCGGGCCGGGGAAGGCGGCGGCGTGTGTGGGTGCTCTGTGCATGTGCGTGTATGGGTGCGTCTGTGGTGTGTGTGTGGGTGCGTCTGTGTGCGCGCGTCTGCCTGAGTGTTGGCCGGTTCGCCGAGTGCCGCGATCTGTCACTCGACAAAGAGTGAACAGTGTCACTTTGCCGAGTGCGCCGCTCGGTAAAGACAAACCCTAACAGATTTTTTTAAAAGAATTAATTATTTTTGAAAAATTCTTTGCCGAGTGTCGACACTAAGTACAGAATTAATTTTTTTAAAAAAACTCTTTTGCCGAGTGCCTAAGATCGACACTTTCGGCAAAGGGAGCACTTTGCATAGTATCAAAGACCGACACTCGGCAAAGGGACCACTTTGCCGAGTGTCACGACCGACACTCGGCAAATCGATTTTTTTTTTTTTTTTGGATTTTGTCCTCTAAATTTTTTCTGCAGTCCTCCTACAGTACTTGGTACTCCATGTCTAAATTTGGTACATTTTTCGGACTGTTTGCTATATTTCTTGAATTTATTTCACTTAATTGAATTTTTTGGGATAAGGCAAATTTGAACTGCAAGTCATTCGAATAATGAAAAAAATGAATGAAAAAAATTATATTCGTGTTCATGAGTGAAATGTGAGGCAGTATTCAGGAATAGACCAAAAATTCCGAACATCTTGTTCACGAGACATAACCACATACTTTGGCCAAATTATTTTTAAATTCTATAAAAGAAAATTAAGTCTGAAAATCATGAGACTTGTCAATATTTCATGATTTCTTGTGCAGAGGCTGTGATAAAAATTTCCGAAGGTTTTAACACAAGTTGGCACGTAAGATGCTTCAAATGTTAGAGAATGCTTCTCAACTTTCTGAATCTTCAACTTTCTCAACTTATGCGAAACCTTCTCAATTTTTTATTATAGCCTCCACATAGGATATCATGACAATTTGACAAGTTTCACGATTTTCGGACTTTGTTTGCTTTTATAAAATTTAAAAACTATTCACCCGTAAGTGAATGGTCATGTTTAAATGAACAAGATATTCAAAATTTTTGGTCTATTAGTGGATTCAGCCTCCAACTACACTTAAAAAGCACGAATATCAGTTTTGAATCACTGAATTCCATTACTCGATGCACATGCAGTTCAAATTTGCGTTTTTCAAAAAAAATTCAATTAAATAGAATAAATTAACTAAATATAGAAAAAAGCCATCAAAATGTACCAAATTTGGACATGAAGTACCTGGCACTGTAGGAGGGCTAAAAAATTGGGGACCAAAATCTAAAAAAAAAAAAAATTACTTTGCCGAGTGCCAAACATTTGGCACTCGACAAACATGGACGGCGACCGCCAGGCCGTTAGCATGGAGCCGCCTTTGCCGAGTGCCTGGCCGCGCAAGTGCGAGAAACTTCGGCGAAGAGCTGCTTCGCCCGAGTGTTTTTCTTTGTCGAGTGCGGCACTTTCGGCGAAAGCGACTCTTTTGCCGAGTGCCCGATTTTTTGACACTTCGGCAAAGCCCGGCTTTACTTCGGCGAAGTGCCTGTTTCTGGTAGTCATGTCCCGGCCCTCTAAAAATGACCTACAGGAAAGAGTTAGTTGGGGGAAGGCATGAAGTTTCAGCCCACCATTGCTATACTTTTTCAGCCACTATATATTTCACCGGCAGGAACTGAATGACCCATTGCCGGTACCGGTAGGCGAAACAGTGTTTCGGCACCCGCATCAGTTTTGTGGTCATCAGATTCAGACGTATGTAGGCGAGACAAACAAAAGGCTTTCGGTCAAAGTCATGCCGAAAGGGCTTTTGTCCGTCTCCGCCACGAGCTATCGCAAGGGCATGTGTCTTTCGTTTGACGTAATTTAATAGATGTGATGTCATATGGTGCTAATAGATGTGATGTCGTATGGTGCTAATATATGTGATGTCATATGGTGCTGTGCAGGTTGGTCTATTCGTCGAAGGTGCAAAGCGATCGGAACGGCCGAAAAGATGGTGGTCGCGTGGCCCCTTTCCTTTCGGCAAGGCCCCTTTCCACACTCGTAACTAAGCTAGATGGGGTTTCCCGTCAGTTAGAAGTGAAGAATCAAAGGTCCTGTTTGTTTTCCCGATGCTGAATCACGCGTTCGCGTTTGAGCTAACGCGGCTCAAAGGCCGCGTTTTGGGAATCGCCGAGCCGTGTTCATTTTTTTGCTGCGAACGCGCTTATGAGCGGGAAACAAACACGCCCAAAGACAGAACAGGGACAGAAGGAAGGGCTCACATAGAAGCCAAAACTGGAGCAAAGAGACCCGGCGGGTTCAGGGGCAGGGGTGGGTTTCCACGCAAATAATAGTCTAGGGCGGGGGCGGGTTTTGTGTCAGGTTTGGTGCGGGTCCATGGATGTTCCAACCGGCGCCGACCTGCCCGTTGCTATCCCTACCCACGACCCTTCCTCTCCCTAGCTAGTCGTGCGTCCTCCACCCCTTTCTCTCTCCCGACGCTGACCGCCTCTCACCTGCCTCTCCCCATGACACCAGCCGCCCCACCCCTTTCTCTCCCCCAGACAACCTTCGGCGGGACATGGCAGATCTAGCAGGGGGCGCAGCAGATCCGGCAGGAGACAGGGGTGGATGAAGGCGAAGGGCCCAATCCGGCGTGGTGCCAGCGGTGCAAAAACCAGAGTGCAGACCAGGTATGTGGGGGTCACGTGCCCGGATTTGATAGATGAGGGAGAGCACTGTAATGCAGTTTTCAAGTTGAGGGAAAAGCTGACTATTGCAATAGCCGAGGGAGATAAAGTGGACTTTTTCCATTGTAAAATTTTAGCGGTGTGCTCGCCCCGTCTCTGAAAATCTCCTTTGCCCATTTCTATAAGAGCATCTCTAAGAGACTAGCCAAATGACTTTCTAAAGCTAAATTAGCTATTACTAAGAAAAATTGCTCCCAACAGACTCTCTATGTGACTATTCAAAATGACTAGCTGTCTATCCCTCCTTATTTGCTCTCTACTTTTGGATAACCTACCTCACTAGCTATCCTTTACAGAGTCTATTGGAGCACCCTAGTATTTTCTTATCAAATCTATTTTAGAGAGTAGTTAAATCATTAAATTTGACTAGTCTTTTAGCTAATCTCTTGGAGATGCTCTAAGGTGCTTTTGTAGTAGCGTTTAGAGGTGCTCACTATAGGATATGGTGTGCGAGCATGCTTTTGTGTGTGAACGCCTGACTAAGAAAAAAAGAAACCATCAAGCAGGGCACAACAAAAAATAATGAAAAACAACAAAGAAGCGTACATTCGCTGAAATTTCCGAGGGCCTTCGGCGGAAATACATATTTGGCAGGCATATATTCATTTCCCTTCCAAAAACCTAACCTGTCATCGGCTCCGGCTATATATAGCCATCATCTTGCACTGACTTCGTTCCCCACAGGACCTGGCCGGCTCATCATCGATCACCAAGCAAGGCGAGTTGTGACCTTGTGGGTAAATAGTTCCTCCCTCCCTTGTGCAAATTCAAGGAATAATAGTAGTACTATGTTGCAACTTACTTACGTCAATTAATTCTTAGCAGTGAAGAATTGAAGGCACGATGAGTTCATCCGTGACAGCCGTCCGAGATAGGAGTGACTTGAAACAAGTTATGGCTAAGGCTAATGAAAAGCTGGTATATCTTGACTCGTTTTGCACACATACAGTAAACTATATATACTGACAGATTTCAATATCGTTCAGTAGTCACGTTCAGTAGTCATGTTTCAGTATTATTCAGTATCTAGGTGTAGTACTTGACTGATACTTGCGACCGCGTTCAGTATTACTCAGTATTTTTTTAGTCAATTTAGCTTGCGGTGTAGAATAGTTATTCTACCCTTAAGGTGTAGAATAAGCTGCCGTGATATATATATATATATATATATATATATATATATATATATATATATATATATATATATATATATATATATATATATATATATATATATATATATATATATATATTCCTTTAATATAATGGTGCTATTTATTTGTTTATTACTCTCTCCTCCGTCTCTCATACACAATTTTCCCATGCTCAATCTAAGCTGGTACTGGAGTTCATGGGGTCCGTGTCCTACCGCGCGACGTGCGAGTACATGAAGCCGATTCTAGATGGAATCGCCGCGAAAAAAAGATGCCTACTTCTATACAATCGATGTCAACAATGATGAGTTCAAGGTATAGATCGTATAGATCATATTTATATATATCGAGATAGGAAGCTCTTAATTTGTTTCCACGCTCAATTTAAAGATTTCTTGTTTTATCTCCTTTTTATGAAAGGGCACTAGAAAGTTTGACTTTAGCACGTTTAGTTTCATTTTCCAAAAAAAAAATTTGAAGGGCCCTTTTTGTTTCTTAGTAGTAAATAAAACTGCTGAAAAATAAAGGTGTATATACATGTGTACTTTCATAAGGTGCACACGCATATCAAGATTTAAACTTTAAAATCATTGACCATTAATTTAGCTAATAGTTTGTAATTATTATAATACAAATTTAGTATAGTTAAATTTGTAATTAAATGTATTATCAAATAATTATTACAGGTCTATAAGTATAAATAATATTGTATAAAATAAATAATATTATTGAAAATAAATAAATGGTGAAAATGTAATTTAAAAGGTCGTATCATACCAAACCATGTCTTCTTATAAAAGACAATGGAAGGAGTATAGAGATAGATATAGACACACACGGCTGGCCCATGGGATGGAACCGATAGTGTATTGGGCCTGTTTGCTACAGCTTATAAGCTGCTTATGGTCAAAATAAGCTGAAATCATAGCCAAACGGTATGTTTTTTTTGCAGCTTATTTTGGCGGCGCTTATTTCCACCTCTCTCATTTGTACTAAAAAAGCAGAAGCTCGATCATACCATCTTATTTTGATAGTCATTTTTACTCGATTGATGCAACTTATCTGGAAACGCTTCCCCGATAAGCTGTAGGGCCATTGTCATTCCGGTGGGCCTGAGTTGATTAATAACTAATTAATGGTACGTTACATGCAGGAAATCGCAAAGCAGGTGAAGCTGCAGGCCCTGCCGACATTCTTGATAGTGAAGGGCACCAAGACGGTGAGACGCCTCGTTGCGCCCGACGAGGCGGAGCTCAGCAGCAGCATAGAGGATGCCTTATAAGGCAAAATAAATTGATCACATCACCGATCGCCGTGATCAATCGAGACACCCGTCCGCAATTACACATTACTACTGTTGTAGGAGTATACACCTACAGTAACATGCATGCATGCACATGATCCCTGTGTGGAGTGTGCCTACCTACCCAGTATGGTACGGTGTATGTCTCCCTAGCTATATGTACCCACCTTTGTTTCTTCGGGACGACTAGATCCCGACTTGATGCCTCGAAGAAATGTATAGTAAAAAAATAACGGTTTGAAGTATGTATACTTAATAAGCGCTCGTTTGGTAGAGCTAGCTCTAACCAAAACAGTTCTAGCTATGGCATGTTTGATAAAGCAGCTCAATTTGATTTCAGCTTGTTTGGTTAGAAAATCGTTTGGTAAAATAGCTATATGTAATACCCATCTATTTTTTATCTTTTATTTTTTATTTTTTTCATCCTTTATTTATCCTTTTTTCCTTCATATCCGCACGCACGGGATCAGCCTCTTCCTCCGTGATTCCGTGATCCGCTCGCCTCTGCACCAGATACCCGGCGTCCGCCATGCCTTCGCCTTCGTACTCGGCACGGCTTCCGAGATCCCGTCCGCTCTGCACCGGCTCTCTGCCCAGCGGGTGCTCGTCACCCGCCCGCCTCCGTCCAGCGATCGCCTCCACCTTCTCCGCCCCGTCCTCAACAATAGCGCCAAGATCCACCCCACGCCGGTGTGACAGAACCGCCTAATTTATAAAAGCACAAGGATTGGCAGCTGTTGAGACAGTCACCCCTACACTTGAGCATATATAAACTCGGTAGTCCGTCGAGTACCACAAAGGGTCACGATAAATCAACTTCACAATCAAGATCGTACATGATTAAGAAACCAACATACATCATAATATATAGAGTTCGCGGCGGAAGCTCAAATTACAAACCGAGTTCACAATTATTTATTACAACACCAAGTTCAAATCCGATACTTGAAAGCAACATAGTTTTGAAACTAAGACATTGTCACAAGTTCGATACACTGCCAGGCTAGAAACCACCTCCATCCAAAAGCACAAGAGAGGGGTATAAGAACACAGCCATGCCCATTGGCCTCTACTCAGCGGCGTCCATTGCGGGACTAAAGCAACTGATACAGTAACCTTTATAGAGAGTGTCACCTGCAACAGAGTGAATAAAACCCTAAGTACTCAATTGTACTACCTGTCAGGAAATAAAATAAAAATCCAAGGATATGCAGGGCAATATTTAGTAGAGTGAATTGGATAACAACACTTTGCGAAAAGCTTACCAAAATAATCCTTACTTTCAAATTTTAGCTCCAAAATTAAAGTTGAGCTATTTAGAGCTACATTAGCACTATCCTACGTAACATACTTGATTAGAGAGAGCATCATAGCAACCAAAATAAATTTCCACCTGTCAACAATTATATTTCATTAGTTACTACGTTGTTGGATGGTGACTAAGTTTCTCACAATCCGGGAGATACGGCGATTCAAATCGATTACATCTAGTTGGGTAAAGCCCGCATCACACGCCCTTGCAAACCCGGCCAATGGTTCACGGGAGTCACCGTTCACCGCGTCGCAAAGCTCATGGTCCTGCATCCTCACATAAACTGCCGGTAGTAAACATGGTCTTGGACCAGTCCCCTCCCTTCACAACTCTCCTCCAACAATGCTAATGGTCCAGTATAAAATAACTCATCCCGTACGAGCTAATCGGTTTCATGGTCAGAATGACTTATCCGGCCGTTATGTGAAGGTACTTTCAATCTCAATCAATGGTCCAGACAATGGTCGGTTCTTAAGTGACACAAATGTGATCGAGAACACAGGCCAAACCTGAATTAACAACGATAACATCAAAGGGATCCCGTCCGGTCTCCGATTATCAACCTCCACATGATTCACGAGGTTCTCAAAGAGACAAGAAACCACCTACATCTCGCAGGTGACAGGAAATCACCTAACCTCTACCGTTCGAAGCATAGCTAAGCATAGAGCCACCTATTTCTAGTTTGAGAGGGTGATAAATTTTTTTTTTGGACAAGGTAGGAGATGCAACAACGGTTTCCAACCAACGCCTATCAATTTAATGCACAAACTAATGCCTGACATTACTTGAATGTGATTAAACAGAGATAGAAGGGTATTGGCGGTCACTAACGACCATTTCTAACTGCCAATTTATGTCTAGATTGGGAGAACTAAGCATACTTTACACACATATACTTTTACTTTTGACCTAGTTTCACTTGTATTCGAGAAAACATGTTTTGCAAATCATAAATCCAAAAATAGGTGGAAACAATGAAGAAAAGCGCAGTGTAGAATTCATATTCTAGAAATGCGCGATCAAGGAGAAATAGAGAAAGCCCACTCGAACAATAAATCTAGGCAGAGCACCACCATGGACATGACCCAGGGCCCATCCACCAGCCCACCGACCAAAGGCGGTGGCGAGACGGGCCAGCCGGTGCGGCGCATCCACGGTCTTTGCACCCCCTAGCACCGCCTCTCGGGCCCACCTTCGTGCAGCGTTGCATTGATGACAGGGAGAGGTGGTTGCATGTGGTGCTTTCCTAAATTACCGAGCAGACCGACCTCCTCCCTAGTATAAATGTGAGGGTAGAGCTCCATTCTAAAGGAGATACCACACAAGAGTCATTCTCCCTCCACACTTGTATCTTTTCTCTTTTTAATTTATAGTTGGAGTTAGGCAAGTAGCTTCATTGTAGAGCTTGGACCTTGGAGTATTCTTGGTATGAATAATATGAAGAGTTCTTCTATGTTCTTGTTCTCAATCTTTCATTATAGTTATGTTATGCAATTAGAGCAAAGTTCTTATGATATAATCTTGATGTATGAATTAGAGTATAGTTTCTATGTCACGATCTTGTCATATAGAACTTTATGCTTAATCTATCATACATACATGTTTAGATCAAGAACTAAGTTGAGGAGATGAATTCTACTTTAACTTAGTCTTGGTCGTTGTTGGTTTGCGGGTTCGTCATATGCTCCATGGCGGATGCTCTAGTAGAGGACCCCGGGGACGGGTAAGCCTTGCTAGCACGGTAGAGTAGGAGTCATAGCGTAGACATGGTGTCTATGCTGGAGACTACCTTCATTTGCCTCGTTCTCATACGGTTGAGGTGCTAGGCTGCGGTGGTGACAGCCCTGTCCGTCCTTGTTACCCCCACGTCCGGGTTCGGCGTAGAGCGTAGGCGACAGCGCGCCAGCGGACCAAGTGTTATCCGGTTGCTTTCAGTAAGTCAACAGTGACCTAGGCTATCTTAACGTAGAGTCTCTAACATAAGCATGTATGTGTATCTGCCCTCTTAACATAGCTATTTAGGATATGCCTACTCCATGTTAGATTTATTCTTTTATTCTTTATTTTTTTACCTTTATCCTTGAGATTAGCTTAAGTGTGTGTGCGTCAAGTTATCCTTTACTTATCTTGGTTTATCCCTGTTATGAACTTTAGTCTATTGCATAGACTTGTTATCTTGTCCATGTCTCTATTAGAGACTTTTACACCATGCCTTCCTTTAGGAAAATATAAAATAACGATACTACGAATATCTCTGGGTGAAATGCTACAACGGTATTTACGTAAACTGCGGACTTGTTCTATAAACGTTGCGAGAATACCAACAGGCGTTTCCTAGCGGCGTTGCTAGGATATATCAATCTTGGTGATGACGCTAAGAAACGCCAACAAAGGGAAGGTGGGATGTTCCGGGGCTTGCTTTGGTGGAAAGTTGAGGGTCTGTGGTTCAGGCACCCCGGAAGTGGTTCAAGGGCTTGTCCTTCGCCTTCAGGTGGCAACTTCTGAGGGCTCTCCTCCTCGATGATCACATACTCTGCTAGAACTTCCTCCTCTGATCCTATATGTACGAAAGTTGTGCATAAATAAAAAAAAAAGAATGCATAAGGGAATGCAAGATAATGATGACATGATGCTGAAACAAAGATGAATTCATGCAGCCCTAGTGGCATAGCAAACAAGTTTAGCATAAACAATATAAAGGTAACAAGGTGTTGCTTAAAATTAATTCTTTTTACTAAGTAGGTGCATATCTCTTCTCCGGTAGAGAAGCAAAGATTTTAATTCACCTAAAGCATACTAGTTTCAGGTATGTTTAGCACATCAACAAAATTTAATAAGACACCACAGCATGATCAAACAATCATTTACAGAAAAGGTTAAAAGCTAGGCAAGTAAACAAGTAGCAAGCATGGAAATTAAGGAACTGCATCAAATGGATTTCTGCATGCTCATAAAAATTCCAGCAGCTAGGATACATCCTAAACATGCTAGAAAAGTTATTATTGCAGCCCAATTACATTATAAACATGCTCAAATCTAATTACATAATGGACAAGGCACTAAAAGGAAAAGGCGCAAATCTGGTGCCCATAAAAATACAGCAGCACATAGAGGCTGTAACTAGCATACTGCATAAATTTCACCACATTTGGACATATAGAGCATCATATACAAAAGGACAAGCAAAACAAGTTTAAACCAACTTAAACAGGTTCAGCCCACTTTTTAGTGTCAAACAGCAGATTTCATAATTTTCCTGCAGAGAGCATGTTATCAGAAAACTGTGAAAATTGGTTTCATGAATTTTTGACACTTATAACTCTAGATATCATTTTCACAAGCTAAACAGGCATTTATCTTGAATAAACAGTACAGCATATAAAAATTGTCAAACAGCAAGTTTCATGACTTTAACATGTAGAGCACAGAAAGACAAAGCTAACAAAATTTTTTCACCAAAAATGGATTATCCTAGCTCAAGTGATTGAATTAACAAGTTTAAGCCATTTTTCGGAAAAAAAAAACAGAAAAACAACAGTTCACTAGATCAGGGTAGGTGGTTGGTACGGCGGCAGTCACTAACTATGTGGTATTATTCATAAGCTTACATATATCATTTACCCCCTCACTTTAGTCTAGTTGGTTTACTAAGTTAGTAGATACATGATTGTGATCAGTTTCTTTAACCATTGCTTCCCTCGTGGATAAATATGATACTCGGAATACTCCCGTGTAAAAGCTACAATGGTATTCTGTGCACTTGCAGAATCTTTCATATTCTAATTGCACTTAATAAATACCAACATATTCCACATTTCTCAATTGAAGAAATGTCTTTGTATTCCTAAGAGAGAATTGAAGTAAGGGGAGTCAAGTTGAAATCAGATTTATCATATTATGAGAAGCCCGAAAAGTGTGTTGGACACAAAAGAAAGGGTGACTTCGAGAATCGTGTGTAGAAGATATTCAAGGTGGTGTGGAGTAACCATAGTGAACTTGATGCAACATGGGAGACTGAGGATTATTTGCAAACAAATTATCCAGCTTTCTTCAAAGATTGGTACGCTTTCCAAATCTCGGGATGAGATTTTTATAAGGGGAGGGCTATAACACTCATGGTGTTAGGCTCACAATTTTACTTGCATATCATGAGCATAAGCATCATTACATCATGAGCATTCATAATGCATCTCATTTTATATGTGAATTGCTATGCAAGATGCTTCTTTATGTTAGCTATGCTTAAGATCATGTCTATAATGCAAGTAATGACTATGATTGTTCTCTAGAGTATCTTAGTTATGTTTGGGATCTTGTTGACGGTGAAAATACCCTTATTTTATATATTCAAAACATCGTCAACATTCTCGGTTTTGAAAGGAAGATGATCATTTCATGAAATATTTTTATTAAATAACGAGTTCCACTTGTACTTGGAGTATGTTTCTGCAGGACTTTGCAAACGAGGCATTTATGACATGTTTTGACCCATGGAGAGCAAGGTTGACCAAACCGGCCAAGTGGCGTCCACATGTCAAGCCATGTCATCCACCACGTCACCAATCCATGTATCAACCAAGGAAGCACCTCATTGGTCCATCAAGGCGTCACACGGATTGAGTCGATACAAAATGGACGTCACGGCAAGTTCCAACCAAAAGACAAGGTCACCGACCGGGTGGGACCAAAGTCATGGACCCGGAGGATGGCCCACATGGCATGGAGGGGGGTTCAGCCGACCCCACCCCTAGGTTGGCCGACCTACCCCCTCACCTCTACCTACCTTCCTCCCGGTCAATACATGTTGAACACGTGTCGTCTCACCTCGACCCTCGATGGGAAGTCGGTTCTATGGCGGTTTGATCCAACGGTTGCAAGTCGGAGTCATGCGGGTCGGCCGACGTGGCGGAGTAGCCCCCACTCCACCCCCACTATAAATAGAGGGCCACACCCCCACTCCATTCATGATGGTTGCAAGCTTCAAGTAGTGTAGTTCCACTTTGTATTAGTAGTGTAGGTATTTCAAGTATGGGAGATTAGGGTTGAGTAGTGAGCGCTGCTCGGGATTCTAGAGCCGGTCTTACGAGTCTCGGTATAGTCTTGTATCTCTTCTCTTGTAAGACTTTATTCTTATATATATATTCTTGCTCTACTTTACTCTAGTTCATACTTTATTTAGTAATTGCTTTATTCAAGTATTACTTTATTTAGTATTTACTTAGTGCAACTTTAGTCTAGTTCTATAGTCTATAGTTGTTGTGATATAGTCTTCATAGGTTGATTGTTTGTGATTCAAACCCTGGTTTAACTTTGAACCCACGCCTGTATGCGATCATCGTCTCGCAAGAGGTGCTCTAGTTGATCTGTGCGTGCGCAATTAGAGTAGTGAGAGAAAGTGTAAGCGTGGTGCCTAGACTCTATCTTGCCTTTGGTTATCGCTTGCTGCATGGATTGTTGTGGTAGCTAGCAGGTGGTGACAGCCCTGTCTAGTCTTCGTATTCCACCACGTGTTCATAGGCAAGTTCGTAAAAGGTAAGGCCCCAGTAAAAGGATAGCTTGTTTAGTGGCGGTTTCACTCCCCACTTTTCACCTATCGCCTAGCATACTTGTCGTGTGAACTCAACTTGTGTGATCCCTTTCATATGAATAGACTAGATTCATGAGAGTAGAGTAAGTAACATAGGAATCCTATACTCTCTCGTTAACTCCCCACATAGATTTACCTCACTAGTGTTACCTTGAGCTGCTTTTATCTTGTTGCATCATCATCCCTTCCTATTACTTTCGTTATCCCCCCTACGCTAGTCGGTACTGTTGGCGGTCATTATCGACCATTTTATACCGCCAACCTATGTCTATTTCATGAGAAACCGGCAAACTTATGTCACATATACCTTTACTACTAACCTAGTTCCAATTGTATTCAAAGAAAACATGTTTTGCTGGTCTAAAATTGGAAACAGGTAAAAGTACGCCAAATAAAGATAGAAAGCGCACTACGAAATTGTGCTATGCCCAAAGGAGATCAAGAATGCCACATTCACAAAGAAATGGACCGTTCCCCCACTGGGATCACGGTCCGGGGAGGCCCATGAGTCCACCACGAAGGGCGGTGCCGAGGTGGGCTGGCCGGTCCGGCCGGGACCCGGGTTCGGCCGCACCCGACTGGCTCCAACCGGCCCGCTTCGAATGGCGGTTTGCTCCGGGAGTGTAGCAGTGGTGGAACATGGGGAAACCATAGCTTCTTGTGAAAACCGACCTTCTTCCCCCAGTATAAAAAAGATGGGTAGAGCCCCTCTTCAAAGTAGAACACACACCTTTGAGCTTCTACTTCTTGTAAGTGCAATCAAGCTCTAAGTGGGTTTTGGCGTTGATGACCACCGAATTAGGGGACTAATGAGATTTACGGAGATGATATGCAGGAAATAAAATAAGAAGTTGATGTACAGGTCAAGAGGAGTCCCATGAGCAAGTTGATGGTGTTTCCGGATCAAGGCATTTAAATTCTTTTATATTTTGAATCTTGAGTTCTAGGAAACGCCGTACTATCAAGAGGGATTCTAGGACTCTTGGTCACCTGTGAAACAAATGCTCAAAACTCCAATCCAACCAGAAACTCAACTCCAAGCCAAATACAGCCAAAGATACAACTTCCTACTCTTATTTGTTTTGGCGGTAGGGTACAGTCTGCCGCATGAGATGGTGCTTGCGATTAAGCACCTACGCTGGCAACGATGCCGCGTGTTAAAATCGGCGAAGCCACACTTAACCGACCGTTGGAGTTTCGGACGGGTATAAATACCCTCTCTACCCCTCCAACGGCTCTCTCGGTTACTCCTTCTTCCACCTCGCGAAAAGGCACCGGAAAAACAGACCTCTTGCTCTCTCTCTCTCTCCTCCATTGAAGCACCTTGAGCTCCCCACTCAATCCCTCACTTTCCACCACGGAGTTCTTGAGGAAAAAGGCAGACAAACCGCTTGTGGAGGTGGATCTACTACTTCCCCAACTTGAAAGAGCATTTGGTTCACGTTTGGCCGAACCCTAGGGTTCTTTTCTCTTGGAGCTTGCTCCTAGACGGCTAGGCGTCGCCCTTGAGCTTGCCCCCTTCGTGTGGCAGCCTTGGGAGGTTTGTAAGCTCACACAACATCAATACATTACCCCACATCTCTAGGGTTAACTCCCTAGACTTGTGAACAAGGGAAAAAGCAAGCCGGTGGGCAAGCTAAGCCTTGTGTGGCAACCTCAACAACGTGGAGGTAACCCAGCCTTTGTGGCGACGGTGAACCACGGGATAAATCCTTGTGTCACTTGTGTTCTTTACATTCTTGCATTTATATTCTTGTGAGCTAGGGTTTCGTCCCGATCTACTTTGTTCTTTGTGTTCCGGAGAGTTTTGGTTAGCTCTCCAAAGGTATTTGTGTGCGGGAACATATAGAAAGCTTGAGTATCGAATTCCAGGTTGCAGATTCACTTTGGTACTGCTCAGGCTCTGGTACACACGGCAGTGCCGCGCCCTCTGCACAAACTACCGTGCACTCTGTCTCTGTCTTTGTTTTCGCACCACCACGCGGCAAAGCCACGCATCTCTGTCTTGACGGTCTGCGATAAAGTTTTGACAGGTCAATTTTTGGGGGTCGACCTATTCACCCCCCTCTAGGCTTCCATCGGATCCTACACTTCTCCACTTGTAATTCTTTAGTTAGTATTAGTATTTGAGCAAGGTTGAGCTTCAAGGAGGGCTTGTATCCTTGGAAGGATCTTTTGGTAATATTACTATGGAGTTCCTTTCTTTATTCAAGTCCTTATATTCATAGTACAATGCATATGAACTAGAGTATAGTTATCCTCATGCTATATTCATAATATGTGAACTAGGCTATAATTAATATATTGTGACATGACATGACTAACTTTATGCTAATCGTCCATATGTCGTTCATGGAGAGTTGTAGAGTTATGCTTAGGGTGATGGTTTGGTGTACCTTCGGGTTTGCCTTTATCCTTGCTTGTCGATCCGTAGGGTCGGAGTCCCGGGGGGATCTAGGTAGTTTTCTATACACATGGGCATGGTGCCCGGGTATATAGTAACCATCAAAAATGTCGGCATCCCACGGTAGTGAGGTAGGCGGTGGTGGTGACACCCTATCCGTCCCCTAGTACTCCTCCACGTTCGGGTGTTGAGTTGGAGTTCTGAAAGTGTCTATCGGTTGGCGCACTTCGCCGGTTCGGGCATCTCCCTATCATCTTGGTTTAGTTCTATTACTATTCATTTACTACATATGATTACTAGAGTTCTGTCTCTGTCTCTATTTTCAGTACCACGCAGCAGTGCCGCGCATTTACGCGGCAGTGCCACGCATCTCTGTACTGACAGTGCGATAAAGTTTTGACAGGTCGATTTTTGAGGGTCCGCCTATTCACCCCCCCTCTAGGCTTCCATCAGATCCTACAAGTGGTATCGGAGCAAGGATACTTCGTATACGCTTCACCGCGTGAAGTATGGACAAGCCGGAGGGATCGAAGAAAGGAGGAAAGTCCACTCGTCAACCGGATGACGATGGGGCTAGCATTAGCAGTGATCTCTCGCTGAGTACAGCCAACGAGAGTACTCTCAAGGGGGATGCCACCGACCCTGAAAGAAAAGCGACAAGACTTGCAAGACGAACCGTAAGAAGAGAAGAACGAGAAAGAAAGATGCTTGAAGAGCAAGCTAGCATCAAGCTTGCGAGAAGCTTCAAATCGAAAAGATCAAAGAAGATTAGTTCGTGAAGCAAGGGCTGCTAGAAGGGCAGCAAGAGAGAAGAAGAAGCTTGAAGAAGAAGCGGAGTCAAGTGAGCTATCAAGTAGCTCCGACGATGGAGATGATGATGTCTCCTACAACAACAAGAACAAGAAGAAAGAGAAGAAGAAGGATGAGGGCAGCGTCAACAACAACAAATTTGTCGCCATATCCTTTAACTATTCTTCTTATTTGACTAACCGTGACAAGAAGTCTTTCATCAATGTGCCCGCGGAAAGTTGCCCCGTTTTGATGGGACCAACTATGCCAAGTGGAAGCACTTGATGAGGGCCTATCTTAGAGCTCTTCACCCTGGTCTTTGGGAGGTTGTGTGCAGTGGATTTCAGCCACCGGTGAACCCCAAGGAGCCAACAAATGAAGAGCTAGCTGCTGCCCACATCAATGGTCAAGCCACAAGCATCCTCCTAAGTGCTCTAGAAGGAAATGAGTACAATAGGGTGATGAATGTCAATGAAGCAAAGAAGATTTGGGACACTTTGGTGCTTGCACATGAGGGTGTGGTCAAAGTTAGAAAAGCCAAGATTGATTTGTTGAAAGCCAAGCTCAACCGATTTGTGATCCTTGATGGTGAAGGGGCCCAAGAAATGTCTGATAGGTTGATGGTTTTGGTTGGCAAGATTAGAGGCTTTGAAGATGAGGATCTTGATGACCACACCGTTGTCAAGATTATGCTAGAGGCATACACACCGAGAAATAACATAGTGGTCACATTGATTAGAGATAAGAAGAAGTTTGAACAATTCACTCCAAATGACGTGCTTGGTAGGTTGCTCACCTATGACATGCAAAGAGAGGAAGCAAATGAGAGAAGAAAGCTTGGGGAGTTGCAAGCCAAGCTTGATGGCATCAAGATTAAGGATGTAGCTCTCAAGGCAACCAAGACAAGCAAGCCAAGAACTTCCAACAAAGTCAAGGGCAGCAAGCAAGCAACTTCAAGCCAAGCCAAAGAGATGAAGAAGATGCAAGACAACATCGATGCAACCTCTTCCTCAAGTGAAGATGAAGATGATGGGGCTGATTTCAAGAAGATTGATGACATGGCCCTCTTTATGAAGAAGTATGGGAAGGGGATGAAGGCAAATGGCTACAAGATGGTGCAAAGAAGGTTCCCAAACAAGAAGAAGAGAACATGCTTTAATTGTGGCAGCACCGAGCATTTTGTCGCCGATTGTCCACATGAGAACACGAACAATAGATACAAGAAGGACAATGGCAAAGACAAGAAGCAAGATTACAAGAGGAAGGGAAGGAATGTGGGTGAAGCTCACATCGGCCATGAGTGGGACTCAACTAAAGAGACAAGTGAAGAAGAAGTGAACATTGCTACATTTGCTATGCAAGAGTCTTCTACACCCAAGCTCTTCAACAACATGACTGATGATGATGAGGATGACAATGACTCCACGCATGTTTGTCTTATGGCCAAGCATGAGAAGGTAAAACCCACATCCAAACCTTCTCCTTCTCTTAGTGATGAATCTAGTGATCTTAGTGATAGCTCTAGTGATGATAGTGAATCTAGTGATGATGAAGAATATGCTAGACTCACCAAGAACCTAGATCCCAAAACTAGAGTTTTTCTGTCTCAACTAATGGCGGATTTAGAGAGTACCCAAGCGGAGTTAGCAACAAGAGATGGACAACTCGATAGACTTGAAAAACTCTATGTTGCTAACAAGGATGCTCTTGTAGTTGAAAGAAGTGAGGTGGCTTCCTTGCAAAAGAGCCTAGCTAATGGGCAAGGAAACCATGCTCTCACAAAGAAAGCTATGGTTGCCCTAAATGGGAAATATTGTGACTTGCAAGGCAAGCACAAAGAGCTTGAATCTCAATATAGCCTTCTTTGGGAGAGCAACTCAAATCTCTCAACCACAAAGGATACCTCTACTCCCTCCACTAGTCAAGGTTGTGGTAAATGCTATAATGTTGATATGAATGCTTATGCCACTAACCTTGTCAACATAAAAGCAATGGAGAAAGAGATCACTAGGCTCACCGCCTTGGTAAGAAAGGAAAGCCAAACTGTCAAGCCAGCAGTGAGCAACAAAGTTGAGGCACCAAAGAAGCCCAACTACATTGATAGGAGGAATCCAAGAATCAAGGATGGACTTAGGCACAAGAAAGGAAACAAAACCAATGGTCGAAAGGCGATGAATGGTGTTGAATGTGTCAAATTCTTGAGCAAGGGCACGATAGGTACGAGAGAGATCTGCACGAGTCTTTGGACACAAGCCAAACCTAGCTGCTCATGCGCCAAGCGTGGCGGTGCCGCGAGGTCGGGCGGCAGTGCTGCACCCCCAATGAAAAGGAAGGTCACCTACTCTGCTCCAGCTCAAAATAAACCCAAGAAGATGGTCCAAAAGGCTGTGAAGAAGGTCTAGAAATCGAGAAAACATTATGCAGGCTATTCCAAAGAGTCACTCCTATCAATCAAAGGCAAAAGCAAAGAAGCAAGACTCAAATCCTTGCTTTGAAGTGAAGGCAAACAGCAACGGGGAGGTGTATGCAAAGTACATGGGCAGTGATAGAAATATTTATCGCAACACCTCTATATGGGTTCCCAAAGTTCTTGTGACTAATGCAAAAGGTCCCAAGAATCTTAGGGGCCTAAACTTGTGAACTAAACTTGTTTTGCGTGGCATACTCCTCCGGTGGGTCAAGTTGGGTGCTTGACGGCGGTACACATCATATGACCGAAGAAAGGAGTATGTTCGCATCATACTCCCCAACTACAAATTATCATGAGAACATCCTATTTGGTGATAACTCTAAAGGGGGTGTGATCGGTCTTGGCAACGTTGCTATAACTCTTGATCACTCAATTTCGGATGTTATGCATGTTGATTCTTTGAGTTACAATCTCTTGTCGATTATCACGTTATGTGAAAAAAGGCTTTAATTGCCTATTCACGGATGTTGGTGTGGAAGTCTTTCGCAGGGGAGGATTCCTCTGTTGTCTTTATAGGAAAGCTTAAGAATAAGCTATACCTTGTTGATTTCAACAAGGAAAACAAAGTTGAAACCTGTTTAGTGGCAAAATCTAGCATGGGCTGGTTATGGCATCGCCGTCTAGCTCATGTTGGCATGAGGAACTTGGCCAAATAGAAAGACAACCACATCATTGGACTAACAAATGTTGACTTTGATAAAGACGAGGATTTGTGGCGCTTAAGCCGTAAAGCAAGTAGGTGCACCTCACCCACCAAAGAGTGTGATGACCACTACTCAACCATTGGAGTTGATACACATGGATCTCTTTGGACCGGTGGCCTACCTTAGCATCGGGGGTAACAAATATGGTCTTTGTTATTGTTGATGACTACTCCCGCTTCACTTGGGTTTCTTTGTCTTTGATAAGTGCCAGTGCGGAAAAAAGGTGAAAACCTTCATTAGAAGGGCACAACGGGAATTTGGGCTACTTGTCAAGAAAGTGAGAAGTGACAATGGGTCTGAGTTCAAGAACACCCAAGTTGAAGAGTTCCTTGATGAAGAGGGCGTCAAGCATGAGTTTTTAGCTACCTATACCCCTCAACAAAATGGTGTAGTAGAGAGGAAGAACCGAATACTCATAGAGATGGCAAGGACAATGCTTGATGAGTACAAAACTTCGGACATCTTTTGGTGTGAAGCTATCAACACCGCTTGTCATGCCATCAACCGTCTCTACCTACACAAGAAACTCAAGAAGACTTCATACGAGCTCTTAACCGGTAATAAACCAAAGGTATCATACTTTAGGGTGTTTGGGTGCAAGTGTTTCATTCTTAACAAGAAGCCCGAACATCTAAGTTTGCACCTAAAGTTGATGAAGGTTTTCTTCTTGGTTATGGATCAAATGAGCATGCCTATCGTGTTTTCAACAAAACCTCCGGTAGGGTTGAAGTCACAATAGATGTGACATTTGATGAATCTAATGGCTCTCAAGTAGAGCAAGTTGATCAAAGTGTTGTAGGAAAGAAGGATCCACCTTGTGAGGCAATCAAGCAATTGGCTATAGGTGATATAAGGCCTCAAGAAGATCAAGCTACTGAAGAGGAGGATCCACCGGTTGTTCTTTGCACAAGATTCCGCTGGCGTACTTTCGATGACCAAGTGCGGACACGCTGCTTGGAGATGTCCAAGCGGCAGTCTTTGCATCCAGCGCGCAGCGGTCTTTGCGCCATCCACCTCGGCAACAACTGATCCACCTGCATCACCTGTTCAACCACTTGATCTTGCTCCAATTCTTGAAGCTGATGATGACTATGATGAAGATCAAGAAGAAAATGCGAGATGGCATTGATCACCCATGACTTCGACAAACCATTCAACGGGATCACCCGTTGACAACATCCTTGGGAGTCTTCGAAGGGAGTTACTACTAGATCTCATTTAGCTACCTTTTGTCAACATTACTCGTTTGTTTCATCTTTGGAACCGACAAAGGTAGAAGAAGCTCTCAAGGATCCGGATTGGGTGTTGGCCATGCAAGAAGAGCTCAACAACTTTGAAAGAAATCAAGTGTGGGACTTGGTGGAAAGACCCAAGACAAACATCATTGGCACCAAGTGGGTCTTCCGCAACAAGCAAGATGAAGATGGGTTGGTGACAAGAAACAAGGCAAGATTGGTTGCTCAAGGCTTCACTCAAGTGGAGGGCTTGGACTTTGATGAGACTTATGCACCGGTGGCAAGACTAGAAGCAATTCGCATTCTTCTAGCCTTTGCTGCCCATCATGACTTTAAGCTATTCCAAATGGATGTCAAGAGTGCATTCCTCAATGGTCCTCTACAAGAGGAGGTGTATGTTGAGCAGCCACCGGGTTTTGAAGACCCCAAGTTTCCCAACCATGTTTACAAGCTCCGTAAGGCGCTCTATGGGCTTAAGCAAGCACCAAGAGCTTGGTATGAATGCCTTAAGGAATTCTTGCTCAAACAAGGCTTTGAAATAGGCAAAGCTGATCCTACTCTCTTTACACATAAAGTTAGGAATGATATATTTGTAGGCCAAATATATATCGATGACATAATATTTGGTAGCACTAACAATGTGTATGTTGAGCAATTTAGTAGGACAATGACCTAGAGATTTGAGATGTCCATGATGGGTGAGCTGAAGTTCTTCCTTGGTTTTCAAGTCAAGCAAATGGAGGAAGGAACATTCATTTGTCAAACAAAGTACACCCATGACATGCTAAAGAAGTTTGATATGGCGAAGGCAAAGCCAATCAAAACTCCAATGCCAAATAATGGACATCTTGATCTTGATGAGGAGGGTCCAGCCATGGATATGAAGGTATATCGTTCCATGATAGGTTCTTTACTTTACCTTTGTGCATCTAGACCCGACATAATGCTTAGTGTGTGTATGTGTGCTCGTTTTCAAGCTAATCAAAGGAATGTCACAATGTGGCTGTTAAGAGAATCTTGAGATACTTAGTTCTCACTCCTAACCTTGGCTTGTGGTATCCTAAGGGTTCCAAGTTCAATCTACTTGGCTATTCGATTCGACTATGCCGGTTGCAAAGTAGATCGAAAAAGCACTTCGGGGACATGTCAATTCCTTGGGCGGTCCTTAGTGTCTTGGAGCTCTAAGAAGCAAAATTGTGTAGCCCTTTCCACCGCCGAGGCGAGTATGTTGCAGCCGGTGCATCTTTGTGCTCAACTACTTTGGATGAAACAAACCTTAAAGGATTACGAATGTCATTTCACAAAGATACCTCTTCTTTGTGACAACGAGAGTGCCATCAAACTTGCAAACAACCCCAGTAGCACATTCTAGAACAAAACACATAGACATCCATCATCACTTCTTGAGAGACCACGAAACGAAAGGAGATATCGCAATTAAGCCATGTGAGCACCGAAAAGCAACTAGCCGATATCTTCACCAAGCCTCTCGATGAGTCAAGGTTTTGTGCTTTGCGTAATGAGCTAAACATTCTCGATTCTCGTAACTTGGTTTGAATTCCAGCACACATGCAAAATTGATTGAGACACTAGTATGACATAGGAAATGATTGTGAAAACTTTCATATAGTGTTTTAAAAGGATTTCAAATTCTAATCCAAGATTCAATGCCATAGTTACGTATTGATGATCTGTCTTTGACAATGAATTTTGGTGTCCCTGTGGTTAAATTTGAGAAAGAATGAGTCAAAGTGGCAATATATATGCGGGACAAGCGGTGGAGCGGCAATGCCGCGTGCCCAGCGTGGCGGTGCCGTGCGGCGCGGTAGTGCCGCGCCGGGTGGCGATGCCGCACTTAGGGTTTCACGTCCGATTTCGTCCGAACCGGTAGGGGGCCAAACGTTTTCTTCTTTCCTTTTCTACCCCCGGCTCGACCGGTCCTCTTTCTTTCTCCTCCGCCCGACTCCTCCCTCACGCCCGCTCTCTCTCGCGAAGGAAGGCGCCGCCCGGCACGCCACCAGCCGCTGCCGTCCGAGCTGCCGTCGCGCGGCGATCTTTGCGCGCCGACTTCGCCGCCGTCGGCCCTCTGCTCCCCCGGCCGGCCCGGCTCCCTTCCCCGAGCTGCTTCTCTTCTTCTCTCCTCGATCTGCGAGGTGCTCGGCAAGGTAACCTAACCCTAGTCCTTGAAGAACTTGCCCGATCTATGCAATGTGCGAGTTATTTTTCATGGATTTTTGTTCCTAAGTGGTGTATGAACCCTAGGGAAGTAGCCTTGATGATTGGAATCGATGGATTTCACGCTTCCATGACTTAAGTGATTTAGGGGGAGGGCGCGGCAATGCCGCCCCCAAATAGAACTTAACCGTTCTTAGCTGCTTCCAACAGCAAATATCCCTCAGATCACCTACCTGATTGAACCGTGAAATCGATTGACTCCAAATATCGAAGAAATTTCCACTCTAGTTCATGCTCATTTTTCAATCCATGGACAATCTGTACCTTTACAGTGAATTCATCTCTGAAATTGTGATAAGTAACGTAGTATGTGCTGAGTAGATGCATTAGAAAGTTTGGCAAAGTGAGTATTGATGATTTTGAGCAAGGGGGAGCGGCAGTGCCGCGTGCCTTGCACGCGGTCTTCGATGCAAGCATGGCGATCTTGCGTGCCTCTGGCGGCGGTGCCGCTCAACGCTCAGCCCAGGTTTTCACCTGGACAGCTTGCTCGAGATCATCAATCTTCATCTTTCCAACCTTTCTCCTAGATAAATTTGGCCATTTTACACTCTATCGACAACGGTTTATGATCGGATTCTATCTTTTGCATAGATGGACCCCTGGAGGTGATGCCACTGGGAAAAGAAAGACGAGGGTCAAGGTGGTTGAGAAGAGAGGCAGAGGAAGGAAGAATCTCAACAGAGGAGCGAGGCGGTAGTAGTTCAATTTGGATCGGCCGAGGAGCGGCGGCGGCCTTCTGGGGGTACACCATAGTTCCAGATGGTGATCAGGGCACTCCCAGGCACATCACTGAGTTTGATGACAGCTATATGATGCCGGTGGAGGGTGTCTTTGAGCAGGTTGCCCCCAACAACACTCAGCCTATACCTGTGGTGAGCTACCTCAGGAAGCAGAGGGAGGTGGCAGAAGCTAGAGAATTCAATGTCTACACAGAGGAGAGGACAGAGGGAGTGGATGAGAGGTTTTGGGTGGCTTTTCACTCGAACTTCTACCTTACAGTCCTCTTTCACTCCAAGAAGAGCAAGATCACCACAGTTCACTTCATAGATTTTGCTAAGATGGCTGAGAAAGAAGAGCCTGCATTTGATGAAGCTATTGAGGCATGCAACAAGTTTGAGCTGACAGACATCATAGCATTTAGGCATGATTGGAATGAGGAGATATTGAGTCAGTTTCATGCAACTTATCACTGGGACAAGCAAGCTGACACCATTCACTGGATGACAGATAGGAGGCACTACAAGATCCACCTCATCACCTTCTGTCAGATTCTTGGCTTTGGAGAAGATCACAGGACCTACACCGATATACATGACATTGAGCCTGTTGAGTACAAGGTGATTAGGGACTGTTGGGAGAATCCAAGAGAGGCTGATGGCAAGAGGAAAGGTCTAAAGGGGTTCTTCTATGTGATGAACAACCTCTGCAGATGCACCATTGACCCCAAGGATGGGGCAGCTTCTGATGTGAATGGGTATGCTAGGAATCTCTTGGCTCATTTCAGGAATGATGAGACATTCAATGTTGGGAGATTCATCTGGAGGCAGCTCGCCAATGCTATGGATGATGCTAGAAGGAATTTGCCCTATGCTCCCTACCTGATGTTCATGATTGAGAGGGTCACAGGACGCATATTTCCTAAGGATGGTTTCCATACTATCTACAATATTGAGAAGACCCATGGTTTAGATGGTGGGAAGACTAGTGGCGAGCCACCTTTGTTGGTGGCACTTCGGTGGCGAGGACCTTCGGGGGCCCTCTAGCTCTAGGCCCGGGAGCGGGGACACTAGCAGCAAGGTGAAGGCATGGCTGCGAGCCATCTTTGGACACCTTGTGCCTACTCCTCACACGCGAGCTATGAGACACACGCAGAGACCGGGCGGGGCCTTCAAGAGTGTCGGGGAGAGGCGGGGACTTCTAGCTCTTCCACCCATTCCTAGGCCACCTCGGTTTGAGCTCCCGGACCTCTCGGCCACCCGGCCGGCCTGGCACGGGGCATCGTCGGACACACTTGGTTCCTTTGCACGGATGCCGGCTCGTCGCTCCACTCGACGCTCCACTTTCCTCTCGCCGAGCGGCTACTTCAGAGGAGGAGGAGGGACGAGGCCACTTCCACCGATCATGCCGATGACACTAGTGAGAACTGATTCCTCTTCTTTTCTTCTCTTTTCTATGATCTTTTTGGTGCTTGACGCCAAAGGGGAGAAAAAAATAGAAGAAAGTAGAGGGGTCAAACTTTTTGACGCATACAGTGATGTTTCAAGGATGATGCGGCGGCCGGATGGAGCTTCAGCGTTTAGATCTTTTGAGTAGTTGTTTAGGTGTGAGTTTGAGAGAAACTCTATTTTATGTAATAATGCCACCTATGACTTGTTATTTCTCGGATTTAATCGTTGCATGTTAGAACTCGTTTTATGTTATCTGCTTTGCTAGTTTTATTTCCTCATACTTGTCATATATCTTTGTGGATATGTTTACGTAAATGCATGCACATCTTGATGGGCGCTGGGCGGTGCCGCACCTCATCGATCTGCATGAGGCTCCCCATGTGTTCTAATCTGTCACTTTTATCTCATGCATCACGTATATTTCTCTGTGACACTTAGTTCAGCACCCCACGGCAGCCATGAATGTAGGGGAGGCCCTACACACTTGTCTAAATGTGTGACATTGACCTTTCTATCGATTTGAGAATTCAAGTCTCATTCACACATTTAGGGGAGGCCTCACCGTACCTAAATATGTGAACTTAACCTTTTATGTCAAGATTGAGGATTCAAAACTCACTCACATATTTAGGGGAGGCTCCTACATCCTTGGCTCTCGAAATCTCGGTTTGATTTTATATCTTATGTAAGCTCTAATTTGGTTGTCATCAATCACAAAAAGGGGGAGATTGAAAGTGCAATCAAGCTCTAAGTGGGTTTTGGCGTTGATGACCACCGAATTAGGGGACTAATGAGATTTACGGAGATGATATGCGAAAATAAAATAAGGAGTTGATGTACGCAGTCAAGAGGAGTCCCATGAGCAAGTTGATGGTGTTTCCGGATCAAGGCATTTAAATTCTTTTATATTTTGAATCTTGAGTTCTAGGAAACGCCGTACTATCAAGAGGGATTCTAGGACTCTTGGTCACCTGTGAAACAAATGCTCAAAACTCCAATCCAACCAGAAACTCAACTCCAAGCCAAATACAGCCAGCATACAACTTCCTACTCTTCGCTGTTTTGGCAGGCGCGGCAGTGCCGCACGCAGATGGTGCGGCAGTGCCGCACCTACGCGGCAGTGCCGCGTGTTAAGTGCGGCAGTGCCACACTTAACCGACCGTTGGAGTTTCGGACAGGGTATAAATACCCTCTCTACCCCTCCAACGGCTCTCTGGTTACTCCTTCTTCCACCTCGCGAAAAGGCACCAGAAAACAGACCTCTTGCTCTCTCTCTCTCTCCTCCATTGAAGCACCTTGAGCTCCCCACTCAATCCCTCACTTTCCACCACGGATTCTTGAGGAAAAAGGCAGCAAACTGCTTGTGGAGGCTGGATCTACTACTTCCCCAACTTGAAAGAGCATTTGGTTCACGTTTGGCCGGAACCCTAGGGTTCTTTTCTCTTGGAGCTTGCTCCTAGACGGCTAGGCGTCGCCCTTGAGCTTGCCCCCTTCGTGTGGCAGCCTTGGGAGGTTTGTAAGCTCACACAACATCAATACATTACCCCACATCTCTAGGGTTAACTCCTAGACTTGTGAACAAGGGAAAAAAGCAAGCCGGTGGGCAAGCTAAGCCTTGTGTGGCAACCTCAACAACGTGGAGGTAACCCGACCTTTGTGGCGACGGTGAACCACGGGATAAATCCTTGTGTCATTTGTTGGTGTTTCTTAGCGAAAGCGACAAAGTCCGCAAGCGCCGCGGAAATACCGTTGTAGCACTTCACCCGGTGATAAATAGGGCATCGTATAATTCGCAAGGGGCGGCTGCGTTGAGGGCTTTACGGACTGTGTCTACCCAAGGCAAGGTTAGGTTCTACGAGTAATGAGGTCTCCCTATGGGCTTAGATTTCGATTAGTGATTTCTCGCGTTGTTATCTCCTTACTTCGGGCACCGGCCCTCACCCAAAGCGGGCGAGTCCGGCAATTAGCTCTACGTCACACCGAACGTGGAGGGATTACAAAGGACGGACAAGGCTGTCACAACCCCGCCGCCTACCCTCACGACCGTGGGATGCTTCGCAAAAGGTAGGTGAACGCTAGCCCAAACACCACGTTTGCACTATTGGTCACAGTTCTTGATGTTGGCCAAGGTTCCCCGGTCAAAGAGTCCCTTCAAAGCAAGAACTAACGCTCATATGAGATAATCTACCGATCCCGTAAGACTATAACAAGTTAAGATAATGTAATCGGAAAGACAATAAGCCGAGAGAAGAACACAAGCTTGCTCACCAAATTGTAAGAAGCCCGTAGAGGTACAAGCGTCGTGGTGCCGACAAGTCCGCACTCCGACCACCTAGGAACCGCGGATCACCGAAGCTACTCCGACAACTCCGAGTAGAAGGGGCCAAGTCCCTTCTAGCTTTTCCTCTCTCACTATCTAGAATTTACAGGGTAGGAAGAAGGCTAAGCTACTCCTCTTGCTCAAATGTGCTGAATTCTTGGAATGGTTGTTGAGCGAGGTGTAGGAGCCTTCCTTTTATAGCTTGAGTAGAGGGGGGTCCTTGGAAAATAGCCACCACCACCATAATGTCAAAACCGACCAAGAATGGTCGGTTTGCGGGTTCACTGAACCTGGTCCACGGCGGCGCCACCGACGTTCCTCGGAGTTAATGTACCGCCTCGCACCGGCCCGCCCCACTGTCGAAGGAGGGTGCGGGCGCACCTCGAAATCGACCCCCAAACCGCCCGGCTTTGACGATGTCGTCGTGTTTCGTTGTCTTGGGCCTGGTTTGGACGTGGAGAGCCTGAGTTTGTGGCCCGGCCGAGGTAAGTTGGATCGGTCTTGCCATTTGTCACTTGTGGGCTTTTTCTAGTTATTGTATTTTTATTCTTTTTCCTTGTATTTTGGCCCAAAGTGCACATGTCTTGTCTTGTACCGTAAGAACCAAATATACACCAAAACTATAGAATTTGTTAGTTTATAACCCCTATCTCTAGGTGGTTTTGGTGTATGTTGACGGTGTTTGATATGTAGTTGGTTACCGTCAACAAACTCCCCCACACTTAGCCCTTTACTCGTCCTCGAGTGAAGGCGTAAGGACTAGAGTGGTTCAATCTCCAAGATGTAGACCTGCATACAAGTTATTCGGGCCTCACCTTGCTTTGTGAGCATTCAAGAGTGGCTATCATGTTATCTCGGACGATTGAGCAATGGAACGTCATGAAATCGTATCTCCTTGCTACTGCTCATGTGCAAAGACTTGGTCGATTTTTTGAATTTTTAAAGATAAAATAGCAATGCTCCATGGTTGATTCTCACATGGTCACTCATTTTGTGTTTCCTTGCCAAAGCACTCTTGCTCTCACTCATCCTATCTTTTGCGGGGGTTTTGTGGATCTTCCGAGTGGAGTGATGCATACGTACCCTCTCAGTATGTTTTGTCGAGTCAAGCTCGGATCGTTGGAAAGAGGTGCCATACCCCTAGATCGAAATGTGCAAAAGTGTGTGGAAAATATTTGTGGTATTTTGTTTTGCGGTTACTCCATGACTCATGATCTCTCTCCTTTCTTTTTGTATATTTTTTTGGAGACATACAGGCTATTTTTTTTTTTTTGAAGATGTGGGCTCTACTCGCCCTCGGACACTTGTCCATTTTTCATCTATTTATTCTTTATTTTTCTATAGCCTGTATCTCTTTTTTTCGCACTTTTTTACTTTTCGATCTGAGGGAGATGATCAAGGTATGATGGATGAAGTATTTATTTTGTGGATGGTAAAGATGCATGTTGTGCGCAATTCTCATTGTGAGAACCGGCGTGTATATGTGGGTGTACATGTTTTTCGATCTTGGGAGTATGAGCCTCTCTCAACGCAGATCAATGGAGCCTGACAAAACTCAATACAGCAGGTAGTAGCTATAGTGGATATTCATGACAATGTTCAGGCTTTGGTAGGATTTGTCTAAGTCAAACTAGGAGCATGCTTTATTTGAATTTTTTGAAATAAAACCAAGTCTCATAGCATAAGAGAGCAAGTGTCAAGTTATTCTACCATATCTCAAAGCTCAATTGTTTAGATGAACATGAGGTCCCTAACGGTAGTTGCTCAACAAAGAATGGTTTTGGCGAGGAATAAAATGTATGCATGCCATTTCTCAATTGGTAGACTAGAGATGGAGTTTTGTCAACTTGGGTTCAGTTTTAGCAACATGTTTAAACATGGGTGGTAGAGAAAGTATGTCACAAGTCAAATTTTGAATTTATACATTGCGTACCTTGACTTGTGAGAGACGGTTGCCTCCCCACACTTGTTTTTGTACCTATTTTATTTTCTTTTTGCACAAGACAAAAACAAGTGGAGGCATACACAATATTCCAAAGACAAGCTTTATTGAATTCATAAATATATTATAATACAAATGTAGACGCGCACTTGAAGGAATTACAAAATAATTGGAAAGGGAAATGCTGAAAAATTAAAGCTTGCGCGGCGTCTAAATTATTCGGGGGACATAGAAGTGCTTTTTAGTAAGGATCGGCAAGGTGCGCTGGGCGTTCTACCCCCATTTTCTTAGCGGCCTCCCTCACCTCCTCATGAGTGCTACAATGGAGGTGCCGCTAACTCTCTTTGAGGCGAATGTTAGCGCTATGTCTTTCAGCTAATCTGCCTAAGAGAACATGGACAAAATCGAGAGCTCTTGGATCTTTTTGCTTAGGGCGCGCTATGGCGAGCCCCTCTTTAGGAACTATTTCATCGTCGCCGAAGAAGCCTGCTGGTTGCCCTCTGATTTGTGGCCTAGGGACCTTCTTCTTCCACTCTCCGTTCGGCATTTGCTCTAATGTGTAGGGGAAGCACGAGCCGAATCTGGGGAGAAATCGGAAGGATTTTTAGGTGGGAGATTGGTGTAGGCCACCTTCTCTTCTTGGCTGCTCATGGGGGCAGCACTCTTCCCCTTTGACGCCATCTTCTTCTTGGGTGGAGACTCGCTTGAGGAGGGATGATGGCAAGAGCTCTCTTGGGGTTCTCTCTCTCTCAAGATACTTCTTTGCAAAGTTCATCGCCTTCTCCTTGTTGAATGGCACAAGTGCCATGGTGTTGTGGCTTGGGAGAGTGCTGGTTGGTGAGGAGTAGTACGGAGGATTGGGAGTGGTGAGCTTAAAGATGAGTGTGTGAGGAGAGAAGAGGAGAGGTGAGGTATTTATAGGACAAGGATCACCCTCTCGCCTCGACACGATTTGAATTGGCGTAATAAACATCATCAAGGCTATTCATTTGCGGGGTAAAGGCAAAGTGGACGAAATCGGGGTGCCCGGTAGAGCCCGGCCGGTGGTGCGGGCGCACCCCGGGTGCGGGCGCACCCCACAGCGTCCCCACAGTCGAATTTTCGGCCACGTTCGTCGTGGGTTTGAAAGTTTGAATTATGCCATTTGCCGCGCGAGCTCTAATCCCGCATTCCCAATCCCGGGTTTGATTTCTCTTTTTTGGATTTATTCTTTGAAAATAGAAAATTGTGCAAAATAATTAATAAATAAAACAAGCACAAATCAGCATGAGCTAGTGAGGGTAAAAGGTAAATAAAATAAATATGACCTCACAAGCTTTTTTTTTTTTTTATGCTGATTATTTAACTATTTTCAAAGCATAAATCTATCTTATCAAGCTCTTGGTTAAGATCAGGCAAGGGTTCAAAGAAAAGCTTGAGACGTTGTCCATTTACCTTTTGGATTGAACCGGCGTCATCTTGGATTGTGATCGCGCCATGTGGCGAGGTGTTGATGACGGTGTACGGTCCTTTCCACTTGCTTCTCATCTTTCCTTCGCGAATAATTTCACCCGGGAATTGAATAAGAGTACTTTATCGCCTGTGGTGAACTCTTTGATCTTGATGCGCCGATCATGCCATCTTTTTTGTGCGCTCTTTGTAGAGCTTTTGCACCGTGGTACGCCTTCTCCCGCCATTCTTCCAAAATTTCGGAGATTTGCCTCTGTCGGTTCTTCCCGGCGAGTTTGACGTCCATGTTCCACTTTTTGATGGCCCATGAGCTCGATGTTCGACTCAACCTGTAAGTGGCGGTTTTGCCATATACCCGTGGTAGGGTGACATGCCGATGGGGGCTTTATATGCTTTGTCCGATATGCCTAGAGAGCATCCGGTAGCTTGTTTTTCCATCCCTTCCCCATCTCGTTGACCGTCTTACGGAGTATGTTTTTGATTTGCTTGTTTGAGGTTTCGCTTGCCCGCTAGTTTGCGGATGGTGCGGGGTAGCAATGTTGTGCTTGGCGCCAAGTTCCTTCAGAAATGCCCGGAATGATTTGTCCACGAAGTGTGATCCTCCGCCGCTTATAACCATGCGTGGAGTTCAAACGGGGAAGATTACTTCATGAAACATCTTGCGTGCATGTTTGGCGTCGGCTGCTCGCATGGCATTGCTTCTACCCATTTTGACATGTAATCCACGCCACCAAGATGTACTCGCAATCATGGGACTTAGGGAATGGCCCCATGTAATCAATGCCCCACACATCAAATATTTCTATTTGAAGGTTGTAGTGCGGGGCATTGCATCACGAGCGATGATATTTCCGGTTCTTTGGCGGCTTGGGCATCTTCTCGATAAATTCTTTTGTGTCTTCATACATCGTTGGCCGGTAGAATCCGCCTTTGCCCGCCGATTTTGGCTTGTGTTAATGCGAATACTCCGGTATGGCCGGCGTAGGGTGATGCATGACATTTCTCAATGATCTTCATCCCCTCTTCCCTTGGTACACATCTTCTCGGCAAGCCATCACCACATACTCTATACAGTGCGGTTCATCCCAAAGGTGTCGTCGGCTTTCTACTTGCAATTTCTGCTTGTCCTCTCCAGGTGGTACATATCCTGCAACCATAAAATTGACAATGTTTGCATACCATGGATTGGAGTCCGACACCTTTAGTAGCATGTCGTCGCGCATGTAGTCATTGATTGGTGGTTCCTGCATGTTAGTGACCTGCATACGCGACAAATGATCCGCCACGGTATTTTCTACTCCCTTTTTATCTTTTATTTCTAGATCGAATTCTTGGAGTAGAAGAATCCAAATGGACCAACCAAGGTTTCGCGTCTTTCTTAGTGAGCGAAAACTTAAGTGCGGCGTGATCGGTGTAAACGATTATCTTTGCACCCACTAAGTAAGAGCGAAATTTCTCGATAGCGAAGACTACCGCAAGGAGCTCTTTTTTACGTGGTGGCATAGTTAAGCTGGGCTCTGTTAGAGTCTTGCTAGCATATGCGATTGCGTCTTTGCTTTGTCTTTGGTTTGGCCTAAGACCGCACCAACGGCATAGTCACTAGCATCGCACAAGATTTCAAACGGCAACGGCGAATCCGGGGGTTGGATGATCGGAGCCGAGATGAGTGCTTTCTTGAGGGTTTTGAAAAGCGTGGATGCACTCATCCGTGAAGTCGAAAGGTGTGTCCTTGGCTAGTAGGTTCGTGAGGGGCCTAGAGATTTGTGAAAAATCTTTTATGAACCTCCTATAGAAACCTGCGTGGCCTAAGAAACTGCGGATCCCTTTGACATTCACTGGGGGAGGTAGCTTTTCGATAATGTCTATCTTAGCTCTGTCTACCTCAATCCCCCTCTCGGACACTAGGTGTCCAAGAACGATGCCTTCCCGGACCATGAAATGGCACTTTTCCCAATTTAGTACCAGGTCCTTTTCTTGGCGTCGCTGCAAGACCTTGTCTAAATTCTTCAGACAGCTTTCGAAGGTCTTACCATAGACTGAGAAATCATCCATGAAGACCTCCATGATCTCTTCAATCATGTCTGAGAAAATAGACATCATACACTGCTGAAAGGAAGCAGGTGCATTACACAGCCCAAATGACATTCTACGGTAAGCATAGGTTCCGTATGGGCATGTGAAGGTTGTCTTACTTTGGTCATCAGGGTGGATCGGAATCTGGTGGTACCCAGAATATCCGTCAAGGAAACAAAAGAAAGAATGTTTCGCTAACCGTTCCAACATCTCATCAATGAATGGAAGCGGGAAGTGATCTTTCTTAGTCGCTTTGTTAAGTTTTCTATAATCGATGCACATTCTCCACCCTGTGACTTGTCTTTGTGGAATGAGCTCATTTTTAGAGTTCTCAACGACCATCATTCCTCCCTTTTTAGGGACCACTTGGACTGGGCTAACCCAATCGCTATGTGGTACAGGATAGATTATCCCGACGTGAAGAAGTTTGAGAACTTCCTTCTTCACGACTTCACTCACCGCATTATTGAGCCTTCTCTGTGGTTTGCGTGTTGGGGTACTGGAAGGGTCAATAGGTATGTGATGGGTGCAGAGTGTTGGGCTTACCCCTTTTAGGTCTTGTAAGGAATACCCGAAGACCGATCTATGTTTCTCTAAAACGGCTATGAGTTGGGTCGTCTCCTGGTCACTAAGTTTATCACTAATGATAACCGGAGTTTGTGTGTCATCGTTTAGGAATACATAGCGTAGGCCAGGGGGCAGGGGTTTAAGCTCAACTGGAGGCCGAGTCAGCTCTTCCTCTTGGGGAAGTTCTATGGTTTCCCCTGAGTCGTCCTCTTCTTCTATGAAGAATTGGGCGTCACGTTCTAGGTCTGTTTCGGGGTTTTCATAGAGCATGACTCCTTTGACCTCCTCGGGCGTGTCATACTCGTGGAGGGAGTCCGTTACCGAGTTTTTGGCTCGAGTAACTGGTATGGACAATGATTTGCCTCCTAGTTTGACATCTAAATCCCCGGTTTGTGGTAGATCAAGAATCTTTTCCAAGGGATGCCCGATTAGGATGTCAAAATCTTGGATATCAAAAATATGAAAATCCAGAGATAGTTTGACATTCCTATGAAGAAGAATCTGGTCGTGTATAACCTCACGGCATTTTACGATGGTTCGAGGTGCTATGCGCAATGTCCGTGCTGTGTGGGTTCTAGGTGCTTCCTTGTCACATTGCTGTGCAAAGGATTTGGACATGATGTTTATGCCCACAGCAGGGTTATACATGACCTCCACTACGTCCCCTTGATATTTGCAACAGATAGGCGTAGAGGGATGGTTCAATAGAATTTCTTCGAAAGAGGGCCCTTCCTCCTGTAGCCATTCCGTACTCATGATAGCGGTTAGCTCCTTAATAGACTCCTAGAGAAAGAGTTCGTCGGGGGTGGTTCGGGGCCAACTGGGGACGGTGGTTTGTTCCATTGTTCGTAATTCGAGGTATTACCGAATTGCTCAAGAGGGTCTTCCTCGAAAAACGGGAGATCCGACCATGCGGTCTCCTTTGGTTCTGATTCAGGCGAAGGTCTCTCTAAAGATGTTTCAGGTTCGGCAGTAGCCGAAGAGACTTCCTCTGGTTTCTGCTTGGGTTCTACTCGGATGGGTTCTAGCGGAGGAGTATTCTCAAGAATACGAGTTTAGGAGAGCTTCTCCTTCATTTGTGGTTTTATGTGCGAACGACCCTCCGGCAGCTAAATCAAGCAAGAGTGCATTTGCTCTATCCAAACCTAGCCAAAAGTGTTGTAACAACACGTGGTTTGGGATGGATAGATCTGGGCCGGATCTGGTAAGAATGGTAAAACGGTCCCAGGCTGCACCTATGGTTTCACCCTCTTTTTGTTGGAAGTTGAGGATCTCTTGTCGCGGGCCGCGATTTCGGATAAGGGATAGAACGCTACGCAGAATCTGGTTCGCAGTTCTTCCCATTCTCCATTTACCAACCCTACGTTATGGGCGTACCATTGAGTCGCCCTCTCAGTGAGAGAGAACGGAAACAACTTCCACCTCAACGTGTCATGTGTCATGCCTGCAATAGTCAGGCATCCACAGAGCTGCTCAAACTCCCGTAAGTGATGATAGGGGTTTTCATATTCTGAGCCTGAAAAGGCTCGGGCCTGAACCATGGCTATGAAGCCAGGGCGGAGCTCATAATCGGAAGCTGTGATTGGCTTCGCGGACGGGAGGGTTCTACGAGCTCGCCCTTAGGAGCGGATAGGATTTGAATGGTGGGTTGCTCCATTGGTAAGGAACTGTTTTTTGGGTTTTTATTTTATAGGAGATATTCTAGACACACGGGTCGACTAGGTCCGAAATACAACTACGACAACCGTCCCGACAACGGCGCCCGAAAAATGCTTGTTGGTGTTTCTTAGCGGCGAAGAAAAGTCGCATAGCGCACGAGGAAATACCGTTGTAGCACTTCACCCGGTGATAAACAGGGTATCGTATAATTCGCAAGGATGGTTGCGTTGAGGGCTTTCTGGACCTGTGTCTACCCAAGGCAAGGTTAGGTTCTACGAGTAATGAGGTCTCCCTGTGGGCTTAGATTTCCGATCGCTGATTTCTCGCATTGTTATCTCCTTACTTGGGCACCGGCCCTCACCCAAACCGGGCGAGTCCGCAATTAGCTCTACGTCACACCCGAACGTGGAGGGATTACAAAGGACGGACAAGGCTATCACAACCCCGCCGCCTACCCTCACGACCGTGGGATGCTTCGCAAAAGGTAGGTGAGCGCTAGCCCAAACACCACGTTTGCACTATTGGTCACAGTTCTTGATGTTGGCCAAGGTTCCCCGGTCAAAGAGTCCCTTCACCAAGAACTAACGCTCATATGAGACAATCTACCGATCCCGTAAGACTATAACAAGTTAAGATAATGTAATCGGAAAGACAATAAGCCGAGAGAAGAACACAAGCTTGCTCACCAAATTGTAAGAAGCCCGTAGAGGTACAAGCGTCGTGGTGCCGACAAGTCCGGCACTCCGACCTCCTAGGAACCGCGGATCACCGAAGCTACTCCGACAACTCCGAGTAGAAGGGGCCAAGTCCCTTCTAGCTTTTCCTCTCTCACTCTCTAGAATTTACAAGGTAGGAAGAAGGCTAAGCTACTCCTCTTGCTCAAATGTGCTGAATTCTCCTTGGAATGGTTGTTGAGAGAAGTGTAGGAGCCTTCCTTTTATAGCTTGAGTAGAGGGGGTCCTTGGAAAATAGCCACCACCACCATAATGTCAAAACCGACCAAGAATGGTCGGTTTGCGGGTTCATCGAACCTGGTCCACGGCGCCACCGACGTTCCTCGGAGTTAATGTACCGCCTCGCACCAGCCCGCCCCACTGTCGGAAGGAGGGTGCGGGCGCACCCCAGTGCGGGCGCACCTGTCGGCCCCAAACCGGCCCGGCTTTGACGTGTCTTGGGCCTAGTTTGGACGTGGAGAGCCTGAGTTTGTGGCCTGGCCGAGGTAAGTTGGATCGGTCTTGCCATTTGTCACTTGTGGGCTTTTTCTATTTATTGTATTTTTATTCTTTTTCCTTGTATTTTGGCCCAAAGTGCACATGTCTTGTCTTGTACCGTAAGAACCAAATATACACCAAAACTATGGAATTTGTTAGTTTATAACCCCTAGGTGGTTTTGGTGTATGTTGACGGTGTTTGATATGTAGTTGGTTACCGTCAACAAATCACTTGTGTTCTTTATATTCTTGCATTTATATTCTTGTGAGCTAGGGTTTCATTCCGATCTACTTTGTTGCTGTGTTCCAGAGAGTTTTGGTTAGCTCTCTGCAAGGTATTTGTGTGCAGGAACATATAGAAAGCTTGAGTATCGAATTCCAGGTTGCAGATTCACTTTGGTACCGCTCGGGCTCTGGTACACGCGGCAGTGCCGCTTGAAGACGCGGCAGTGCTGCGCCCTCTGCACAGACTACCGTGACTCTGTCTCTGTCTCTGTTTTCAGTACCACGCGGCAAGGTTACGCGCATTTCTGCGGCGATGCCGCATCATCTATCTTGACGGTCGCGATAAAGTTTTAGCAGTCGATTTTTGGGGGTCAGCCTATTCACCCCCCCCCTCTAGGCTTCCATCAGATCCTACACTTCTCCACTTGTAATTCTTTAGTTAGTATTAGTATTTGAGCAAGGTTGAGCTTCAAGGAGGGCTTGTATCCTTGGTAGGATCTTTTGGTAATATTACTATGGAGTTCCTTTCTTTATTCAAGTCCTTATATTCATACTACAATGCATATGAACTAGAGTATAGTTATCCTCATGCTATATTCATAATATGTGAACTAGGCTATAGTTAATATATTGTGACATGACATGACTAACTTTATGCTAATTGTCCATATGTCGTTCATGGAGAGTTGTAGAGTTATGCTTAGGGTGATGGTTTGGTGTACCTTCGGGTTTGCCTTTATCCTTGCTTGTCGATCCGTAGGGTCGGAGTCCCGGGGGGATCTAGGTAGTTTTGTATACACGTGGGCATGGTGCCCGGTATATAGTAACCATCAAAAATGTCGGCATCCCACGGTAGTGAGGTAGGCGGCAGGTGGTGACAGCCCTGTCCGTCCCTAGTACTCCTCCACGTTCGGGTGTTGAGTTGGAGTTACGAAAGTGTCTATCGGCCGGTAGACCCGATTCTGCTATGGCATCTCCCTATCATCTTGGTTTAGTTCTATTACTATTCATTTACTACATATGATTACTAGAGTTCTATGCATAGGCTTTATTAGAATTGCCTTGCGCTCACCGTAGATTTTCCTTTTATCTTTCTTTTTATTTATCTTTGTAGTAGCTCGAAGTGTGTTCTTGCTATCCTGAATTATCATTTACTTACCCCTGTATTAGACTAATGGTTATTCATGAATACATTGTGGGCTATGATTATCACTATGCTAGACTTTACTCAAACCTGCCTTCCTTTGGGAAAATATAAATAACGATACCACTGAATACTTCTGGGTGAAATGCTACAATGATAGATCCGTGGCTTGCGATTGACCTCTCAAAACAATTCAATCTATCTATCACCGGGCGTTTCTTGACGTTGTCGCTAGGGATAATATCTATCTCTAGTGGTGACGCTAAGAAATGCCAACAGGTACTAAGTTGTGGTAGACATATAGATCTTCTATTTATTATCGTTCCTAGCTATTGCTTTCCCTTGGGCTAAATATAAATAACGATCCTTGGAATACTCCCGGGTGAAGTGCTACAACGGTATTATTCTGGCGCTTGCGAAATCCTCCAATAGTCATAAGATATACCAACAAGCATTTCTGGCGCCGTTCTCGGGGACCGGATTCTAAATCCATTCTTGGTAGTTGCGCTAAGAATTGTCAACAATACCATTTGGAACAATGTTCATGTTGGTTACTATGTCTAATCATGCTTTGATGTGATGCTTTGACTTGCGTTGACCTAGAAATCCTTTTGCTTAGTCTTTTAAAAAGTGCTTTTAAATTTGTTTAAATGGCTATGCACCCTAAAGCAACTTTGTAGAGAATTTATCAAGGAGCAAAAGTTTTTTAATGGTCGCCTCATGAAAATGCTTGTATCATGGTCAAAATGTGGCTTGAAGACAGAAACCGATGTTGTTTTGTAACTTAGCAAAGTTCCATGGTCATTTCATGCTATTTTTTTATTTCAAAATTTGTAATTCAAAATCTAGGCTGAATTAGGTCAAGACCCCTAAATATGAAATGTTCAAAATTTCATAAACTACATTTCATCTTTAAGGACTTTGAGCCAATTCTGCATATTTTTGGAACTACAAATTAAAATGTGCTGTTTTCATAAATTTAAAAAGAAAAAGGAGAAACAGAGGAAGGCCGGACTGGGCTTGTCGGCTGGCCTATGCCCAACAAGCCCCGTCAATGCCATCAAGGCCGATAGGCACCGTGGCATCGCGGCGGCGCGCCCGCGACCGACGCCGGGCGTGCAGACGCCCGTGGTGCCTCATCCTCTCTCCACCGCCCGTTCCCGCGCCTATTTAAGCGCCTCGCCGAGCTCGCCGTCGCCTTTCTTGCCTCCTCGCCTCACCACCGCGCCACTGCGCGGCGCCTTCATCTCGCCATTGCCGGGCGGCAGAGCCGGGCTGGCGTAATTCCGCCACCACCGCCGCACCACCGACCGTCCCATCTCACCCACAACTCCGCCATCATCTCCTCTTCCTCCCTAGTGACCTAGCTAGCTAGGAGAGGCCACATTGGCCGTATTTCACAGCCGTCGCCGGAGTTTGGGTCCCCGTGGACGTCGGGCACCGGAGCTCGTTCGACCTCGCCTTCCACCTCGGCCACATCCGCCTCGTCTCCGCGGAGCCTTTGCCGCGGCTCGGCTCGCTCCACGATGGCCGGAGTTGACCGACATGACGTAGTCATGGTGCCGCCACCCGCCATCGTAGCCGGCGAGGTAATCCCGGTGACTCCGCCCTACAATCACCCGCACCATCCGACTCGGCACGTCGCGGGGAGCACGTTGGTGCCACCCCTCGCCGGAGACCTCACCGCCAAACAAGGAATCGGTGGTCAACCGCCGTCTTGTCGCGCTTTGGTTGACGGGTAGGGTCGTGGTTGACCCCGGATCCCGCTTCGTCGGGATCGTGTGTATATGAATCTGGGTGTACTTAGTATTTAGGGTTTTGCTTTTAATCAAGAATGAATTTCTAGATTTGTGTGTAAATTCTAGTAAAATTCATATATGGAGTTTTAGGGCTTGAATTTGAGTGAAACAAATTTTGTTGGGTTGCTCTTGACCAGATCTACAAGATAAAAATATAAAATGTGATTTTTGTGATACTTTTATATATAGATTTATTTAGCTCTATTTATTCCTTTAATCTTGTTAAATGCATAATTAATTCTAGGAAGCTTAGAAAAATATAAACCCACTTTTGTTAGTTTTCTTGTGACTAGATCTATCCATTAAAAATGGTTGTCATGTTATGTTTTGTTATGAAAAGGCTTTTCTATTTTAGTGTGATTTTATTGCACATTTTGTGATTTTTGACATGAGAAAAATATAAGGAATATGGAGTTGAGAATTTTTGTGTATGCTTTGTAGGATGAGGAGAGTGTATGAAAAATACTAAATCTATTGCTTGACACTTTTGGTAGTACAAAGTATTTTCCATGGCTATTTAAGTGTGGATCTTGCCATTTCTGAGTAGGATGATATATCTATTATTTTCCCCTAAAAATTTATGGTAGGCTATTTGGGGACATGATGGTACTACTATAATGTTTGTAGATTTTTCTGGGAACTTCTGTTATACAACCTTATTTAGGCTTAATAATGATAATTAAATAAAACTATGGTGAGAAAAGTGACATGTATGAGCTTTGTACTTTTTGAGCTCAAAATGATGTATATAATCTGGGGGTGAAATTGGTTATGCCCAATGATGAGTTTGTGTGAAGGTCATATATGTGTCTCTCTTTTGCATTAAAATGGATTTAAGGGACAGCAGGAGTAGTTTCTGTTCTTGGCATAATTACATGCTTTAGATGATGTTTTCTGGAGAAAAGTTATATACAAGAAGTGTAGATAATTTGTGTATCTTGCTCCTGTTAAAATTTGGTGGACATTGGCCAAGTAGTTTAGGAGATATGGTTGAGGGAAGGAAGGACCAGAAATCTGGAATTTCCAGTTTTTCCAAGAACAGTTTCTATTTTCATGTAATTTCGACTTAGATAAATTTAGAATCTTGCTGTGGTGACTAAAGATGTTTTGTAGAGAATTTCCTAAGCTTTCCAGATTGTCCTATGGCAAGTCCATCGGACTTGTATATCTCTAGATATGATTTATTTTCTTGACTGTCTGATGTATGTCAGTTTTGCTGAAAGTGTCTTGTGATGCTTGTTTGCTTTGCTTAAGTATCTCCATGATGCGTTAGGTGCTTAAGCTAATTGAGTAGGGAAAGTCCAGCTATGGCATTGTTCTTAAAATTATTGCCATGAACATACATGCCATCATATTTAGCATCTCTTGTGCATTCGTCGTATTTATTCAATGTGTATGCATGCAATAGGTGCACGGGAAGGCGTGAGCGTGTTGGAGTTCGACGGGACTTGCCCTGAGGTACAGGAGGTGCCTCAGGAGTCGGAGGACCAGCAAGCCGGACTCGGCCGGAAAGGAGGTGATCCTTTAGTATCCTTGTCACGAGCCATCTTCAGTCGTGAAAGGCAAGCCCCAGAGCATTCTTATGTCCTATGTTTTACAAATGCACTTGAGTCCTTTATGTTGTTTATTGCATTAAGTTATAAGAGTTTATTGAAAACACTTGATGCATATATATCCATCCTTGTCCATCAAAGATTACCTAAAATCCTATTCTAGTGCAGGAATCGTTTAGATGCTTAGTTAAGCTTTAAACGGTAGAAGTCAAGTGATATAATATCGCCTGCGAGATGTAGGTGAATCATGGATATAATTGGATATGTGATCATGGCTGTACCATGTATTTTTGTAAAACAAAATTAGGGAGACCGGGCAAGAAAGTAGAGGCTACAGGACATGGAGGTCCCGGGAGTCGCTAGTCCCGTCTGTGTCGATTAAGGACTTGATCTTGGAGCCTTTCCTATTCATGTTGAACGCAGCCTATCACTTAGTTGGGCGACCCAAGGTTGTCGACCGCGAAGCAAGAGTAGTTCAACTCAGGCCGGGAAGCCGGGAAGTATAAAGTGCAGCTCGGAAGGGAGTCGTCGGGTAGTCGATGTGCAAGGTAATTTAAAAGTCCTTCGCTGCTCCGGCGAGGTGATATCCCTGAGAGTGCGGCGCTTACCGGGCCCGCGATTCCTAAGTGGCTCGAAAGGTTACCTAAGGCTGCCCCGATCCCGGTATGCCGGGTGAGTGTTAGGAATATTTCCCCAGCTGGGTAGTAATCGATTCAAACCACCATATCTCCTAGTTAGTGAGAACTTGATGGGCATATCTCCATGTAGCACAACTTAGATAACTAAAATGAATGGTTGCAATGATGATCACTGAGATGCTACATGATGGAGCTTCTATGGTCGGCTAAGTTGGTTGCTTCATATTGAAATGTTTGAATTAGTTCAGGTGCAAACCTAGATGTCAGGTTAATGATTATTAAGCTGCTACTAATTAAAATGGATAATTCAGAAGTTAAGCTTTTTATGCAAAGTTGTCAAGGTAGCCCCACACATATAAGCCTTGCATGATCCTTAGTGTCGATTTATTTTTGGTTTATGACGGGTAAGTCTAGCTGAGTACATCCTCGTACTCAGGGTTTATTCCCAATTGTTGCAGGTTGTGATGTATCATGGCTATTGCAAGAGTTGGATGACTCCTACCATTGTGGTGGAGTAAGATCATAGGCATGATCCTTCTTAGTTATCTTACCTATAATGCTTTTGTGAAGTGTGACCCGAGAACTGACAATGTAATCTAAGTTATGTACTTTGTTTCAAAACTATGTTGCTTCTGCTACTTTCAAGTTTGGTTTATAATAACTAAATGGATCTCCGATGTATGGTAAAATGTATCGAACTGTGTTGCAATTTGTGATGGCAAACGATGGGGTTCACCGAATCATTACGATCCTGTACGTTGCGATATTGGTTTGAAAACCTTCGAGATTTCGGATGGTCGCTAGATTTATATGGACTCAAGTTCGAAAAGTTGGTCGTTTCGATCGATTTTTGGACTTATGTTCTTATAATTAGGGCGTTCCGTCACACGTCGCGCGCTGAAAGGACGGTAGCAGCAATGCTGGAAGCCTCCCTGTCTATCGTCCTGGCCGATGGTGCCGCTGCAAGGTTCTGGACGGGCATCTGGCTGCCGGAGGGTTCCTCAAGGTGGTTACACTGTCTTTTTTTGCCGTGGTTTCAAGGCGTGGGCAGAGTCGGCCGGTGAAGGAAGCATTGTTACAACGCCGTATTGCCGGATTTCCAAAATAATAATAATAATATAATAATTTATCCATCTCGCATTATGCCCTCACTGAAAGAAGCTCTTAAGAGTATTGTCATGCCATTTGTGCAGTCGGCCAACGACCATGCCGACTTGCCGAGTAAACTACGTCTGTCATCAAGTAATCGGCCAAACAACTACTGAACTACATGCAACAGAATTAATTAAACTAAGCCATCAATCACCAAATCATTTTTACAGTCAAATTTGGCTATTCGATCTGTTCGCGTGCGTGAAATGCTGACACGAGCCAAATTTGAGTGTGAGTAGCATGTTCCGGCTGGTTTCACTGAAGTGGTCGTCGGCGCTCCTGATAGGGCGTGGCTCATCGGATTATTATTATTATTATTATTATTAGACAGAGAATGAACGCGCACACGACCGACGACCTCAATGAAACAGCTTACATGCATGCACACCGCAACACAAGCTAATTAAGCAAGCAAGCAGCACGAACGCGCACATGATGCATGCTGCTGCTGCTGCGACATTAAACAAAGACAGCAAACTACGGGACCAGAGCACGTACTAGAGCAATCAACGACAATGGGCAAGCAAACAAACAACAAATAATTAATCAACCAACTAGCCGAAGCAATGTCTCCATTTCGTCTTGTTCCTGCTTTTTGTCCCCTGGTTCTTTGTCTGCCTCTTCGCCCAGGACGTCGTCCCCAGCTGGTTCTTTGTCTGCCGGCATCTGAAGCTTGTCTGACAGGGTCTTGGCCCCTCGGAGTGAGATGATGAGCCAGACGTAGGAGAGGAACTCCCCGCCTTCTCCCAAGCTCTTGGCGTGCAGGTAGCCTCTGCACATGCTGGCGGAGTAGCAGAGCATGCCCACCCACACGCGGTGCATGAGCTCCCACCGGGTCTTCTCCTCTTGGATGTCAAGCAGCTCCTTTGCGAGCATGCAAGCGTCGTTGATGATGGTGTATTGATCTTTATCTTTGAGCCTGGCTGCTTTTTCCATGATCATCTCTAGGACTGCGTCATCGAACGGTTGCCTCTCTCTGAGATTAGGCCTAAAATGTCTGGTGCCTTCCCTGAAGATGCGCTCCATGTGCTGCGTGGCTTCGGTGAAGAGATGCTGCCTGCTGCCGGCCATCAGCATCTCGGGTCGATGAACCAGGAGGTAGGCCATGTAATTGGATATCGCCTCCGTGCACACCTCACGAAGCACCTCGGCACGCGGCGGCCTCCAGCTGAAGTGCTTCGGAGGCCTGCTGCGGAAGCACAGGTCGGTGGCGATGTGCCAGATGAGGACGCTTGCGTCGAATGGCATCTCACGTAGGCTTTTCCACATCCTGGTGCCGTGGGTCGCGTATGGCTTCAGCAGTCTCTTCTTTTTGCTGCTCAGTCCAGAAGTCCGTGTTGGTGAAGCTTCTGTAGCTGGAGAAGTCGGCGTTTTTGACACTCGTCGTAACACGCGCCAGTTCTGCGGTGATGAAATCCGAGACAGTGCGGTACAGACTCTGATCTTTGCCTTCCTTGTAATAACCAAAGCGCCTGCTATAATTCTGCAGCGACCCGATCACCGGTCGTTTCATTGTCCGGAGAACCGAGTCGACGAGGTTAAACCCTGCAATCTTCTCGCACAATGTTGGAAATTTTGTTATGAACATGAGCCTGTACATGAGCTCACTGATGAGCAGCCCAAAGACATCCAGCACCGCGGTGAAGCACAGGAGGACATACGTCGTCTTCACGTCGGTTGCGCCGTACCCATGCTTGCGGCTCGCCGCGAAGAGCATGATGGCGGCGATGTACAGGGGACGGCACCAGCATCACATGGCAAACCAAGTATGCGGGCGTGAAGATCACAGTTGCTCTTGTGTAGATGAGCCCAAATGCTTGCCGCACCAAGCGTTTCATCAACGTGTTGTCTACTGCATCCAGCTCTTCCAGAATTTCCTGCCCGTCCCTCTGTGGCGCTCGTGTCTCGAAAGTGACTTTAGCAGCGTACAGCGACTGGTCGGAGAGAATCATCTGGACTTTGTCTCCTTGCGACAGGATTGGCACATCGCCTTCAGGCAATTCTTTCCAGCATCTGTACCTGTCACCTAACTCGGTGAAGCACCAGTCCCATCCGCCAGGGCTTTCCCTCTTCCCTCTCATCACCGAAGACATAGCCACCAGGCGCTTGATGCTGGCCCTCCGCAGTGCCCACGGCTTCTCGATGAAGCTGATGATGCCAATGACGAACAGCAGGATCGCCGACAGCAGCAGCTTCCTGTCGCTGGAGTTGGGCCATGACTTGTAGAAGGAGTACACGGCGACCGTGACCTGGGAGACCATGGTCACGGTCTGCCGTGTCCACAGCTCGTTGTCCTCGATGGTGTAGGCGGTGATCTCCTCCCGCCCGCCGAGGTAGACGAGGAGGAGAGGCGCCCACAGCACCTCGAGGGAGCTCCCTTTGTTCCCGTAGTCACAGCAGCTGCTCGCCTTGGAATGGCGATTGAAGAGGGTAGCGAGCGCGTAGATCGCCAGAGCATCGGCGCTCACGTACGCCGCCCAGATGGAGACTCTGAACAAGCGAGGGATGGTGTAGTTGCGCATGGGGGCTGCCAGCAGGAGGAACCACTGCAGGCCCAGGCTGCCGAGGACGAGGATGCGCAGCTGCCACTCGTCCCACCATTGCACAGCTCTCAAGATGTCAATCATGTCTCTCGGATCTACCAAGTAGCAGCTTAATTAGCTCTTGATTGATGTGTGTGTATGTCTATTTTCGGGAGTGTCACTACCACCACACTCAAGTCTCTCTTTTTTTTTTTTTGTGTGTCACTGCCCTGATGTTATTAGACCTATGGAGTACCGATCACAAGTGCTTATAATGCACGCGTGTTGGGTGTTGCCTTTACAACGATGTGTACCTTCCATTGAACAGTGGAACCAACATTTAATAAGTATCCCTAATTTATTTCTATTGTTAGTATCACACGCTTTGTCAAAAGAAAAGGGAAAAAAAAAAGGAAAAGAAGAAAAGAGAAAATCTGTCACACTCTCTATTAGCTACAACTTTGTTTCTATACGTTGCATCTTGCTGCCCGGCCCTTTGATGTCAGTGGCAATATTCCAAAGTGCTAAAGTCTTAGAGACGAAATATACCTGCTTTGTTGTCAGTTATTCCTGTCTCCGAACTTTCGAGCCTTTCATGTTCCTCCCTCCTTTCGTGATGGTCACAGTATTAAACTATGAATCGTCCAACCGCGCGCCACAAGTGCACACAAGTGCTAAAGTATTAGAGACAATACATACTCCCTCCGTCCCAAAATAAGTGACGTTTTCGTTTTCCGAGAAACAACTACCAGCAATTATATATTAAAATATATAAATATTTATGATAAGTAATTAGTATCATCGGAAAGATCTTTAAGTCTAGTTTTTAATAAATTTATTTAGAAATATAAATTATGCACGTATTTTATACAAATCGAGTCAAACTTGTGGCACGAAAACCCAAAAAACGTCACTTATTTTGGGACGGAGGGAGTAACTGATTTGTTTGTCAGTTAATCCTGTTTCTGAATATACAATACTGCATGCAGAGCTTATTTGGATCCAAACAACCCTGTAATGCCTTCAATTCGACAGTCGAAAAGAAGAATATTTAGCCACAAGTGCTCCACTTCTACTTAGCTAGCGTAGCCCTTCCAAAAATCCAGAGAGAAAAAAAAAAAAGCTAAGCGAAATCCCTGAGATATATGCATGGTCTAATCCTTAATGTGCGACTCTTCTGAGTTTTTCTTGTGTAAAACCGCATGCATTCTCCTTAAGCCATATAACTGTGCCCGTACGTGCTGAATGTTTCAAAAGAAAAAGGATCTATTCAAGATTAAAAGTGGAAAAGTCTTTGCACTCGCTGCCCTTTGCGTGTAGATGGTGATATTCCAAGTTCTCACGTATTGTATACAGATGCCCCACTTTACTTTTGTTTTTGAATAATTAAACTAACATTGTCGGTGCATATATCTATTGATACAGAAGAAAATATAAGCAAGTAATGTCGGAGGCTGTCTGTCTTGGATTCGTCACCACAGTGAGTAATTAGAATGCCAATGTATGGGTTTTGGGACCTAACGCTCCAGACACAAAAGGGTTTATCCTAGCTAGCTCGGGCTCATCACGCCCTACGTGCCCCATGGCCTCCCTCCCCTGTCCGGTTTGTTGTTAGCCGATGCCAGTATGCAACACAAACCACTTATGCATGGCCACCAACATTATCACTAAGCCTCTGCGCTACCATGTGATCAACACACTGCCCACCATATTGTGCCTCCAGACCACCTCCATTGTAGAACCAACCACTATACACCATCGTCACCGCCTCTGCAGCCATCACGTACTGCTACCGCATGATTGCGGGCATGACCAAGCCGCTTGCACCCTTTGGATGCCCAAACTTAGGCACCTCCCAGCCATCACGTGTATATATGGGTTTCGGGACCTAACAAGTACTCCAGACACAGAAGGGTTTATCCTATCTAGTTCGATCGGGCTCACCGGTCATCCTCACTAGGACATGCAGCTGCACATATGTACAACTTTGCATGGATAGAAAGCTTATAAATAAATGGATGGTTCATATGCATAGTATACTTGAGTTGTACTAAAACAGTTCACAAGGATAGAAAAGCTTATAAATGAATGGGTGGTTTAGATGCATAGTATTATTTGAGTCGTTGAACTTATTAATAAAGAGTACTTACAGCGTGTGTGTGTGTGTGTGTGTGTGTGTGTGTGTGTGTAAAGCTTATCAATTTGCCATTACTGGCTTTGCATTCACTACTACAGAATAGATAAATGGTGGCGGGCGTTTTTAATTAACCGTGGCAGGCAAGGGCGCCCACCACGGTTGTAAGGTCACCGTTAATGGTGATTAACTGAGGTGGTTGCCTCATGCCCGCCGTGGTTAATCGGAATAAAATAATAAACAAAGCCGAGCCCAACGCCAAGTTCATACGGGCCCGACATCGAGCCGGACACACTGCCGCCGTCCAAGATCCGCCACCATTGGATCCACGCCTAACGCACCACCGCTGCCGCATCCTCACCTGAAGGCGCCATCGGTGGAGCCCTTTGCAGCTGGATCTGGTGGAGGCCGAGCAACGCTGCAGCTGTTGGATCCGCCTCCACTACTACAAAAAGATTTTGCATGGCGTTTAGAATTTATTAACCATGGCGGTTTTAAAAAAAAACATCATGGTTAATGTCTCGATTAACTGTGGCGGTTTCTTCATTAACCGTGGCGGTCAAAAAAACACCACGATTAATCAAATAACTGTTGATGCTCACTAACTCTTATTCTTATGCATCAACAAGATATGAAAATAGACCAAAAAGATAAATCAAACATAGAATAGGGTCTTTGACTGACAGTTTCCACGAGTTTTGGTAAATTATATATTTTTAGGGACTAAACAGGAAATCAGCAAGAGATATGAAGACATACGAGTCCCGAGGCGTGTCCCGAACCCTATTCAACTTGGCTCCTACGAAAGAACCATCTAGAAGACTCCAGAAGACACCACGGCGGCGCACCGCGGAGGATGACATGTGGGGCCGCGGCCCCCATAATCAGCCGCGCCTGGCGCCCCCCACCGTGTCGGGCCGCCTCCCTTCGTATGGCGGTTCACAACCGACCTCTACAACGCATCTAAGCCATCGATTCAAGTCGGTTTGATCCGAAGGTCACAGTTCATCGCCGACTATAAATCCGCACCCCGTGGTGAAACCCTAATCAATAATTCATAACCGAGAATTCATATTCAAGATTCATCGCTCGAAGCCAAGGCGTAAGAAGAAGAGAGATCCTCTCCACCAGAGATTAGGATAGCTACTCAATGGTTCTAGTTCTTAGAACCTAGTTCTAGATAGCAAGTTAGATTCAAGTAGAGTTGAGCGCCACTCAGATTCTAGATCGAGATCGTCAAGTCATCGAGTCCGTATTATCTTTGTATCCCAATGACTTTATGCTATTTCAATAATATGTGTTTGATTGCTATGTTATTACTTTATTCTAGTAGTATATTTGATATAGTCATGATATATGTTGAATTCATGCACTTATTCGTAGAGCTCCTAGTTCATTACTCGAGTGTGCTAGGTGGTAGAGATTATGTAAGCTTGGTGCTTAGATATTATTTACCTGCTGATTCATCTTATGCTCCAGGTCATGTGGTAGATCGTGGGGTGATGGACCTATTGAGTCCTTTTGTAGTCCACTCCCGAGCATGAGAGTAGTTGAAAATGGTTACGGGGATGATCTTGTTTTGTTCTTGATTTTCCTTAGTAATCTTCGTGGTGCCCACATTTAGAAGTCGCTATGCTATATATGATGATGTGCTAGTTAGAATAGACAATTGACTTAGTCTTTTGAATGCTACATAGAGTTTATATCTCTTAATTAATCCATGCTAGTCTAATTAGTGAGTAGTTCATTCTTATCTCCACGTGTTACCTCTGCCTAGTTATCAATGCTATCACTATCATATCTTTATCATATTTGGCTTACCCCCCGTTATAGTATGTGCCATGCCATTGATACTCTCATAAGCTATTACTTTGCCATCAATATTCTAAAGCCAACATCCTTTAATTCCTCCCTGTGGTTAAATTATAAATAACGATACCTGGTTTACTCCCCGAGTGAGATGCTACAAAGGGTATTTTTTATCTCAGGCGCTTTGCAGATACCCTTTTTATATATTTAATTAGAGAAGATATCAAGAGCATTTTACAGATACCATTCACGCTTCTCTCGCATTGCTGTTAGGGATGACAACCTAGCATTCAGGTAGTGTGTAGAGGTGACCACACTTAGTGCTCCTGGCGGCATATCCTTGGAGGTGGGATAGTGACGTTAGTGAGTGCCAACATTAACCATGGCGGGTATTTATTACGTAACCGCCACGGTTAATGGCAGTTAATCATTAACCGTGGCGGGTTTCCTATCCGTAACCGCCACGGTTAATTTTGGCCCATTTAAGCCCAACAAGGCCCTTCCCGGGTCACTTGTACATGTACTCGAGCTAGGGTTCTTCGGACTCACTCACTCCCTCCCCTCATCTCGCCCCGTGACCATCTCCTCTCCTCTCCCTCCCTCCCCGTGACCATCTTCTCCCCTCCCTCCCAAAGAATAGGCGGCGCCTCCCCGTGACCATCTCCTCTCCCACCCACGCCCCCTCCCCTCCCGCAGCGGCGCCCCCGCCTAGCTCCTCCCATGGCGGACCTCTCCCATGGCCGCATCGGGTGGAGGGCCACGGTGGGGGAGTCGCGCCCCCGGCCGGCCCGGGAGCGGCGGAGGGAGGCCGCGAGGTTCGCGAGGTGGTGCGGGGCACATGAGGGGCGGCAACGCGGGGCGGTGCGATGCAGCGGCGTGAAGCTCGGGCGGCATGGGGCGGCCTCCACCAGCGGTCCGGGTCCAGATCTTGGGTGAGCGGGCGGAGGCCGCCTCCATTAGCGCCCGCGGCCGGATCAGGCCTGGACTCGTGGGGCGGCTCCACCGGGCGGCCTCCACCGGCGTCGGTAGCCGATCCACGGCGCGAAACCCTAGGCTGCGAGCCCGGATCCGGGCCCGGATCCGGGCTTCCTCTTTTTTGTTTTTCGATTAATCGTGGCAGTTTTTAGTGGTTTAGAAAACCACCATAGTTAATCGAACGATTAACCGTGGCCTTCCATTCGTGGCGGGTTTCAAAACCTCCATGGTAAATCGAAAAATACCGCCACGGTTAATCATTTATGTTAGTAGGGCTCCTCGCCGCGGATTTGCGCCTCCTGCGAAATGCCGATGCAAGCACGGTGGCCATGAGCCCTCGCCCGCTGCAAAGCACGTCGGGGACACGCCGATTGGGTCTAGCCACCGCCGCTGGATCTAGGCCGCCTCTGTCAAGTTTCGCGCCGCCCTACCGAGATCTGCTACCGGGATGAGCCACGCCGGATGAGAGCGAGAAGGGCGCGGGGACCCGCCCGCCCAGACCCCATGCCATAGACACCCCTGCACCGTGGCCCGCCTCGCGTCGACTCTCGAGAGCACGGGCGCGGCCAGGGAGAGGAGAGAGAATGGCGCCCGGGGGAGGGAGGGGTGCGCCCGCCGGGAGGGAGTCGGCGTGGGGGGAGAAGAGGAGAGGCGCGGCTCGTGTGTGGAGGAGGGAGGGCGGCGGCCGGCGCCCCGCGGGGGAGGGGTGCGCGTGTGGGAGTCGGGGAAGCGGGTGGCCAGAGAAAGAGTGAGGGCTGAGTTTTAAACCCTAACTCGACTTTTTATATCCGAGGAGGGAAATCGGGCCTCGTTGGGCCTATTGAGCCATGGCCTTTTCGGTGGCGGGCTTTTAAAGTTGCCCGCCTCGAAAAATCTGTTAACCGAGGCGGGCACCTTAAGATGTCCGCCACGGTTAATAGATTTTTCGAGGCGGGCAAAAGTGCCTACCTCGGTAAATAAAAAAATACCCGCTTCGTTAATCGCGGGCATTAAGCGAGGCGGGCAAAGGGACGTCCGCCCTCGGTTAAGTTTTTGGTGTGTGTCACGCAAAATCAATTCTGTAGTAATGATTGCCGTGATAATATTCTAGTTCCTCACTTGTTAGCAATGATGTATGTCTATCGAGTGCTTTATTCCTTACGTGGATCCTGTCTCAAAGTTTTAATGCATGTTAGTTTACTATTAGTGCCTCCTCTTTAGTGGTCATGAAGCACTCCCACGCTACATATGATTTTTATGATCACATCTTTTTTTTTTTTTTTTTTCTAGAGGCATTTTAAATAGCAAACGGCCTCTAACCAGGCTGGGTGACACTGTAGCTTACAAACTGTCCCTACAAATCTATTTTCACTGCTAATTTTTTTAAGCCAACCGCCCTTTTATCTTAAGCCAACTGCTGCTAAAAACAAACACATTTTGAGGGGTAGTTGGCTTAAGTGGATTGCCCCTGTCAATGCTTTGCTGAGAACCCCTATAAGGCCTTCACTCCCCCGACGAGTCCTCTATTCTTGAACTCACTAGAATATATGAGGGAAATTGCAAAAACTGAATAGGGAAATTTTGCTCTTGGAATCTTTAGAGGAGTTGGCTTTAACAAAGTAAATTATGCCATTCATAATGTCTTCTTCAAGTTTGCTCATAAATTTCTATCTTCATAAGGGTTTCATCTAGAGAAAGGCGTTATGGTTAATTTTCTATTTCGATATCAATCTAGGACGATTTTTAGCTTTTATTGACTATTGAATTTTATCTCTGAGACAAGCAACCAATCACTTCATGAATTTTATACAGGTATCTTATATTGCAGGTTTTTTTAAGAAGCAACTGTCATAATGCCTGTTTACTTAATGGATTTGTTAACAAGTTGGGTTTGTTGTCAAAAAAAAAAAAAAAAAAAAAAAAAAAAGTTGGGTCTGGTGCTATATAAATGAAGGTCAATGTTAGCAGCGTCCCCTAGTGTTTGGTGAATGGGGACCTATAATCAGATAGAAAAATATCCATGATAACAGGTCATCATTCGGAAAAGTTGTGTTGCATTGCTGCAAACTACAAATGACATCGAAAGAGCCCTCCAAGATGCAGATTTCAGTTCATCAGAAGGAAGCACTTGGATGCCTGTGCATCATCATTGCAGTTCTTCAAAAACAAATGTGTATCTGCACCTTTGGGGGATCCAAATCTCCTCTTCAGCATCTAGCCGTTCATCTCCTGCATCAACAGATTATATTCAGATTTATTAGAAAATTAAATGTGCTCTTGTATGAGATTTCTAATTTTCAGTTTATTTCAACGAACATATATGTTGCATCATAACCTGTGTCAGCAGGGCGGAGGAGCGAATGAGGCAGGGAAGTGTAGCGGTGGAACGAGGCAGCCCTCCCTCATCAACCAAAAATCGGCCACACAAGCGGGCGACATGTTAGCACAATCACTCGGTAGGTTCACGAGTTCACCCAGAAGGGTTCGAGTTCATAGCAGGATACAAATTAGGATACAAGCGGGGTCGCCGCAGCGAGAGAACGGGGGGAGGAGGAGGAAGTAGGGAGGTAGAAGACGAGTACAATAGCGGTTGGCAATTAAGCTACCTACTCCTCCTTGCTCCAGCTCCTCTTGTAGATCAAGCAACCCGATGCGGGCCTGTCGTCTTGGGGTTGGGTCGAGCCGTCCTCCCGGGCCTTGTCGGCGAGGCCCGATCACTTCCTTCCCGCTCTGTTCCCGCGGCGTAGGCCCGAGACAGGCTGCCGACAAATCCCCCGTCTTGGGAATCGACTTGCCCCCAAAGGCGTGCGCGAGGGAACTGCTGACGGAGAGCTGCTCCACGGGACTCCCAAGAGGCCGAGAGATGGTGGCATGCCTGACCACTGACGAGCACCTGTTCCACCGGATGAGAGCCCGATGTCCAAATGCGGGCGTTGAAGGAAACAAACAGAACCCCGCAGATTAGTAGCAGCAGACGCAGCTATGCACCGACTACGATTGCCCGGGACTTCTTGAGTTGAGACACATGGAAGACAGGGTGAATGGCCGAGGACGGTGGAAGCTCGAGCTTGTATGCCACTTGCCCAATACGCTGGAGCACTTTCAATGGTCCAAAGAAGCGGAAGGACAACTTGTTGCAGGAGCGGCGGGCAACCGACGATTGCACATAAGGTTGGAGCTTCAGGAAGACCAGATCACCCACGCTGAACTCACGATCAACTCGATGCTTGTCGGCCTGGCGCTTCATCCTGCCTTGAGTGCACAACAAGTGCTGGTGAACCACTGCCTTCATCAACTCACGTTCTTCCAGCCACACTTTGAGGTCAGGGACAGCAGCTGCAGCATCGGGGTCGATTCCCAAGTGGCGAGGAGGGCAACCGTAGAGCACTTCAAAAGGAGTACGCCCCAGAGATGAATGCCAACTAGTGTTGTACCAGTACTGGGCCAAGGATAGCCAGCGAGACCAACGGCGAGGTGCAGCTTGTGTGAAACAGCGTAGATAAGTCTCCATACACTGATTGACTCGTTCGGTTTGACCGTCGGATCAGGTGATACGCGGTGCTGCGGCGTAGATCAGTCCCGGACACATCAAAGAGCAACTGCCAGAAACGGCTCATGAACAGGGGATCTCTGTCAGAAGCAATGACCAGAGGCATACCGTGCAGTTTGAAGACGTTGTCCATGAATGCCTGGGCAACTGTGGCTGCTGTAAATGGATGACGCAATGGGACGAAGTGTGCAAACTTAGAGAACTTGTCGACGATCACCAATATGGAATCATAAGAGCCAGACACTGGTAAACCCTCTACGAAGTCCATAGTTAGGAACTGCCAAGAACCTTTGGGAACCTCAAGTGGTTGCAAGAGCCCTGGGTAGCCTCAACGGTCGGGTTTGGCTTGAGCACAGGTTTGACAATCTTGAACGAACTGGAGTACCGACTTGCGCATGCCGGCCGGTAAAACAGAGGCTTCAACTTCGATATGTAGCCGGGCGCCGAATGGCCACCAATTGGGCTCTTGTGCAATGCCAACAACACTTTCAACTGAATGGCAGAATTAGAACCGAGCCAAATACGGTTTTTGTAGAAGATGATCCCATCCTTGAGCTTGAAGTGGGTCATGGCAGCTGGGGAGACCAGCAGCTGCTGCAGCAGCTTTGTTGCCTCAGGGTCGGTTGGGTACCAAGCCTACAACTCGTGTAGCCATAAGTGTGATGGCGAAGACACTGTCATCATTTGCACCGGAGGGTTACGACGGGAGAGGGCGTCAGCCGCCAGATTATCAGAGCCACGGCGGTAAACGACCTTGTACCTCAAGCCCGGCCCGGTTTAGTGAAGACTTTTCGCGACACGGAGTGTGCGTGCGCCGTTCGCTGGTGGATCAAACTGTGGTGATCGGTATGAATAACGAACTCCGATTGGAGAAGGTAGTAACGCCATCGGGTCAATCGCCATGAGGATTGCCAGGTACTCCTTCTCGTGAGACGTACAACCCTTGATTGCGCTGGTGCCGAGGTTTCTTGATGAAAGCCAATGGGTGTCCCTTCAGTAGCGAAACCGCGCCAACGCCATAGCCGGAAGCATCGGTTTCCAAGTGAAAGGGCTGAGCAAAATCCGGAATCCCAAGCACCGGGGCAGAGCAGAGAGCATCCTTGAGAGCCTGGGGCTCGTCGGGTATTATCGAAAATTCATTCGTCACCGGATTAATTGCCACGCCGCTCACCGACTTACTCCGCAAGGAATCGCTGTTTATATGGACATCGATCCAGGACCAAAGAAAGACTACTTCTTCAGTTTCGGATCAAAATTTAATAAAATAAAGAAATCCTTTTTTTTCAAATTTTTAAATAAGGAATAAATCATGTATATATCTAAACAACCTTTTCGTAAATCTAAGCAACCCTTTCAGAAATCCAAACAAACTTTTCATAAATCTAAGCAACCTTTCCGTAAATTCAAACAACCTTTTCAGAAATCCAAACAACCTTTTTCGTAGGCGTTCTCGAATAGGCCGGGGATCGAATTGATTATAGAAACATGAGTTTAATTAATCGATTTATTAGTGAACAAGGAAAAATATTATCCGCATCGAATAAATAGAGAGGCAAATAGAGCTCTTGCACATTTTCGTTAATCCATGAAACGTAATCTAGGTATGTAGACACATGGATCCATATCAATGGCGCCTTAAATTGTCCAAATGCAAGTTCGCTCAACGACATATTGCGATATGCGGGGCATATCATCAATGAGCACGGGTTATTGTCACGCCCCACTTTTAATGGGTCGTTAATCACACGTGTTTGCGCCGAGATCACGCCACAAACACGCCCTGTTAGTAACAGCTTAATGGTAAAATGAGAATTAATAGCAAACCGAGCTATAGAAATATAGGATAGAAAGGGCTTACGGTTGGCGACGAAGGGTCACCATGTCGGGTTGCAATATCGTAGTTGGCCAACCGAGAAGCGGTGGATTAACTATGACACTGCCTCGTACTCCACAAGCGCACTTGTGCATGGATGAAATCACGGGCTTCAACGTCCTTCTCCTAAGCAAACACCTCCCGAACTCCTACGATACGCTATCCTCTACCTCGTCGTCGATCTTACCTTCACATGTGCCGATATCCGTAAAAATAGAGGGGTGAGTACAAACGTATTTCAGCAAGTCCCAACCCGGGGGTTGTAATTATTAAGGGTTTGGGTCCTAGCGAGTCTCTAAAAACCGCTCTCGCTAGTTCCTGTGTTATCTCATGTCATCATTCTTTGTCATGACACCACAAAGTTTAGTCATCCTCGAGTGTATATCTAATCATAGATGTTCGGCCTAGCACTTGCCCATTCCAAGGACGTGGCTATTCGAATAGATTCAATTAACTCTGCAGAGGTTGTACACTTTTCCCCACACGAGGGGCCATCTTCTCCCACGTACGACTGGTCAAAGGTGGTCCCACGAGATTCCGTACCCGCTTGGATGCCTCCTAGGTATATCGGTATAATCTTTACCACGACTTCTCAGGGGTTGGAAGGATAACACGCCACCCAAGGATGACGCATCACCCTAGACAATATGGTGATACCAAATCACCCGCGGCTTTACAGGTAATACCTAATTACCCAACCTATACTGATCAACACCACTCTCAATCTCAAATCATCATTATGTGCCTCTAGCATCGCCACTGCGCCCAAACACTTACGTGGAAGATCGCTCAGCATCCACGCCAACCGGACCATGGGGCCACTCTCCCCATGTCTGCTCCCAATAGGTCGTTTGCCTACTCCGGCCACCTTGGCTCCAATTATACCTCAACCCAACGGGGTGTGGAATCAAGCCGCCCCATCCCGACGTGTGGCTGTACGTAATATCTCACTAGGTAGAAGGTCTATGATCCGGTCCTTAGGGAGGCGAGCATCTCTCCGCGGGATTCATCCCCGATTGTGATTAGTCCACCTCCATGTAGACAATCACCACTCACCTTTGTTGGAGGGTTCACTTTATTACTCAAAGTTACATCGATCTTACTTAGTCATATTATGTCATCATTTATTATCATATTAAGGTCATGATTAAGGGGGGTAAGGACTTGCCTGGAGGTTCTTACAAATCGGCACGGCCGAGCGTCTCTAGCTTTCCTGGACGGAAGCTCCTAATCGGGTCGATGTAGAACTACGGTGCATACGCTAATAACCTAGCTTGAACTAGAGCAACCAAAACAAACATAGAACATTATGGTGGCAATGGGTTAGATGCATAGAGCTAGATTTTAGATGAATTATGGAAGTCGCTTTCACGCGAAACGGAGTTAAATTGCATGAGATATGGAATTTATAATATTAATCCCTAATTAAATCATTAGGGTAATATTATAATATAATTTTATCATGTAATAATATTGGAAATAATTACATGATAAAATTCTATAAATCAAATAATGAATTTACAAATTTTTAAGGGAATTTTTCTCGACACGGGAAAGTCTACTTTTGATCTTCTCGTGGTACAACAATCCGGTAGCCATAGCATTTTTCCTAGTGTACACAGAAAAAGCCTCTTGCACACGTGGGTGCCACGTGGGTCCTCGAGGATGCCACGGTGGACGCCACGTAAAAGCGCCCGCGTGGTGACGGGGTCACCTTAACAAAGCCAGTCGGCGGCGTGGAACGGTAAGGCGGCGTGGCGCCATCCGGTTGGCCCTTCGTTGACGCCGCGTTATCGTTGAAGTGGATGGCATTAACGGCGAGAGGGTGTCGGTCCCCGCCGACGAGCCCGCGCGGCGGAGGGTCGCCGGAGCTTCACGGAGTTGCCGTTCTTCGCCCTTAGCTCGGCCAGCGATGGAGTCTTTCGGACCGCCTCGCCACCTTGGTCATGTTGGTCGACACCATAGCGGCGGGGGAGGTCGTCCCCCTCGGCGACGGCGGTTTGGGCGGCGGTCGGCGGTGGCGGCGCTCGGGAAGGCCCTTATACATCACACCAGCGAGAGGAAAGGGTGGTATTCGAACGAGGAGACGATGGTCAAGCGAATGGACTCACCAATTTGCACCTTGGGCGGCGGATTCGACGGGGACATCTTGACCTAGCCGGCGGCGGTGGCAGAGCTCGAGTTGGGGGAGAAACGGGATTTCGCGGGCGAGGGGTGGAGGGAAGGAGGAACGAGGGGGAGCACCTCGTGTTCTCAAACACGGGCGAGCTGGGAGAGGGTGGGGCGAGTTCTCGATCGTTCACCGGAGGTGGCTATTTATAGGCCGCGCCGTCCGGGGTTCCGCCGTCGTGATATTTTCCGACCGCGCCTCATGGGTTCGGGGTCCTCGGGGTGCTGGGCGGGCCTTGATGCGTCGGCCGGTGCAGCGGCGTCACGTCCGCGGTAGCCATCGTCGTGTCTCATCATCTGACAACGGTCGCCGCCCACCATGGCCGCCCGGACGGTCGGCCACCCTTGGCGTGTCTTGCGTCGACCGGTGCGGTGTGGCCGATCCGCCGGTTGGGGGCTTGGCGGGGTGGCGATGCCCGGTGGCCCTCTTATGCAGCCCCAACGCGTGTCCGGCTCGCCGACTTTCCCCTGTGAGGGTCGGCGCCGGGCGGGGCAGGTCGGTGGTGGCGCCGTGTGCATTTACCTTGATCCTGTCTGGCGCGCCGTGGCTGGAGTTGGGCTGGCGAGGTGCATCGTGTTCCGCTCCGGCCGGCGTGCTCGGCCATCGGTCTCCTCGGCGTGGTGGCTCGGACCGGTCTGTGGGGCGTGACTGCCGGGAAACACGACTGCGAGGTAGAAGACGATGGTGGGACCCGGCTGTCGGTGGAAGGGAGAGAGGGAGAAGGGGTTGGGCTCGACCTCCGCCTTGGGCTGCGCTGCTTGGGCCAGCTTTCCGTGGGTGGGCCGGCCCGCCGGGCGGGCCAAGGAAAGCGGGGAGAGGGAGGAAAGGGTGCTCTTGGGCCGGGAAGAATGAGCCCACGAGCGGTTCCTATCCCTTCTCTATTTTCCTTTCCTTTCTCTCTTCCCCTTTATTCTTTCTCTCATTATTTCATGTGTGTGTTTATTTATATATTCTATACATATTTTCATTCACTCAAGTACATGGGCTTTCATCCCCTAAATTTGTGTCTTGGAAATATTTGCCCATGGGCACTTTGGAATAAAATATGTATATATGTTTGTACACACATTTTCTGGAGTTTGTGATTTCATGTGTAATATATATGTTATGAACATTTATACGAGCACATTTATTCCTATATGACCCTTATAGTCAAGAATAATTATTTATTATACTCGTAAAAATATTCATATATATATTTGGTACACACGTGACTCGATGTTTTATTCCCAGAAATTGTAATTGATTCTCATGCAATATACTTCCATAAATAAAATCTAGGACTCATCTTGCATCCTTTTGCGACCATAAAGCTCGACAAGCAACAAGCAAGGGTTCCTATTTTCTAGATGGTGAGAGTTTGAATGCAGGGTTTTCGAAAAAGGGGGTTTTGGTTTGGCGGAAAATAAATCAAGTTTTAGTTGTAATTCGAAAAGTTCAAATTTTTAGTGATTTTTAAAATGATGCAAAAACACGGTGTTACAGATTATCCACCGACCCAGCTAAGAAAACACCTGCTCCAAGTGTACAAGATGTTCATCAAAGGTTCTGCTGTATACCAGTATGTCGTCAAAGAAGACGATCACAAACTTCCTCAATCCGGGCGCCAAAGTGGAGTTCATGGCACCCTGGAATGTGCCCGGCGCCCCCGTCAGTCAGAAAGCCATGACAGTGAACTCATACTGACCGCAATGAGTCTAAAAGGTAGTTTTTTGGCTCTTCGCCCCGACTTGCGGCGGGATTTGGTGGAAGCCGGCCCCTCGGATCCGTAGTGGAGAACCAACTAGCGTGTCCCAATTCATCCACCAGCTGATCGAAAACCAGGCACTGGGTACTTAGATTTGGCCGTGATTGCATTCAGGTTGCCGGAAATCCACACAAAAATGATAAGATCTGTCCTTCTTCTTGACCAATAACACCGGGGAGGAGAAGGGATCGGCATCGGGCCGGATGATACCCTGAGTCATCTGTTACCTAATGCTCGATTTCATCCTTCAGCGCAGGAGGGTAGCGATAGGGGCGAATGAACACTGGCTGTACGCCAGGGATCAAAGGAATGGTGTGATTGCACGACCGTGAAGGTGGCAAACCTTGTGGTGGCTCCATGACCATCTGAAAACGATCCAATAACGACTGAATTTCGGGTGGTACATCAGAGCATGATGCTCACTGGCTGAAGCGGAGTCCGTAGTGCAGATGTGCAATAACAACTTGTCGGGCAATGTTAAGTTGTCGCCCTGCAGACACACCCACTGACCTTCATAGGGAATCACAAACCACTTCTGAGACCAATGAACTTGCATCGGGCTGAAGGACTCCAACCAATTCATGCCAACAATCATGTCAAAAGCACCAATAGGCGGGACTCGAAATGCAGAGGTAAAGTGGCACCGTCCCCAATGACCACCGGAGATGAGGAATGAACTGAGAGGAAGCCAGAATACCCCCACCAGCAACCTGAACTTTACTGTCAGACTGCTCAATCAACACATCAGAGAGTTTGGCTGCTAATTCGGGACTCACAAAAGAAGCTGAGCTGCCAGAATCTATGAGAATGCGGACTGAAAGGCCCCCGAACTTGCCCAAGAAACTGAATCACCTTACCAAGAGAAGATGAACCCAATCGCAACCTTGCTAATGCATGACGAAATACTTGCTCAACTGGTGCTTTAGTTTACGTAGGACGTTCCTCAATGTCATCGATTCGAAGGAGTCCCAAATTTCTGCCATGGCCAACAAAGACTTCCCGGGAGAGGGCACCGGTGTTCGCGTGACCATTTGCCACCGCATTTGAAGCATAATCCCTGGGCGCGACGGTACCTTTTCAGAGCTGCCAATGGGTTCTCGGCCACTGGTGGAGCTTGCACAGTTAGCGCCGCAGCTGGTATTTTCCGAGGCCCCCAACCGGCGGCCATGGAGGAGGTGGAAACGGCAACGGCAGCCTTATGACCCGCAGGCGGAACTTCGTCCCGGTGGTCGACGAGCGGAAGAAGACCAATCACCATAGCGAGTAGGTCTTGACGCCGTGGACGCCTCCTCCTAAATCAAAGCAAGATTTGCGGCAGCATCGAGTGTTTTTGGTTGATGAAGCATAACAGCAGCTCTAATGTCAGGACGAAGACCATCTAAGAATCTCATAGTGAAGGAGAGTTCATCGTGCCGCGTGAGTGTAAACTTTGAGTTGGTCATGAAGCTCGGTGAAACGGGATATGTAATCTGTGACAAAGAGGTGGACATATGAATGTGGAAGGTTTGGCGGATCAATGACTCATGGCGCATAACGATCGAAACGCGATCATGCGGCGGTGGCATAGAACGAAGACCAAGTGAGCATGTGGACTTGGTGCTCAATTGACTGGTACCACAGCGACGCTGGACCGTCAAAGTGCATTTCGGCAATCTCGATCCACACCGGCTCCTCAACCGCATACATGCAAAAGTACTTTTCAGCACGGTGTTTCCATCGACGAGGGTTGTCCCCGCCGAACGTAGGGAAGGGAACCTTAGGCGGTCGGCCTTTGGGGTTGTTGGAGAATTGGTAATCGGGCGGGTGCGGATGTGGTGGTGGAAACACTGGAAGTGTTTGGTTGAAAGTGAAGCTGGTAGGATCTATGGGTGTACGGGGTGGAGGATCTGGGATGGGAGGGGGCTGGGCATTGGTGTGGAACATTGGAGAATGCATAGGTTGGGATGTTGGGATGGGCAGAGTGGGTGGTGCCGGGTGTATGGTGAGCACGATGAACCGACCGACTAAGAACAGGGGATGGGTAGGTGTGAGACGTACCGGAGGTGGGATCATGGATCCAGGCCGCCACGACCACGGATCCGGGACAGCCGGCCCAACGACGGGCTTGGTGGCGGATGGTCCGGCAGATGAGCGCGCGGCCGCCGTAGTCTGGCCGCGGACGATGCCCGGAGGCAATTCATCGAACACCGGGGGTGCAGCGGACTTTTCGATCTTCTTCACTGTCCCCGGGATGTCGCCGAGGATGCCGCCGATGCCGGGTTGCCACTCGCGGAGGTTGCGGTCGCCATCTCCGGGGCCGACTCCACCACGGGCGATGCACTCGTCGGCGACGTGGCCCACGCCGGAGGGACTCGAGGCCCAGTGATGTGGCCGCCGGTTCGGCGTCCACGGTCCGTAAGTGGCCTCCAACGACGCCACCCGCCCTCCACCGCGGCTACTTGGGGGATCCGCAGCGCGCCTCCAAATCGCAGACGGCGCGCGAGATGTCGCCCCGATGCGGGTGTCGATGACGCGGTTGCGGTCGACGAGGCTCCCTTCCAACTCGTTGAAGCGCTTTGGTGAAGGAGGACTCCCGCTCGTCGAGGCGTTTGTTGAGGCCGGTGAACTGGTCAAGGACGAGCTGGATGTTGGGATCCATGACTCCGAGAGTATCTTTGCCATGAGTAAAGTGGCGATGAGGAAGGGGCTCCGGGATCCGAGACGAGTCTCGATACGGTAATGTTAGCACAATCACTCGGTAGGTTCACGAATTCACTCCGTAAGGGTTCGAGTTCATAGCAGGATACAAATTGGGATACAAGCAGAGGTCGCCGCAGCGAGAGAACGGGGAGGAGGAGGAAGTAGGGAGGTAGAAGACGAGTACAATAGCAGTTGGCAATTCGCTACCTACTCCTCCTTGCTCCAGCTCCTCTTGTAGATCAAGCAACCCAGTCTGGGCCTGTCGTCTTGGGGTTGGGCCGAGCCGTCCTCCTGGGCCTTGTCGGCGAGGCCCGTTCACTTCCTTCCTGCTCTGTTCCCGCGAGCAGAGGCCTGGAGACAGGGCTGCTGACACGACATGGAGAAGTGGAGAACGCAAGCTGGATGTTAGTGATAGGAGCGAAGGATTTGAATTTCTCAAGGAGAATCCACTGGGCAAGTTCCCACCGAGAGTTATTCATGTGTCCGGCTCTCTCGTCCGTGATCAAGCTATGGTTTTTTTTTTTTTTTTTTTTTTTTAGAATCAAGCCGTGGAATTCACAAACCATATGCTTTCTTCCCTCTTTGCTACAGATTTTGGGTTTAAGTTGTTCCAAAGAGTAGGCCTACAGATTCTTTGTAACTACGTACTATTATTATTGACAAGATATGTTTGTAATGATCAAATTAAAATAATATTTATTGTTTGATCTCTTTTACAATACTTTGAAATTGCTTCCTCATTGTCTTCATAAAATAACAATTTTACTGATTTAGGGTAATAAGGTCATTTCGTACGGTCCTGATCCCCACCCGCCCGGCCTTGGCCCAGCCACGGCCCACTCCGCCTCTCACGAACCCACGCACGTCGCTCTCCCTCTCGGGCTCCCTCTCGCGCTCGCGAAAGCCGCCGCCGCCGCCCTCGCACTGCGTCGCGCCGGCGGCTGCCCCGCCTCCGCCCTCGCCCCCCCCCCCCGAAAGCCGCCGCCGCCCTCGCACAGTGTCGCGCCGGCGGCCTTGCCCTGCCTCTACCCCCGCCCCGGCCCCCGCCCCCCAAGTGCGAGGGACGCGGTGGTCGCCTCCATCGCCGCCTTCCTCGAGTCCGCCGGGTTTACGGCGTCCAGGCTCGGCGACCAGCCGCTGCCTCCATCATGGCCTCCACCTCGTCAAGCTGTGCGCCTGTGCCCTTGTTGTTCAGGAATGCGTGAAGACATCAGGAAGCAGGCCTCGCCGTCTTGATGCGGACGTCGGTTGCACACACCTCAATTCACACCGGCACCGGCTGCACTGACGGCGTGACGCCTCCTCCAATCCTCTGATTGCCCAACTCTACGACCGTGCCAGGCTGGAGGTGATCCACTCTTCTTTACCGCCTTAGTTCTGTACTCTCTCCATGAGTAGATCTGAATGTATGTGCATGCTTAGTTGATTTCCTATTTTTTTGTTGTGCTTCTCCATTTCAGTTTTGTACTCACTTACTAGTGAAATTGATGCCTAGCTAGTTAGCCTTTACTGATGTACATTGATTTTCTATGTCTGTAATGCCATGGCGATGTACATTGCTCAGTTGATTTTCAGTTTTGTCAGCTTCATTGTTGGATAACATTCACGGCTACATGCCTGCTGTCTGGTTAGCTTTGGGGCTTGTCACAGTTGGATACCTGCTGCTTGCAGTTAAAGGACGGAGATGGCTGTACTAAAAAAATTCCGTGGTGATCCTGCAATTCTTTTACTCTACTGAACAACATTTTGAGTGCTTAAACTTTTGTGCTAGAATTCTAGAAATAAGGAGATGCTTAGAACTGGATATGGAGTGTCTCACCACATCAAGATTGCATATGCTGCTCCTTTATGATAGAATAGGATGCAATCATAAATAGTTAAAAATGTATTGTTTAATAAATGTTTGCATAGTATATTGTACTATTGCAAGATTGGTTGCTCTTTGCAATTTGGTTTGCAGGTGTTGTATAAAGTTTGCCTAAAGCTGAAATGTTTATAATATTTCTATGGTGGAGATTGTTTCTGTTACGCCTTGGATCGTGCTAATAGACATTTTCTTTTCAGGCCTTACTAACTTCAAGATAACAGAGGATACAGGTGATGGAGAGGATCAGTAGGAATAATAATTACAGCTTATCTGCTAGACTGAATATCATCTCTTTTATTTGATCCGAGGAAAGTCAAGATCTGATCTTGTTTGATCTAATAATCTTATTTGATTCTTAACCGCAGGCTGCCACTATGTAGTCAATACCAACAGCTAAGGATTGCATTCCTATTATAGTAAGGAAACGGTTTAATTCTGCACTCTGTAGTAACGGATGAAGGATTGCCATTATTAAGTTCCTCTGATAGCCTTGTGGTTGGATGCTCTGAATATTTGCCAGCTCTCAGTTCTGTTACCTTAACATGGATGCTAGCCTGAACCAGCAGATGAAGGGAACGCTGAACGCTCACAGAATGAAAGTCTTCTAAATCATTGCCTAGTAGTTGAGGCATGTTTAGGATATGTGCAACTGCATGTCGACTTACTTTGTTTAAACTAGTTGTAAGGCTGCTAGGTGCTTTGCTTAAACTTCTGTATTCTTCGTAGCCACTCAATCCCTCCCTGGATTGGATACCTGGGGATTTAAACCATGTCAACGGAGCAAAGCCTGAAGGGTGCCTAGCTTCCCGTGATTAGAGATGGCGATATCAACAGGATTTTGTAATCGCAAACCTCACTATCACTAATGAATTGCCTTAACACTACAACACTCAAGCTTTTGTGCAAAATTAGGTTATTTCACCATTTTTCTCATATTTCTCTAAACAGACATGAAAAAAAAAAAAAGATGCACAAGGATCAAACCCAGAGCATCACAAATATCAAAAAACTTTGTCACAGGTTAGGTTCGAACACCACATCTCGCAGATAATAAAATTAAGTCATACCACTATACCCACGATTAGCAATTGAATATTGCGCCACCACTATAATTTCTAGAAATCATAAAAAATTGACAAAAATTAACATTTTTTGTGGTCGCTTGCTCCACACGTTGACCCCCTAACCACTCCAAATGCACATATGTTTATGTCTAATTGAGATATTCGTGCTAGCCATTTTATACATCTGATTTGAAATGAGTATTTAGGACCCTAAACGGATTCAAATAAAAAAACTTGTCAACTACAAAAGTTTTATTACTTTTTGAGATGTACATCTTTCATTCTAGTAGTTTCTCCATCCGAGGTCGTTTACAAAATTTGAATTTCAAATTTGAGAAATTCAAACGCAGTTTTGTATGACAAGATGATTTCAAATAAAAAACTTATCAACTAAAAAGTTTTCTAACTTTTTCAGATCTACGATCTTTGTTTTTGCTCTTTCTACATCCAAGATCATTTTTAAAAATCATATTTCAAATTTTTTAAAATTCAAATATAGTTTTTCATGACAAGATGATTTCAAATCAAAAATTGCCAACTACAAAGTTTCATAACTTTCAAGTATAATTTTTTATTTTGGTCATTTGTTCATCCAGCATAGTGGTAGTAACATTGTTCACAAATCTTATATATCTCTAGTAGTTTCATAAATTATGTGAGAGATATGTAAATTTTGTGAACAATGTTACTATCACTTTGTCAAATGAACAAATAACCAAAATAAAAATTGTAGATCTTGATGAGTTACACAACTTCTATGTTCATGACTTTTCATCTGAAATCATTTAGTGTTCAAATGACGTTTGAAGTTGCCATTTTTAAAATTCAAAATTCAAATACATAAAATACAATCACAGGAAATGATAAATAAAATAATAGCTGTAATAATACAATAAATTGATAGAGCACAAATTTGAAGTTAGTATGAGGAAGAAAAACTAGTTACAAGTTTTAGCCAAAGATTAAAAAAAAAAACAAATCAAAGTTCTTTAACAATTTATGGAATGTGTTAGGGCGTCTGGAGATCATTCCTGGAAACTCCTGTCTCTGATCTTCCCGCATGTAGGGACAGCCCAACAGCCCAACTACGGTGAACGTGAGTGTTTTTTTAATTAATTAATATAAGGTCTGCCTTATTCACAAGGCTTTTTTTTTTATGCCTTTATTCACGAGGCTTAGTTGGGCCAGAGCCTATCGCGAAGTCGTGAAGTCGGGCGCGGATGGCTGGTTTAGTTGGGCGAGCCCATCGTGAGGTCGCCATGTCTATCCACTACTACATCATATAAATTTATGTGTCTTCTCAACGAACTCACCAACGTAGCGTGTTGGCAACTCATGAACCTGTGGAGGTAGTGGTCTCCTCTTCGATCCCCATAGGGACAATTTTATGGGAAACGGACTACACCGTTGCGTTCCTCTCATCGAGTCAATCAAGAAACATATATGGAACGCCTAATTCGGAGTCCGGATGGAGGAGTTATGCCCCAAAGATGCTTCATCGTCAGCCTATCGGTACTACCGATGGTCCTTCATCGGTACCACCGATGATTCCGGAGCATGCCCCATGGTTTTGAGAGAGATTTTTGGCCTATCGGTACTACCGAGTTTCGTCGGTACCACCGGTCGGTCGGGTACCACCGCCAAACACCGTAGTTCATTTTACTGCACGTAGAGATTTGGCCTATTGGTACCGCCGGCCTTCCACCGGTACCACCGGTGGACAAACTTCTTCAAATGCAAGATTGGGCTTCACCATTCTGTTCCTCTCGTCAAGCTAATCGAGAAGCATATATGATTCACCCCGTTTGGAGTCCGGATGAATTAATTATGAATTTCGGAAGACATTCATTCAACACCACCACCGGTCCGTGTCGTCGGTACCACCGATCGTCCTGATTCTGAACCGATTTGTATCCAAATCGCGTTTTGGGTATCTTTTGACATGGGAAACTTATAGATTACGTATTGGAGAGGTTTCCCTCGGGATAAGACCACCCCCTCTATATATATGAGAGAATCATGGCCGGTTGAATCCCATCTACCAAATCAATCGTCAAAACACAGACACAAACACATCTCCTTTTACCCTAATTTCTCTCCTCTCTACCTCTCCTTCTTCTTCGTCGCCACTGCCATGGACAAAGCCCTAGAGCGGTCAGGCCGGCTAAGGCAGCCCATAGCCGCTGCATGCCCTCACGGGGTCCGTCCCCGGCGCGTGGAGCCGGGTTTCAAGAGACTTCGCCGGGCGTGTCTTGCGTGATCGCGCCCCGCATGCGAGGCTCCTCCGGTGACGTGTCTTGCGTATCGCACTCATCGCTGGAGGCACAAGGTCTAGGTGTGGATATCCCTAGGCGCCGGCCGATTCCCAAATTCTGCTTGCCCTACATCGAGCGATCTAGCTCCATATCTGGTGTGTGACCAATTTAAGCGTCAACAGCTTGCCTGAAAGAATCTAGAAGAACAGGGAGATAATTATAAGAAAGAAATACCAATAATTGTCATGAATGCTTACTGAATATATCAGGTTTTCAGCATTAGAAGCAGTACTACATGGATGGAACTGAACACCATAACTGTGTTGCTCTGATGAACACCAACGCCTCTGGCTATGCCTAATTGCCTATGATCAAGTCACATGTAAAAAATCTGTTTTAATTCAACTATAATCCAGTAAGACTATTGGGTTTTAAAATTGAACAATATCTTAACATTCAGAATCACTTCAACAGTCTCATCTCATCTAATCCAAACAGAAAATGTACAATGCATCGTGATCTAATCGATCAGCTACTAGCATACTTGTATCATTCAGCAGAATCGATCAACACCAGCATCAAATTGAGAGGTGAGGACCAAAGGGGGTCACATCGAGCTGACAGCAGTCATCAACGCAGAGGTGAGAATAGAGGTGAGGACCAAAGGGATCGAGCAAATGCTCACCCATCTTTGCAGGACGAGGAAGCCACACTCACCACTAGCCGCCCTGATCCTACAGGCGCTTGGATCTTGAGGTTTCATGGCCCCCATCCTGTCCTGCCTCCTCTTGCTCCACCATGGACTAACGCCGAGGGCGCGCCCCGAGCCGAGTACGGCGAGGAGGAGGGCGACCCCTGAGCGGAGGACGGCGAGGAGGAACGATGGACGGTGGCGGTCGGAGGAACGAGGGGGAACGAGGGGCAGGGGTGGCCCGTTGCCCTACGCCCGGTCTCCTCCCATCGGCGACGGTGGCTCACAGGAACGATGGACGGCGGCGGTGTAACCCTAGAAGAAGTTATTTTTTAATTACAAAGAACGTATTCATTTAACTAACTATAGTATTTGATCATACACCCTAACTATACTACTCAAAATATTATTTTTGCATTTATGGAGTTACCGTTTTGCCCTTGACTAAAAAAAAAACTACGAAAAACGAAATTATCGCCCAATCCTAATCCCCTCAGTTCTGGAGGCAATGGAAGGCGTGTCACACCCTGATTTCCAAAGGAAGACCAGAGTCGCCATATGTGTGCCCAGGAAGTCCACACAAATAACACAGAAAGCAGAAATATCAGAATACAATGTATTATAGCGCAAAACATATATATTAGAACACTTACAATCATCAGAGTAACGCGGAACGGTAGCTAAGACTTCACTTCAGGCTCCATCTCAGCAGGGACTGTCAACCGGGGGCTCCGTATGCCAAGCACTGCTGACAAACTTCTTGTATCTTCATAACATCTCTTATCCTTTTTCTGAGCAGCACCTTACTACAGACACACTAGGGTGCGGGGGTAATAGCAAGGGTGAGTCCATGTCGAACTCAGCAAGTATAGACAAAAAAATATATGATATGCAAGGCTTAAACAAAGGTAGGCTGACACTGTTTAACTGCGGTAGCATTTTAATGTTGTAACAATATTAATTATATACAACCTGATTACTATTATGGGTTAAAGATCCCAACCCTTATTTAAGGTGCAAGTACGATTAACAAAATTTTAATATCATCATTAATATCATTATCATAACACTTGGGAGATCCACCCCAAGAAGCATGGGAAGTCCATCCCAAGAAACACGGGAAGTCCATCCCGCCGAAGCACGAGGTCGCAACCTCCTTCAAGAAACCATCTCCATCTTCATATATCCATGTGAGTCCAATTTAATCATGTGAGAGCTCGGGCCGCTTCTTGACCGTGAGCACGGCCGATATATCGCTTTTTTAAACTCTACGTAGGGTGTACACTTTCACTTCAAGTCGTGATTCCCATTTGCCCGAGGCCCGCCGACCCCCCAAACACTTCCAAGGTGAGCAGGCAGGGTTTCACTACAAGACCTTTCACAGGTTTCAAAAGTAGCGGTTCACTCGCTAGGCATAACCCAGGCGTATGGTAGGCGTTCCTGATCAAAGTACACGGATCTACCTGCACCACCATACTAAAAATCCTCAGAAAAACCTTATGCGCCATCCCAGTGGAAAGATCCACCCTACAGTGAGGGACTTGATAATTAGTCAAGCCAGAGCCATGTGGCTTGAAGTCGCACAGCTTGTCCCAGTGTGGCCGCCCATGACCAAGTCCTTACGAGAGTGGACACGGGTACCCTCCCAAGAAACCGGACAAGCTCCAGCACTGCTCCCCTTTAACCACCAAACCAACGATGCAATCCAGCACCCTCATCTTCTCCAACATGGCCGCAGCCATTATCCATCAACAGATCATATTATATAAGAGAAAAGTTTTACTTTCATTAAATAATTAAGTGGATGAGCGGAACAAGCTAAACCATTATGCTGCAACCTAGCTACCAAAACCATCCCATGGTAATATTTGGATAAATGTGGCTAATAAAGTCCTTAGGGTTGCATTTGATTTAGGACACATGCATAAAAGTAAATTCATGATTAAAGTGAGTAGGTACAAAATGATCAAATGGTGTCCGCACTTGCCTTAACCCAATGTATAGCTGCTCAGAATTCTTTGGTTCTATCTTCTGGTCTCAGCTGCTTCTTGTACACTTGTCGATCCTCAGCTCCTAGTCTTCAGCTCAAACGAACGGCTCTTCGTCTACTCGCAGCAACCAAGCAACACAAATAAACAAGCAGAGGAAACAAGACTAAGAACAATCATCAAACAAGTTAAAGAGAAACTACAGAGAGCACTATGACTATAGAGCTTGGTTCTACGGACACGATAAAGCAAGAACGTCGAAGAACAGAGCTACCGACAAAAAAGGACTCACAAGACGAAGCAACGTAACTAAAAAGCCACACGATTGATTTATTTTAGTTAACCAAGACATTTATTAGTTTGAAAACATTTAACATAAGAGAGAACACTAAAGAAGCTATTATATAACATAGGTTGATCTAAACAGGTCATTATTAGAAAGGAATTTGTGTTGATATTGATCATATTAAAATTTATTATAAAAGACCGGCATTTATAAACCTAAGTTGCTTTTATAAATTCAAAAAGGCATTGAATAATCATTAGTCAAATTAATATAGGTTTAATTCATAAATAGGTAACATGATAAAAGACCATTGCTAACACATAGCTTATGACCGACACGATTGCAACACAAAAAAAGAAAGGAAAATAAACACTAGATGGCTTTTAATTAAAAAACGATTAAATAAACATTAATCAAATTATATTTAAATAAATAAAATCACAATTGAATGACATACCAAACATTAACACTACTGCGTAGAGCACGGCAACACAATTCTAACGCAACGAGAACGACTCAAATTGGACTTAAAACACAGAAATGGCGGACGATATACTGATCAGGGACCAAACTGCGATTTCGGAAGATAAAGAATTACGAACAGGTCCTTCTTCTACCTTGAGATGGATCGTGACCTCCATGACAGCCATGGCTGCAGCCCTGCTGCTGCCGTTCGCGGGGAGGGAAGGGGGCTCGGCAGGGGGCTTTGGCCGGCCGGCGGTGGCGGCCTGGCGGCACAACGCGCCACAGGTCGACCGCGCGAGGCTGGGCCGGCCTGCTGCCATGGCGGCAGCCACCTGCTGCACGACCACGAGCAGCGGCGCGCCTAGAGCGGGACGGGCGCGGCCTGGGGGGCGGCGGCGGCGCAGGTAGGTGGGACAGCAGCCACAGCGTTGGGACGTGGTCGGGCTGAGGCAGAGGCGACGCAGGTTCAACGAACAGCAACCATCCATGGCCGACCTCGCCGGAGAGTTCACCGGAGAAACAAAAACGAAGGGGAAACGGTGAAACGGAGATGGATTCGAGAAAATAAAGACACCAAGGCGTAGAGAACGAATAGGGCTACCTCGTAGTGGTGGCGGAATTCGCCGGAAGTCGACGGGCTGGCCGGAAAAGTTCGCCGGAGATTCGCCGGAAAACATGAGATGCGGAACTTCGGCTTTAGATCTAGGGCAAACGAAAAGGCGGATCGCGAAACGGGCTGTACTTTTACGATCACCGCGAGAAGGAGAACGGCGGCACGTATTTATATGCGGGGTTTGGGTCGGTCGAAAATTAGGGTTTTGAAGAATAAAATGAATTTCGGGAATTAAAATAATTCTAGAAAATCTAGAATTGATATATGGGCCACGAAAAAATACTCCGAAAGCTCCAAAAATCTGGGAAATTTTCTCAGAGACACTTTGGACCATGATGAACTCAAATAAAGTATTTGAAGCTCACGTAAAAGATATTCGAGATGATCTAGAAAAAATGGAAAAGCCGAAAAGAAAAGTGAGAAAAGGCTCAAAACCCGGAAAAGTCCTCAGAATGTTTTAGGAGATGGATTTATGAAGTTTGATCATAGAGGAATGGTTTAGAATAGGATATAAAGGATTTTGAGAAACATCCAACCAAGGATTAAAATTAGAAATAAAGGATTTGATGGTGGAAAAAGACGAACACAAGTCTGGAGAGAGAAGATCGTTGCACTAACCGCGTGTTTTGAAAACTTGGCACACTCAAAAGCAACAAACACAAGCAATAAGCCAACATCACATCACAATAAACCTGTCAACTTAATTTAGAAAAAAGAAAAAAATTTTGGCAAGCATGCTTTTCTTTAATGAAGATTTAAACTAATGTTGAGCGCTTTATCCAAAAAATTTAAATCCTTCATTTTATTCAAGAGTTTTCGAATGACAACCCAAAAAGGAAATTTTGGGGTGTCATAAAGCGTTTTGGCGCATATGGCCCACCGACCATAGACACATCAATCGCCTCCCGCTGCCTCCCGTCGTATTGCCTCCCCGCTGCCTTCGCCATTGTAGCCTTGTAGCCGCCGGATCGGTCAGCCGTGAACCGTCGAATTTTTCCCCAATTATTGTAAAAAAATTTCAAATAACAATAGAAATGTTTACAAAGACGAGGATCCTCATGTTAAAACTAGCAAGGTGGCCAATACATATAATAATGCAAATAATGCAAGTACCTAGTTTTTTTTTTTTTTGTATCACTTTATTTTCACTTGAACAATACTTTTTGTGAATACTTTTCTGTATGTGTTTAGTTAACTTGTAATCGTTTTGGGTTCACGATTCTCACCACACCACCCATTTTGGGATTTCAGATCCTTTTTATCTATATGATTGCCGTGACCCAGGTTTGCCAATCTCGTTTTGGTCAAGGCATCTCGTCCTTGCACTTTCTCTTTTATCAGTGGTGGTTTTTTTTTTTTTTTTGGTGAAAATTATCAGTGGTGATTAGATTGGACATTGGGCTCGCGACTGTTAGGGCTTCATACCATTCAAGGTGCTGTTTGGTTCGTCTATTTTGGGTTTCAGACCATTCAAGTCTTTTTTTTTTTTTTTTTTTTTTTTTTTTTTGCCCGTCATGAATTCTGTTTGCCAAAATATTTTTCGTCTTTATTATGCAGAACTTGCCTCTGTAACATGGAAAGCAGAGGACTGATGCAAAGACATGACTCGTGCATATGTTTTCTTTCATTCATTAGATGATTCTCAAAGGAGGAAGTGAAGGAGTTGTCTGTTGCTGCTAGCTAAAACAATTTGACAAGCCAATGTTCATTTGGGAAGCACTTGAAGATCCAAGGGATAGTGTCTTGTGAATTCAGATTTTCTAAAACTGTGAGAATGAATAATGCATTGATGTGTACTAGTCATAAATCCATTTGTTGAGATTTTAAACCATTTATTGAGATTTTGATAAGTTATGCTTTTAATTTTTTTATGATTTATAGATGAGCTGCACATACTATGTCGTCTTGCAGTTGTCTGGCTACTAACAGCGGAAATATTGCCTTCAATTATTCCTTTCTTAGCCAAAGATAGTTCAAATTATGTTCTTTTATTGTTTGCAGCAATCATTACCTTTGCTGCCAACCAAACACAGTAATGAGAATGGAAACCGTTCAACCAAACAAAAAGCAGAATCCGTTGCTCTGCAACAGGTAGGTGGGGGAATGGTTTTTATTTACGTTGTCATTCCCTTCCAATAAACCAAACAGCACCCAAAGGTGAAACAATGGGTTCGCAACTAGTGGCGGACCACAATCCAAACTATAGGTGTGGCGAACCTATGCAAGCTTAAGTAACAGTAACAATTGGCTATGTACATCCTCGGATGTAGAGGCCGGATGCTCATCCTTTATCGAAAAAAAAAGTAACAGTAACAATGGATCATACACGCATCTGAAAATTCAGAATTTTATCTCTTATAAGAAGCCATGACCGGATCTTGAAGCCCTAGAACCATTGGCATTTGGAGTCCTCAGTACTTGGCCTTGGCCGATCAGTGGAACTAGAAGAAACACGAGAAATTTCATGATATGAAATTTATATATAAAAAAAAAGACTTGTTGTACTATGCCAGATCACTAAATAGTTGCGTAAATAAATTTATAATAAAAATTGCACAACGCCATGGTCATACCTCTAGTCTTAAACTTTTGCTCAACCACGTCCGATTCCGACTCTAAGCACCTGCAGGCATGCATCGCAACAACACTTGCCGATCGATATGGGTGTTGAAACAGTTGAACCATGCCCTGAAATTGCAATGGCACCGCCGCCCACCTGCAGTAGCCTCTTCTGATCCTTGTGCTTCCATCCATAGACCATAGATAAGCAACAAAGGGCGACGGCGAACAGGGCGTTCGTCGTTCGGTGTTCCGCGGATTTTGCCTAGTGCGATTCGGGGATTATATATATTCGGGAAGAAAGAGAGAAGACGAACCGATCTGAATCGCGTGCGGGTGCGGCATCGATCCGGCGTCCACGTAATGGGCTGCATGATCCCTGGGCTTGGCTTGGGCTTTATTTGGAGATTTTGGAGAGGATGCCTGGCCAGCACCCCTTCATAATGGGCCATGATTGAATGGGAAATCAACCTTTTTGTGTGTGTGTGTGTGTGGGGGGGGGGCGAAGAAACGTGAAATGAAATGTTATGAGTAAGTGACGTGGGTCACTGCTTTATACTACGAAAACGGGGGACCCGTCTCCCTTCCTTTCCTCTTGCTACAATGCACCGGCGCGGGAAGGAGGCGAAGTTGAGTGTTCGACGGCGATTCCGCCCCCCCTTCCTTCTTCGGTGGCCTGTTCATCGCCGTAGATGGAGGTGGACCGGGGATCGATGTGTGGTTGTATATAGGTTAGTAGGTTGCCTATCTATACCTAGGTTATGCTCGCCATCGTTCTTGGTGGTGGGGCTAGGGTTTGCCGTCGGGATGTTAATCCTCGCTGGCGTGTCGTTTCCGGCGTCGTTGGTGAGGCGGTGGCGCAACGGAGCGAGGCAATAATCTCTCTCGCTTCTTCCTCGCCCGGTGATATTCTTCTCCTGCGTCAACGGTGAAGCCGTGGAGCTATGTATAGGAGTTCGAGCCGGGCCGGGCGCCCGGCGGCTCTTCCTCGCCAACAAAGCAGTAAAGGAGGTTGTGGGTGCCGTGGTTGGAAGGTGAGTGGATCGACCTTATCTCCCCTCGGCCATGGGCGGAGCTATAGTGTAGTTAGTGGGTGCGGCCGCACCCACACAAAAATTTAAAAACAATGATAAGATCTAGATTTCAACCATATATGCACCCATACATTGCAAACCCTCGCACCCACGAAGGCAAATGCACCCCCCCCCCTCATATTTTCTCTAGCTCCGCCATTGCCCACGTCGGTGGCCGCGGGCGTGGCTCGATCCAGGGTCGAGAAGCTCGGGTGCGCCCCTACCGATGGATCTGCAATGTCGGCTTCATCTGTTGCGGCTCGTCAAAGCCTTTGTGCGAAGGAGCTTTTCTTGATCCAGGGCCATGGTGGCTTCGTCGACGGCAGCTTCGTCGGAGACGGAGTTGTCTGGTGAAGCACAGGGTCCTTGGACCTTAATGTAATTTTTGTTTCTTTTAGGGGCTTTTATGCAAGTTGGCCAGGACAGTTGTCCCCGTATCCTGTCGGTATGTACCTGTATTCGTACGAGTACTAGTATGCTTTCCTTACCTAAGTAATACAGATCAGTACTTTCAAAAAAAAAAGCGAGTAAGTAACGTGGCAGGGTAATTATCGCCCAGGATCAATTGATAGGCTTCAAAAAGTAATATATCGTCCTTAGATTAAAATAGACCTAAGAGATGGTTAAGCAATGACCGATGTAATATATCGTCCTTAGATTAAAATAGTCGACGTCGTGTTGCTTTGGTTGTCATGTATACTTTTAAAACTCACATGTGCTTCACTTAAAAATAAGGGCATATGCTGATGACCAAAATACAATCAAAGAGTTGAACATGGATTGAAAACACACATGCAAACAGAAAAGAACAAAAAGATCAAATTTGGAACCATTTGAGCTAATTTGGCGCTATCTAGGAAAAAAAAAGGGTCTAGGCTAGGCCATTTTGGCAGGATGCCCATGGTGTTCAGTAGAAATCATCCTTGACTGACTTTGGAAACCAATCTGAGCCGGTTTTGGAAGTCCAAGTCCTAAATCGTGCCTTTTTTTTCTTTAAAAACTCATCCAACCTCGTAGAAACCTTGTAATTGTGTGCCAAAATTAAATCTATTACACCAAACCCCGACATGCAGCTATGCCACGCCAAGAACCTAAAAAACAAACGTGCATTTCCTCCGAGAACACGGCAGCGGCATCTGAAACACACCAAGGGGCAGCGTGGAACACGACGGGCAGCACCGCTGCTTCAGCCCCTACTTAACATACCACGATAGCTTTCAGGGGAGCACCAGCGCTTCTGTTGCTTCACCGCCGGTGGCCCGTGGCGTGGGAGGAGACACCACGCCGAACGGAGAGAGAGAGACTGGTCCGGCCATGCGAGGAGCCGCCGCCTGTACGCCGCCCACCGACCGCGAGGAGCGCCCCCCATGTACACCGCGAGGAGGCGATGCGGTCGTCGACGACGCCGGGCGAACGCGGAGACCTCCTCCCCGCTTCATCTCGGCGGGGAGAGGCGCATCGTGCCCCCGGCGCGCGCAGGAAGGAGCAGGCGGCGCTCTTCCTAGCGCCGCCTTACGCTCATCGTGTCGGGCAACCGGTCGTCGGGTTCCCCGTCGCGCACCCGGCCCAGGAGCCGGGGCGGCGCGGCCGGGTGGTTGGGGTCTCCGGGGAGGGAGGAAGGAAGACCGTGCACGCGATCGCTTGGGACGAGGGGAGGAAGCTTCGACGACCGGCGGGCTGGACTGCTCCCCCAGACCGGTGAGGGCTACGACGCGAGGACCTGGGGTCCGTAGCGCCCGGCGAGACGGGCGACCGAACGGCGACGACGACGACGCTACCGCAAGATCCGCTCGGGGTGGCGACGCCGGCCGGGCGGAAGGCCCCGGAAGGAGGCCCGCTGCGATACAGCCGCCGCCCCCCCCATTGTCGATGGTGGCCGTCCCCTGGATCCGCCGGGATGGCGGCGCTGCTCGATTTTGACGGAGATGGAGGGGAAGGGCTCGCCAAGCACGAAGGAACGTGTGGACCTGGTGCTCTCGCCAAGCATGCGTGATGGATTTTTTTTTTTTTTTTTTTTTTTTTTTTTTGAGAGCATGCGGGATGGATGGAATGGTGGGGTCCACACAAAGAGTGGTATTGGTGCCCACGCTGTGGGCTTGGATAGAATTGAGGCATCGGTAGGTGGAAAAAAATTGAGGTATCGCTACGCTTAGCCCCAACCGCCTGGCTTAGTACCAGGCTCCCCAGCCCCCCTTCATGGGCCGGATGGCCAGCCCAGGCCCAGGTTGAGGCCTGCGTGCTTTCAGCCTGGGCCAGTTATCATGCTTTTCTTTTTAGCATTTTATTTACAGCAGTTTAAATTTGCCCTTAAGCATTTTATTTTAATTCCCTAATGACATGATCTATACATATTTCTCCCTTCATACCCGCTGCAACGCTAAGGGGAATTCTCCTAGTATTTCTTACGTAAGACTACCCCTCTCTTTATATGAGAGGGTCATGGCCAATAGAGAAAACCACATATCCAATCATAAAAAAAAAAAACACATCTACTACATTTTTTACCTTCTCTTTCTTATCTACAGTATTATTACCCTACCTACGCCGTCGGCCAGAATCCTCTCCCCTCGGGTGACCCCTCCCCGCTGGGACACTTGGCTCTCCTCCCTACGACGGCCGTAGCTTAGTTGATTGTACTAATGATAATGATAAGTGGGTCACTGTCGATGAAATATCATCGGCAGTCTATCGAGGGGTATGCCAACGATGGTAGATGAATGGGGTGGAGGTGCGCGAGACAGGAACTAGATGGTAACAGAGACACAAGACACATGATTTATACAGGTTCGCGCTAGCGCGCCACTGTCGATGAAATATCATCGGCAGTCCATCGAGGGGTATGCCAACGATGGTAGATGAATGGGGTGGAGGTGCGCGAGACAGGAACTAGATGGTAACAGAGACATAAGACACATGATTTATACAGGTTCGGGCCGTCAGTGTGACGTAATACCCTACGTCCTGTGCTCTGTTGTATTGTATTGATGTATGATAGGTTGTAAGTTGTGTTTGACGGGATCCCCTCGCCTACCTTATATAGTCCGGTGGACAAAGTTACATGCTTTGGTAAGCAATATGGTACAATATGCGGTACACGCCGAGAGTGCCGTGTGTCGCATGTCTTTATGTCTTTGGCCGGGCCTCTTCGATGGTGCGGCCCATGTAGAGCCATGAGGGTATACTCCCTCCGTACTCATAAAACTTGACGTTTTGGAAAATGTTGGAGTCAAACATTGGGAATATAAATCATCAATAACTTTTAAGTTGTTGAGTTTGCAAATGCGAAGACTAGATGAATAGATTTGTCTTGAAAAATACTTTCATAAAAGTTTACATATATCATTTTTTCATAAATATTTTAGAATAACAAGAGGTTAAAGTTGTGTTTTGGAGACCGTGTCGTTGTCCTAAACGTCAAGTTTTATGAGTACGGAGGGAGTACATGTTTATACCCCCACAGTCACATATGTCAGTGTCTTCCGAAATGTATTTAAGGACTTTGGTCAGGGTTGTTGCTAAAAAAAAAGGTTGAGCCCTAAAGAATAATGAAATTCAAATCAAAAGTAAAGGCCTTGATTTCAGAGCTCCGGATAAAGTTGCTCTCCATCTGAACTTACATGCACAAGTAAAGCCGACGGAAAACTCGAAGCTCGTTAGCTCGCCGACTCGCGGGGCTGGCTCGCCGACTTCGACTCGGCTCGTTAGACTAACGAGCCGAGCCGAAGCCAAGAATTTAGCTCATTAGCTATATCGAGCCAACTTCGAGCTAGCTCGCGAGAAATGCCGCCGTGAGCCAAATGAGCTATACATACAAGGAAAAAAAAAAGAAAAATCTATATTAGTTTTGTATTACATTATGTCGCGCATTACATATGTTAGCACATAATAAGTTTTTTTCAATCTAAAGTTCCTAGATGTATTATTTTTTATATTATTATAATTTTTAAATTTTAGATAAATACAAATATTATATTTTAGGTATTTTTGTCCTTGGCTCGTGAGTTTAACGAGCCAGCTCGAGCTTTTAGCGAGCCGAGCCGAGCTGACTTTTTGGCTTGTTAAGATAATGAGCCGAGCCGAGCTAGCTCAAGTTATCCTAACGAGCCATAACGAAGCTGAGCCGAGCCGAGTCGAGCTGGCTCGTTATCCAGCTTTTATGCACAAGGCACTCCTGTATTATGGCTTCAATCTTGGACAGTGTGTTATGCTCCGGCCTGACGTTTTTTAAAAGAACTACTCACTTCTTTTATGGAAACTAAATGGATTGCATATGCATTTTTCCTCTAGACAAAAAAACTTAGACCCTGTTTGATTCTTCCAGGGACTTTTTGTTGTTGAGACTAACAAAAATCCCTTTTAGTCACTAGGAAACTAAACAGAAGAGACTTTTTTTGGGAATTTTTGTTAAAAGTCTCTAGAAGTACCTCCCTGGAGGGACTTTTTTCCAAAAGTCCTAGGACTAAAAAAAAAATTCGCTGGACTAAAAGAATCAAACAGGGCCTTACTCCATCCGTTCCAAATTATAGTTTGTTTGATTTTTTTAACTTCAAGTTTGACTACCCATCTTATTTAAAAAAAATTATGCAAACATAATAAAATTAAAAGTCATTCTTAAGGTGCTTTTATTAGTAAAGCATTCCACAACAAAACAAAGTGATATTTTGTACAAACTTTTAAATAACACGAGTGGTCAAACTTAAAGGTTGAAAAAGTCAAACGAACTATAATTTAGAACGGATTTAGTAATTATTAGGAAGAAGGGCATTAGTTCTAAAACTGTTCGTTAAAAAAAAAAAAGCAAGAGAAATGAAATAGAAATATCCAGCTTTTTTTACATCTCGTTTATTAATCTGAGAAGTTGGAACTAAATTAGGCGTCATATAGATCGATCGGACGTTTGTTGGGATGGAGCAGAACACATGCTATGCAACAGCAGTCCACGGCAATACAGGTACGTACTGGGCCTACACCAGCCTACAGGCAGAGCAGACGTATAAAGCGGGCTAGCTATGTACTCCATATGTATATTCATTTCTACAGTACTAGCACATTACATTTTATTGAATAATATTTTACTACTTCTGTTTGGGTGTAAGTTTTGTGTTCGATTGGTGTAAATTAATCATTTGTGAATAGAAATGGTCAAATTTAATCGAACCGTTATCTGATCTTTTTTTGCTTATTTTATTTCTATATGTTTGTTTGGTTTCTCCTTTGAAATTTTTTTTAATTTGGCTTCCATTACTATTTTTAGTTTTTATTTTTGTATGTTTTTCTTCTCCTTTGATATTTTCCTATTTGGCTTACATAGAAAAAATCTGGCTAATTTGTTTTGTTATTTGGATAGTGCTTTTTTTTTTGTTCATTTAATCTTGATCCAAGGGTCATGCTAATCGGGTGTGTTGCACGCACAAGAATCACTCGATTTTTATTTGTCTCGAATCCGGTGTTGCTGTGCCTCCCGTCAAGCTCGAGTGTCGCGCCCTGCAAAAACACTCGACCGAGGGGTAGGCAGACCCAACAAGCAGAGAGACAGCTAGCGCTTCTTCATCAGCGGCTGAGCTACTTCCGTGTCAGTGTGTGGTGTTGGTTTTTGAGCAGAGCTAGTACTGTAGAAATGGACAGCGAGGTAAAAGCGCCGCTGCTGCTGCCGCCGCCGGCGGCGGCGGCAGTGGAGGGTTGCCCCGGGTGCGCGATGGAGCGGCGGAAGGCGAGCAGCAACGGGAGGATCCCCTGCGAGGAGTTGTTCTTCGTCGCCGTCACCTCCCTCGCCTCATGTACGTACTACGTGTACCGGCCCCGTCTGTTACATGCATGCATGGACCTCAATCATATTCATCTCTACTAGTACTCATCAACCGACATATGCATGCACGCTTCTAGCTAGTGCATTTGCACTCCAACAAAATCTAGTCATCAACTGGGTTCGATCGAGTCAGTTCTTCGCTAGACATGTAAATCTGCATTCGGACAGTTTGCATGCGTGTATGATGACCGGGAGACACAAAAAAAGTAGCGAGGGATGCCACCAACCCACCACATGCATTGGCCCCACCTATGACAGGGAACTCAAACTGCCAACATGCATGATTCTCATGGTCAATAATGCCAAAATGTAAAATACTATGTGTGTGCCAAGTACTCCTGATGATGACAGGGAACTCAAACTGCCAACATGCATGAATCTCATGGCCAATAGTACCAAAAAGTAAAATACTATACGTGTGCCGAGTACTCCTTCTGTCCCTAAATAAAGTATCATTGCTTCCCTGAGAAATAACTTTAACTAATTCTATATTAAAAAATATTAATAGCTATGATACACAATTAGTATCGTTGGAAAGATATTTGAATCTAGTTTTTTAACAAAATTATTTGGTGACACAAATGTTACACGTATTTTCTATAAATCGGGTTAAACTTGTGGTATGTACACTAACGACGACACTTATTTAGGGACGGGAGGGAGTACCAGGGCCAATAAGGGCAGCCTCAGTCCTTACATCGAACTGGGATTGACACAGGTCAGTTGGAAATCGATCTCCCACGTGGGTTCGGTCTCCCTAGCGCTAGCATAACTTGCCGGGTACATGAAACAATTAAAAAGTACTACTCCAGTACTGGTTCGTATGAAGTTTTCTTGCTTCAACTGCATGTGCAAATGACTTGAGCTGTGCTGCTATTTTTATTGCGCGTGATGCCAATAGTAAGAGCATGGTCAATAATAAAGCCAAGTTGCTTGGCTATAAGTCAAGCAAGAAGAGCCAAATAATACAATAAGTGTCTTCTATTTGTTTTAAAAAATCTCTCTCCTATTCCTCCTCACAACACTTGGTATTTAGGTCCACTAACATTTATGTTTCCGTGTCAAGCTTGGTGCTTGCATGCAGTGGCGGGCCTAGGATTTTCAACTTCGGGTATTCAAAATATGAGAGGGTGTTAAATTTTTTTTGATAACTTCAACTCTCCTAAATTTTAACACTTATATCATGTAAAACACCTAAAATTAAACCAAGAAAGAGTAAATTAGATATAATCACCACAACACATTAGTAATATAAGCTGCTCTAGTCCGTAATACTAGTTTTAACTCCATTTTCTTTTATTTTTATAATACACATACATGTATAGAGTATATATATAATTGATTTTGTCCAAAATTTTGGGTATTCAATTGAATACCCTTGAATCAACATAGGCCTGCCCCTGCTTGCATGGGAGCCAAGCTCTCATCTCTCTCCTTTCTTCTATCCTCCACATCGGCATTAGCTTGGCTATAAACCAATTATTGTACCTCCTCTAAGTATGAGTCAGCTTTTGCTCTAGACACACCACGTTCGATGCCCGCAATGTGCTTGGTTCGGTAATGGAACATCTAGCTCATCTCACGGTTCCATTTGAGGATACACCGGAGCTGCTCTAATGCCAAGATCCAAAATAGTAGAAATAGGACCCCATGCATGTCGGTCGTTGTAGCCGTACTCCTCACTCTTACCCTCCGTCCGTGGGTCGTATACCACGGTCGCAGAACCGGCCGGCTAATGTGTGCAACGATGGCTTAGCTCAAGGACAATGACACAAGGTTTTATACCGGGTTCGGGGGCTAACGGGCACCCTAGTCCAAAGTGTGGCACTATCGAGCTCAAACCGCCAGATCGGGGCGAATACAAGCCGGCGAGAGAGGGAGATGAGCTCCCAAGTCTCTCGTGTGTCGGGTGGAATCGAGCGATGTGTGTGTGTGTGCTTTTTGTGTGCAAGAGAGCTTGCCCTACCTTTTATAGTAGCAAGGGGAGCTCACAGAGCCACCGAACGAGGGGCTTAAGAGTAGAAGGAATGCAAGTTTTGGGGGTGAAGAGGAAGAGTTATCCCGCAATGTCGGGCACGCCGGGCTGTCCGGCGTCGCGGCGACGCCGCCGCCCGCCTCGTGCACGCCACGGCCGCCAGAGTAGAATAGGGGCGGCCCGTATCCCGATACGTAGCTTGCACGGGTAACGAGCCTCGGAGCTCGTCGGCCGCAGAAGGGGACAATGAGCTCGTCCCCCCGTCCGCCGTACTTCTTGTGTCCTCCCGCCCGGTCGTACGCCACGGTACCGCGGCAAGGTCATTAAGGCGCCGCCGCGCCTTAAATGCTCGTACTTGGGGTCGCAGGAAAACGTGTGGCCGGAGAGTTCGATGTAGAACTTGACTTTGTCCATCGAGGTCATCCTTGTCGCGTAGTGGTTGTCTCTCGTGCTTGTCGTCGTTTGGCGTGGTCTGACAGCCCCATATTGCGCGTGCCGCCGACGATCTCGCCAGACGGGATCCGTAGTAGGTTGAGGCGCCGGCGGCAAGGCTGCGATTCTGGATTCTCCCGACGCTCCTTGATTTGGTGCCGGGAACTCATCCGAGACGGGAAGAGCTTGTCGCCGAGGGGAGCTTCGTCGCATCCTCACGCTCCAAAGGGAGCTCGTTCGAGGCGGAAGTTTTCCCCGGACGAGCTGAGCTCGCCCCGACCTCTTTATTCCACGGATTCTTACTCAAGGCGTAGACGCCTCTCGTCGGGTCTCGCCTTTTATCGTGGGCAAAGTCCGAGCGCCCCCCTCCTAACAGTTTGCTAGGGATGGATTAGGACGATCGAATTGGTCCGAAATATCTGTGTCCCATAGTAGCCCCCGAGCGCGGAGGGGGGTTCCCCTCGTGGCGCGCTGTCTTAAGGCCGCCGCTATCAGGTTAGGGACCAGATATTCTTATCGGGGTCGCGCGAGCGCACCGCGGTGTAGCTCCCGAGGCTGGGAGGACGTATAATCCCTCGCCCGGAGGCTTATTTTGGCGAGTGCTCGTGGTGTGGTGTGCCTTCGGGTCCCCCAGGGGGCGGTGAGCTCGAACCCGACTTTACCACGAAGGCGAAGTCGAGCGCTCTTGCGAGCTTTAAAGCGGATTTGCCTGAGTGAGGTCCGAGCTCACGTTCGGGGCGAGCTCGTCCGTCGGGCCAGCTTGTGGGCCAACCTCATATTCCGAGACCCGTCCTCTATAGTCACCGGGTCTCGGGACTCCCCGGCGGCTCGTGCCTTCGCGCCGAGGAGGATGACCGAGGACGTTCGCGCCGCCGGCGACTCAAGCGCGGCGGGATGGAGCCCCGAGTCCTTGAGGATACTGAGCACGGGCCGCCGGTGCCTCTCCTCCGTTACGCTCCTTGCTCGGGCGCGTCTCTGGTCGGCGCCGAGCTCACGGAGTCAGCCTTCGAACCCGAGCTCGATTTTGTTGTGAGCTCGTCGTTATGTTGAGCTCGATATAATGGTGACGGGCTCGGGGGATATGATCGTTAGCGATGAGCTCGTCGGACTTTTCGTCTGCAGCAAAAAAGAGCCGTTGGGGAAAGTTACCGTTAGGGAAGTTACCGTTGGGACGGCCGTTATTGTTCGAGCGGCGTTTAGCCTTCCATTTCGCCATGCGGCGCGCGGCGGAGGACGCGGCGGGGTTCAGGTGGGAGTGGTGGGCCGCACTGGCCCGGCTGCGCCCGTGAGTCCGCCGCGAGCTCATCTTATAAATTGGAGGAGATTTAGGGTTTTTCCCTTCACTTTCCTTTCCACCGCCTCGGCCTTCCCTCATCTTCCAGCCCTAGATCCCAATTCGCCATTGCCGCTGGCGTGAGAGAGCTCCCCGCCAAAGACCCTCCCGATTCGTTGTTGAGGTCGAGAGACATGGGTTCGTGGTCGCCGTCCAAGGTGACCGACGATATGCTGCAGGAGTGCGTGGCGCTTGGTGGCCTCCCATCGCCGATCAAGGGCCCCGAGTGGATCGTGCCATCCCCGGCGCCGCCACTCCCCATCCGCCCGACGGCTACGCGTCTCCTTCGCCTCCTTCCACGTCCGGGGGCTTGGCGTGCCGGCGTCGGACTTCTTTCCGCGGCCGCTGTCGTCTTGGGGGCCGAGCTCCAACATCCGAACCCCAACGACCTGCTTCACATCGCAACCTTCACAACCCTCTCGCGAGGGATGGCTGGGAATCGAGCCCGATTGGGAGCTTTTCAAGCATTACTTCCACGCCAAGGTGATGCATAGCTCCGATGGCTTTGAAGGAACCCGGTCCCCAATCGGGTCAGATCGTGCCGCAACCTCGACCGGGCGTGAAGGGAGAAGTATCCTACCATCGCCTCGCGTCACGCCGAACACCGGGTGGAGAGACGAATGGTTCTACCAAGAACGATGAGGAGCACCCTCTTCCGCGCTTCACCGACGGCGTGTTCCTTGACTCTGACGAGCTTTGGAGGGAAACCCCCCACAGCCATCTGCTCCACGAGGTCAAGGTCGTTGCTCGAAAGGTGGAGCTCCTCAAGCAAGCGGAGCTCACGGAGCCCCTCCTCTACGCTTGGGCCCTCGGGGCATGGGTCGTCTCCCTGAAGTGGAGAGCTCTCCGCTTCTCAGAGATGACCGAGGAGAAGAAGCCTTGGGAAGGCACGGTGACTGCGACCCCGCTTCCCACCGACGAGGTGGAGTGGGTGGTTCGCCGGGGCACCGGGAAGGCTTTCAAGATCCCGGCGGAACCCAACGGCATACCACAGGCGCTGCCGGACGCGACGACGCGGGCGCTGGTGAGTTCTTTCTCCGCATCCTCTTTCTCTTGAACTGTCTCTATTTTTCGCAGCGAGTAATTCTGCTCGTCTTTGCAGGTTGGCGAGGTTCTTCTTGAGCCCCACCTTCCGCCGGCGAGGCCGCTTCCTTCCCGTTCCGCGTTCCGCCAGAACGACTGCTCGCCCGCCGCCGCCGCCGACCAAGATGTCGACCGCACCGCCGCCAAGAGTCCTCGGGTGAAAGCGCGGCGTTAGCGGCGACTCGCAGCCGGGGGGCCGAGGACCCGGGGTGCGGCCGCCGAGGAAGAGCAGGGGACGTGGTCGTCCCCGGTATGCGCCGGCGGCCTCGTATGACACCCTAATTTTTGGCTTTTTGAAAATTAGAATTTAAATTGATTTTATTCATGCTATGCTTCAATTTAGGCCAAATTAATTATTTATAAAATCCCCTAAAATGAAATATAAGGTAGAAACCTTGAATTGTTGCATTCATGCTGCTGCACATTTTTATTGTATTGCTCTTGATTTGTCTAGCCTTTGTTTGAAGTTTATCTCGAGTTCAAATTCCATTCAAATGCCTAAATAGAAAATAGAAAAGGGTTTTCTTTGCTTTGGGCGTGGGCTAGCTTTTTGGCCCGCAGGCAGCGGCGGCCTAGCGGCCCGCTCGCCGCAGCCCAGCCAGCCAGCCAAGCGGTGGGCGGCCCATCGGCCGCGCGCGCCCGGCGCCACCGCAGCCCGCGCCGTGCGCCCGCCCGCCCGCCTTTGCCCCCGCCGCGGCCGGGACGGCGGGCCGCCCCGTGGGACCCATCGCTACGATGGCGTCTCCCACCTCGAGCCGGACTCGGGCCGAGAGCGCCGCGCCGCGCGTGGGCCCGCGTGCGCCCGCCCGAGGTTCCCAGCGCCTTTAAGCGAGGCCGCAGCCATCCGCGCCCCCGCTTCCAAACCCTAGCGGCCGCCCGAGCTTCGACCTGCGCCGAGTTCGTCGAAAACCTCCTAGACCGAGGGCTCGCGCCGCCGCCGTTTTCGTCCCTCACCGCCAATCGCCTGCCGTGGTCCTCCTAGGAACCGCCGCCGCGACGCTGGCCCTCCGCCGGCGCCCTCCGCTCGCGAATCGCCGCCTGCGCACGCCGCCCGCTGCGCGCAGCCGCTCCGCCGCCGCGGCCATGGCCGCCGCCGTCGCGTCATCCTGGCATCCGGCCATCTTAGCGCCGCCGCCGCCGCCGCCCGCCCGCGATCGCTCGCGCGGGATCACCCGCGACGTCCCGCGCATGCCCTTACCAGACCAGCGCCCGCGCCTCCCGCGCCGCCCGGCGACCACGCCGCTGCGCCCGGCCAAGGCGCCGCCCCGGTCCATGGTGGACCAGTGGACTCGGTCCACCGCCGCAGGTCCACGGCCGGTCCACCGGCCGGCCAATCCCGCAGCGCCACGCGTCTAGCGACGCGCCCGCCGCCGCCGCCGCACTTTTACCGTCCAGCCCCTGCAGTTTCACTTATTCTCAGTTTTGCCCCTGCTTGCCGGATAATCCTGATTTTTTCTATTTATTTTAAATCGAATTTAAGTTCCAGTAATTTACAGTTTTGCCATCAGTACTTTGAATAGCCATAACTTTCTCGTTTTAACTCCGATTTTAGTGATCCACATATCTACGGAATCGTCTCCACGCAGTAGATTACTTTTATGAGATTGTTTGCTGCTAATTCATGTACTGGTGTATTGTCTAATTATGAATTGTTTGCTTGCATGTATTGCTCCCGTATGTGATGCTTGATGCGTATAGAAGAGGAGACGTTCGTGAAGGACGAAAGCGAATCGACCGGATAGCTTCGAAAGCAAAGACGACTCCAACCAAGGCAAGTGCAGGCACCGTTTGACCATTTTGTTCCTACTCATTAAATGCAATGTTACTATTCATGCATGTGTCTTAATTTGGTATACCCTAAGGACCTACTAGCCACCATTATCCGGATTCACCTATTGGGGGTTTATGGGTAGATAGGCTGCTTTGCTTAGTATGCTCCGCTCATCTACTCACCTTCTTTAATGATATTAAAATGTTGCTTTAATATTGTCGGCGGTTCGAGGAACGGCGGGTGCCCCGGGTGCCGGCAATAAAAAATTTGTAGGCTGCGTGCCTCCTCCCTCGATGGCGTAGCACAAGATGGACACGGGACACGGCGGTTTATCCCGTTCAGGCCAACGGGGCCCTACGTCCGGGGGGTGTGTCACGCAAGTATTATCTCCTCAAAGGTGAGCCTGTAGTAGGGGTTCTGAGGCGGTCGTGTGGGAGAGAAGCGGTCTCAAGCCCCACGATCGTGGTTACGGTGGTAGTGGTGGGCGGTTTTCTCCGTGTGTACCGGAGTTGGAATGGGGTCCAACCGAATCGAGTCGATCCGAACCTCTCCTCTAATGAGACATTACTCCCCCTTTTATAGGAGAAGGAGAGAGGTAATGTTTACATTGGTGGTTGCCTAGGTGGCTAATTCCCCGAGGCTGCACGGTTGCATGTGCGTTCCGAGGGCGCGCCGGCTTGGACGCGTTGCACGCGAGACACGCGCGTCCGATCCGATGGCGGGACGTGCCGTTCCGGGCGCGCCCCGAGGGTCCCGTGAGGCGTCCCTCACCGTCCGCATGGCGAGGCCGGTCCCATGGTTCTTTGTCATGCGTGTCGGGTGCCCGAGGGTCCGCCCTACGTGGCGTTTTGACGGTGTTTTTGGGAAGTGAACAGTGTCACTTTGGTTCCCGTGCTTGGGTGGCGTAACACATCACCGGTTCTCAGCATTGTGTCCCATCGGTCGGATTGGGGAGGTGATTCGCGAGATCGATTTGACCGGTGTAATCGATGGCACCGGGCGCCGCCGCTTAGGCGACCGCATTGAATGCGGCGGTTTCCCTTCCTCCGGACGGAACCTCCCACGCCCGAGGGTCGGCGACCCTAGACGGGCTAGTTGGGCTGCTTCACCCGAGGATGGAGAGCTGTCTCCCTCGGGCGGCGGAGTTTTTGCGCCGAGGGTGGTGAGCTAGGCCCCCCTCGGACGAATCGGAGATTTCCCCGGGCGGTGAGCTAGGCCAGCTCGGGCGAATCGGAGACGTGTGGTCCAGCCCGAGCCATGGTTTGATCAAGGGTCGGCGTGGAACGTCGTGGTTCGGGCCGTTCGGTAGAGGTCTTTGACCTTGTCCTTCGTGGCGTAATGAGCTCTGCGTCGTGGTGACTCCATTTGGGCCGCTCGTGGGCTGCTCGTGGGTTGCTCCGTCGTCATGTAAGCGTCGTGGCTCAAAGGCCTGGTCCATCGTTCGTCGGGGCCGTCTCTCCATGCGGGATGATAGCAAGCTGGGTTTTACTGGGCCTTGGCGGGCCGGGAAATTCTCATAGTTTGAGAATGTCTCGAGGCCCAATATTTTGGTCCCCCCGACAAGAGCCCCAGAGCCCCCAGTGAGTGAGGACTCGCCCGGGGTTCTGCCGTTCCGCCGCCTTGTTGTTTCTCGGGGTGGTTCGTCTACAAGGGGTGCGCGGCCTTGGCACCCGTTGGGTGTGGCCCCCGAGGCCTCGAATGGAATGGCGGATTCCTTCGAGGTCTTTTATGTCCCGCACGTTGGCAAGACTGAAACAGCTCTTAAATTGCGCTTGTTTGTGCGGAGCGTGTTTGTTTTTGCGTGGGCAGCCCGAGGCCCGCGCTTATGTGCGCAAGGTCGACCCAGGCCTCCTCGACTTTGATTATACGCTCCTCGTCGCCCTCCCGAAAAAGGGAGGAGGAGGGGAGACACGTCACAATGCCCCGTAAGCCGAATGTGGCGTGCTCGGTGAGCGTTGCTAGCGGGTCTGTTTAAGCGGGTGCCCGTGCCCTTGCCGGAGCAAGGGTCGGCTATGTGATCCAGGATTCACCCCATGAGAACCTGCGGACCGCTTAGCCGAGATCCCGGGGTTTGGGCGGACCAACCCCCCGGGGCTGTAGGCCTCCCACGGATGGGACATCTCTATAAGCAAAGCACCCGCGGGCCTTAAACACGTTCAGAAATCCAGGCCCGGGGCCCGGGTATAGCTGGTTGTGCATTTCCCTCCGTCCCCGGCTCGGGTTATCCCGAGGCGGCCGTGAAAACCCTCATGGGCCCAGCCGCAACCTGCGAACGTAGGGTGTGTCAGCCCCAGGCACGTTTGGTTTCCGACGGGGGGCGGGGAACCGCTATCGGACGACTTTTTTGCCCCTTAGGGTCGGGCGCTGTGGGTATGGATGGCCGGACGGTTTTACCCCCGACCGGGAGATGAAGCGTCTCCTCAGCCGCTTGAGGCGGGCGCGTGCTGTTCAGGTCCGATGGGACGCGGCTCGCGACTTCTGTCGGGGGGCGGAGATCGAGGGCACCGCCAAGGTGCATTAATGCCCTTGACGGTTCCACCGCTGGCCGAGCCGTTGGATGAGCGGTTCCCCGTTCCATCGTGGGCCGTCCATTCCGTGAGTCGGTTCGATTGCCCGGCCGGGCGGTTCGCCTTCCCATCCCTATAAATACGGGGGGGAGGCCGCGGCGGGATAGTTGCTCCCTTGCTCTTCGCCATCGCCTTCTTGCCTTCTTCTTTGTAGCAATCGGGGAGATAGAGATAGTGTGGGAGAGATTAAGGGAGAGATTCACTTGCCTTGCGCTCGTGCGATCGGGGTTGCTAGCGGTTGCCACCCTTCATCTCCCCTTTCATCCATGGCGCAGGTCGGGTAGTGGTGACGGGCGCAAGGGAGGTGCTCGACGCCGAGCCGTGGCCGAGTCGACGGCGACGGAGGAGAAACTTTAGCGCCTGGTCGAGGAGGGGCTCCTCCGTCCCCCGCACCGACGAAGAGCGGCCGAGTGGATTGCTCCGCATTGGGCCGAGGAGGAGCCTAACCCTCGTGGCGGCTACGTGGTGAGCCCGATGGATCTTCATCGGCGTGGCCGGGATGCCGGGCGGGTCGGTTCATCCGGGCGATCCTCCACTACTATGAAGTCGAGCTTCACCACCTGCCCCGATTCGATCTCCCAAGTCGCCATCTTCGTCACCCTCTGTGAGGGATTCCCGAGGATCGTGCCACATTGGGACCTTTGGTTGTGGTTCTTCTTACGGCGTATGATTGCCTTGTTTTGGCGTGCGCTTGACCTTAGGAAACGGGGGCGCTTAGTTGCTTCGCGCCCCAAAGAAGGCCCTGAAGGCCGGTGCACAATCCTCCGCCGGCCACCTGGACCCCGGGGGTCGGCCGGTGAAAGATGCCTCGCGGCTGCGTCAAGTTCTCTGTGGCGCCATCCCCGAGCCCCGGTAGGGTCGGTCCCACCCCGATCGCCGAGGCTGCGCCCGAGGCGACGCAGTCCATGGTGGCGATGGTGGGTTGGCTGCCCGGCCAATGGTGATCGACCCGGAGAGCTCGGTCGCGCCCGCGAGACACCAGCTCGGTGCGAGCAAGTGGCGCCGCCCGAGGGAGGTCGTGCCGCCGCCCACCCCGAGGAGGTGGTCCCCGTTGTTCGGGAGTTCTCGCAGGAGGAGCTCTTCGACGCGGCGGAGACGCGCAAGTCTCCGCTTGCTCTGGCGCTTACTGACCCAGGGGCGCACGAGCCGCATAACCCCGACTTCCCGCTGCTCCACGCGCCCGGGTTCGAGGCGCCCTCGGCGGCGCCGCCTTCGCCATGGTGAGGCCGGCCCCGTGGTCAGCTGTGAAGGGCCCCTGGACTTCTATTGGTTCGGGTTTCCCGAGATGCGGGAATTGCCGGTGGAAGCGGCATTCCCCGAGGATCCAACTCACTGGGGTGGTCCCCCCTTGACCTTGGGTGACGTTCCCCAGGGTCCCGCCGCCGTGGTGATCGATGACCGCACCGGTCCCGGCGTGGAGGACTCATGAGCGCGATCCGCCGATGGGCCACCGAGGGCCTAGCGAGGATCGGGAGACCATAACCGCCGCCTCATGGAAGTCGACATGGTAGGTATTTTGATGGCCATCCCCCCGCTGCATGTCCTTTGTGCTTGCGTCTTGATGAGTAGTATTGTGGTTGCGTACTCTTCGCCGCCGCCGGGAGAGGGCCGAGCTCCTTCGCCGAACGCGTCTGAATCGAACGCCCTTTGGGCAGGCTCGGGTGAAGTTGACCGAGGCCCGTGGTGAGACCTCCCGGCTTGCCGCCCTCGCCGAGGAGGGGAATCCCAGCGACAGGCCCCTAGCGGGCGGAGCTTGTCAAGGCCAGGTCCGAGGCGAACAGGCTGGTGGGCGAGATGGCTCGGATGAGCCAAGACTTCGAGGACGCCCGGAAGCCGGTCTCTCTCCGGGCCCTCGGGAGGCCCATGACGCACGGGACAGGTCCCGGAAGAGGCGAAGAAACAGACGGAGATGTGCAATGCCCTAAGCACCCGCGATCGAGGAGTTGGCGCCCGAGGGGAAACCCTCGGGAAGGAGAAGGACCGGCTCCAAAGGTCGCTTGCGACCGAGCATGGCGATCATGCTAGGGCGGGCAACCGGAAGTGCCAAGGTACGCCTTATCCCCGTGGTTGTTGCCAGAGGCGGAGGGGTCCGGACCGAGGCGTGAATACCGCGGCCACGCCGCTCAAGGGCAGGAGCAGAGCGTCGCGCCCCGGAGAGGGGAAGGGGCCCTGTCGGACCTGCCGTCGTTCCGGGATGGACAACCCGGAAGTTGGGCCCCGGCTCGCGATGCCTGGAGGCGCCCTCGGTGGATTCCTCGGGTCCGAGCTCGGAACGCCTTCCTAACGGCATTAGCACATGCTTGGCGTGGTGCACTCCCACTTCCCGATGGGAGTCCACGACGGCGGGCGGTGTCGCGACGGGCTTCTTCCTCGGCTCCGATGACGAGGGGAGGTTGATCCGCCGAGAGGGATGCCGCCGACGCCGCCAAGACCAAAGTCTCTGTATGACTTCGTGGACGGCGCCGTGACTCGGCCGTCCTCGCGTTTGAGGACGAGTGTGTCCCCCCGTACTCCCCATAGAGTCCACCTATGAGGCGGACGCGAGATGGTGGACGCCACGCCCGAGGACGCCCGACGGGTCCGACGCCACCCTCGGGAGAAGCGGCCGCCGAGGGCGCTCGTCATGCCCGAAGCTTCCTCGGCGGCCGGCGGTGGGGGCGCAAGTAGATGAGGCCTCCCTTGCCCCTTGATCCTTCCTTGCATGAAAAGATTGGAGCTTGTGAGATGGATGTGTATAAACAATGGCGCCGCCCGAGGTCTGTGGCCTTGACGGGTGCACTTATGTTTTAAGGTCGCGTTCCCCGAATCTCTCGTTTATTGTGTGGCCGGGTCGCTTGCTTTCTCCGCTCGCGAGATAGTAACCGTGGACGCCACTGGGGCAGTCCATACGGGTGCCACTAGGGGCGATCCGTTAGCCTCGGTTATCTCGCTTTTGGATTTGTGCGTGCGCGACCTTCGCAACTTAAACGATTAATTCGAGCATGCGCGAGAAAACTTTTTTCCTGAAAAAAAGTTTTGAAAAAAGGAAGAGGAGACGTCCTCCGAGGGGAAGGGGTCCCCCGAGGGGGGGCCCCATGTAGCCCCCGAGGGAGTTTTAGTCTTGTGCTGGACGAGGCTAAGACTCCCTTAAGGTTTGCACGAGAAGTACTTTTTTCATAAAAGATGTAGATCTTTTATTGAGCGAAAAAAAACACAGGTGTTTGACTTCTAGTGCAGAATTTAAGGGTAGAAGCGACGTAGCTGTTCTATGTTCCAAGCGTTGGAGTAGACTTCGCCCTTCTCGTTCTTCAGTTTGTAGGTCCCGGGCCTTAGTATTTCGGCGATGAAATAAGGCCCTTCCCAGGGTGGCGTGAGTTTGTGACGCCCTTTGTTGTCTGTTTTCAGCCTGAGCACGAGGTCGTTGACTTGGAGCTCCCGAGGTTTCAGCCGCTTGGCGTGATATTTGCGCAGAGCCTGCTGATATCTTGCTGAGTGCAGGAGCGCAACATCTCGGGCCTCGTCAACTTGGTCTATGGAGTCTTGCCTCGCCTGCTGGTTGCCTTGCTCGGTGTAGGCTCGCAGCCTCGGGGACCCGTATTCTATGTCCGTGGGCAAGATTGCCTCAGCCCCATAGACAAGAAAGAACGGATCAATCCCGTGGCTCGCCTCTTCGCGTTCGAAGGCTCCATAGAACCGATGGCAGCTCCCGGTACCACCTCTTGCCGTGATCGGGTTCAGCTGGTTGAAAATCCTTGGCTTGAGCCCTTGCGGGATCATGCCGTTGGCACGCTCCACTTGACCGTTGGTTTTTGGGTGAGCTACGGCCGAGGTATCGATCCGATGCCATAGTCGCCACAAAAGTCAAGGAATTTCTTCCCCACGGTTGGTTCCGTTGTCCGTGATGATGGAGTTCGGGACTCAAACGGGAGATGATATCCTCAAAGAATTTCACCGTTTCCCCGTGTGAGGGTTCACCACGGGTCGGGCTTCAATCCATTTGGAGAACTTGTCGATGGCGACTAGGGCGTGAGTGTGTCCTCCGGGCGCCCTTTTCGAGGGTCCAATCATGTCGAGCCCCCACACCGCAAATGGCCACGTAAGTGGTATGGTTTGCGTGCTTGTCTTTGGGAGATGAGTCCTTGCGCGTAGAATTGGCATTCCTTGCGTGTACGCACGATTAGATTCGCGTCCCCGCACCGCCGAGGGCCGCGAGAAGCCTTGTCTCGAAGACTTTACCGACTAGAGTCCTCGGGCAGCGTGGTGACCGCATTCCCCTCGGTGTGTGTCTTCAAGCAATTCTTTGCCTTCAGCCGAGGGTATGCAACATGTACACTCCCCCAGGCTCCTCTCTAGTAGAGTTCCTTTTTGTCTCCAATTAGCGCGAAGGACTTGGCCCTTCGGGCCAACCGGGCGAAGCCGGTCTTGTCCTCGGGCAGCTCACCTCGGGTGAGGTACTCCAACAAATGACTTTCTCTAGTCGGGGGGCTGGGTCGACCGCCATTGCTTCAGCGTGGCCTGCCCTGGGGCACCTTCTTGAGCCCCCGAGGGTATTTCCAAGGGTACGTACTTGACCGAGGGTTCGTTGAGATCTCGGGTAAGCACGTTCGGGGGAACAGTACCTCGGGTTGCTGCGACCTTGGCGAGCTCATCCGCGGCCTCATTGTAACGCCTGGGTATGTGTTTGTGCTCGAGTCCATGGAATTTTTCCTCCAGCTTGCGCACTTCTCGGCAATATGCTTCCATCTTCGGGTCGTGGCACGCCGAGGCTTTCATGACTTGGTCGATGACCAACTGCGAATCCCCCTGGTTTCCAACCGTCGGATCCCGAGGTCCGCCGCGATCCGGAGACCGTTGACCAGCGCCTCGTATTCTGCGACGTTGTTGGAGGCGGGAAAGTGCAGCCGGATGGCGTACCTCGTGTGAACCCCGAGGGGTGAGATGAAGAGCAATCCAGCCCCTGCGCCTGCCTTCATCATGGATCCATCGAAGAACATGGTCCAGCACTCGGCCTGGATGGGTGCAGGGGGTAGCTGTGTATCGGTCCATTCAGCCACGAAATCGGCTAGGACCTGGGACTTGATCGCCTTGCGGGGCAGGAACGATATGGCTTCGCCCATGAGCTCCACCGCCCACTTCGCCACTCTTCCCGTGGCCTCTCGGTTTTGAAGAATCTCCCCGAGGGGGGAATGAGGACACCACGGCAACGGGTGCGCGAGGAAGTAGTGACGGTTTCCTTCGTGTTAGTACGATGGCATACAGTAGTTTCTGCATCTGCGAATACCTCGTTTTGGTGTCGGAAAGCACTTCACTGATGAAGTAAACAGGGCGTTGTACTGGCAACGTGTGCCCCTCTTCCCGACGCTCCACTACGACCACCGCGCTGACCACCTGGGTAGTGGCAGTGACGTATAAGAGCAAGGTTTCTCCTGGATTTGGCGGTACCAGGACCGGTGGGTTTGTCAGGAGCTTCTTGAGGTCGCCGAGGGCCTCTTCGGCCTCGGGGGTCCAGGCAAAGCGCTCGGACTTGCGTAGGAGTCGGTAGAGGGGCGTGGCCCTTCTCCCCGAAGGTGCGAGATGAACCTGCTTAATGAAGCCGGGCAGCCCATGACCTTCTGTACTCCCTTGAGGTCTTGGATCGGACCCATCTTGGTGATTGCGTCCACCTTGGTCGGGTTTGCTTCGATGCCTCGTTGAGAGACAATAAAGCCTAGCAACATCCCTCGGGGAACCCCAAATACGCACTTCTCGGGGTTGAGCTTGACTCCCTTCTTGTTTAGGCACTCGAAGGTTTCCCCGAGGTCTCCCACAAGGTCCGATGTTTTCTTGGATTTGACTACAATGTCATCGACGTAGGCCTCCACTATCCGTCCGATGAGTTCCCCGAAGATGATTTGCATGCACCGCTGGTATGTTGCGCCAGGCGTTCCTCAAATTCGAAGGGCATGGTGAGGTAGCTATACATCCCGAAGGGTGTTATGAACGAGGTCGCGAAATGGTCGGACTCTTTCATTTTGATCTGGTGATAACCGGAATACGCGTCAAGAAAGGACAACGTTTCGCATCCCGCGGTGGAGTCGACAATTTGGTCGATTCGAGGCAAAGGAAAAGGAACTTTCGGACATGCTTTGTTGAGACTAGTGTAGTCCACACACATCCGCCATTTCCCATTCTTTTTCTCTACTAATACAGGATTAGCTAACCACTCGGGATGGAATACTTCTTTTATAAATCCGGCCTCCAACAGCTTGTGGATCTCCTCGCCGATGATCTTCCGCTTGGCGTCATCGAAACGGCGCAAGCGCTGCATGACTGGCTTTGAGCCCGGCCGGATGTCTAGGGAGTGCTCGGCGACATCCCTCGGTATGCCCGGCATGTCCGAGGGTCCCCATGCAAACGTCTGGGCGTTCGCACGGAGGAAGTCGACGAGCACTGCTTCCTATTTTGGATCCAGGTCCGAGCTGATGGTCAGCAGCTTCTCCTTCGGGTTCTTGGGATCGAGTGGGACCTTCTTTGTGCCCGAGGAGGGCTCGAAGCTCCCCAAGGCGGCGCTTGGCCTCGTGCTCGATCGTGATTTCGCTCAAAGCTCCTTTTCGCTGCGTCGGCGATGAGTGCCTCGGCAATGGCGAGTGCCTCGGCGTACTCCACGCTCTCTACATCGCACTCATATGCGTGATGGTGTGAGGGGCCGTGGTGATGACACCGTTTGGCCCCGCATCTTGAGCTTGAGGTAATGTGTAGTCGGGGGACAGCCCATGAGCTTGGCGTAGCAAGGCCGTCCGAGGAGTGCGTGGTAAGTACCGCGGACCCCAAGAATCTCAAATGTGAGAGTCTCCCCGCCTGAAGTTCGAGGGTCTCCAAAGCATACCGCAAGTCAATCCGCCCGAGGGGCTTAAGCTGCTGCTTGCCGGGGGACGCCATTGAACGCCGGCCCTCCGGGCGAATCTTGGACTTGTCTACCCCGAGGAGGTCGAGGGTTTCTTCGTAGATGAGGTTGAGGCTGCTCCCTCCGTCCATAAGGACCTTGGTGAGCCGAGTGTTGGCGATGATGGGATCCACCACCGATTAGATAAGCCCCCGGTTCGGGATGTCTTTGGGGGTGATCCGACTGGTCGAAGGTGATGGCCTGGTCCGACCACTTGCGCAGCTTCGGGGTTGCTGGCTCCGTGGCGTAGACCTCCGGCGCTCCTTCTTGCGCTGCCGCACGGACATGTTGCTGGTGCTGCCGCCGAAGATCATGAAGCAGTTGTTCACCTTCGGGAACTCCTCGTTGCCCTTGGCGCCACCCTCGGGAGCCTCTTCCTCTTCACCCTCGGGGATGGCCTTGAGCTTGGCGAAATGTTGGCGTACCTTCTTGCACTCCCAGGGGTGTGTTTGACCGGAAGCTATGGTTACTCGCACGGCTTCTTGAGCATGTCGTCAAAGGTTTCTTGTGGCGGGGGGCGGGGCCCTGCGTTCGACGCAGCCCACCATGTCTTCATCGTCCGCTTGGGCGGCATGGCCCTTGCCCTTGCGGCTCTTATCCTTTTTCTTCTTCTTCTTGCTTTCCCGAGGTTGAGATCCCTCGGGCTCCTCTTCCTTGCGCTTCCCTTTGCCCGAGCCCTGATTGAACAGAGCCCCGACAGCCTCCTCACCGCTGGCGAACTTGGTGGCGATGTCCATCAGTTCGTTTGCCTCGGTTGGAGTCCGGCGCCCTAGCTTCTTCACGAGGTCTCGGCATGAGGTGCCGGCCAAGAAGGCCCCTATGACGTCCGAATCCGTCACATTGGGGAGCTCGGTCCGGCCGCTTGGAGAAACGCCGGATGTAGTCGCGCAAGGATTCATCGGACTTTTGTCGGCAGTTCCGGCGGTCCCAGTGAATTTCCCGGGCGTAGATATGTGCCTTGAAGTTGCCTTTGAAGGTCCTCACCAAATCCGTCCCGCTTGGATATGAGGTTGGGTGAAAGATGTTCCAGCCAAGCCCCGCCGACTCGGAGAGGTACAGGGCAGATTTCTCGATTATCACCTTGTCATCATGTGCCCTCGCAAATCGGCGTGCCAGCCGATAATCGTCCGACCATACCTCGGGACGAGTTTCTCCCGTATATTTCTCGAGGTGGCTAGGTGGCCTGAAGCGGGGAGCGGTGCTCTCACGATGTCCCTTGTGAAGGCTTTGGGGCCGGGGAGGTTAAGGGGAGTACCCTCGGTCTTCCCGACGTGCATGGGCGTCGTCCGCCCGGGCGTCCCACGCAGGTGGGCTGCCCCGCCCGTGCTCGTTGCCGCTCGATCTCGTCCCTAAGGTCGGGTGCACCTTGGTGACGGTCTTGGCGGGGGTCTTCGATACGATCCCGAGCAGGGGCGATTGCTGCGGTTGTCGTTCGAGCGCTCCCGGGTGGCCTTGCCGAGCCCGGCTTTGCTCGGGGCTGGGCTGAGCCTTGTCGGCTTTGTCCGGACTCTCCTCGTTGCCCGCGATGTCCGCGACCCCGATCTCTCGGAGGCCGAGCTCTCCACTTTGTTATGCGGCTGCCCTATCAAGGAGATGTCGCAGGCCTTCCCGAATGCGTCTTCCCTCGGCGGTAGAGGGCTCGGGCATCTCGCGTACCTGCATGGGCATATCGCCGCCACATTGAGGCTTGCTCGGTTGAACGGGGCTGCTATGTCGGGGAAGATGTGGCGCTCCATTGGCGTTGCGATTGCCGCCTCCAGGGGCCTGAGGTGCTCTCGGGGCCGGCCCACGCCGGGCTGTTCCCGTTGAATGTTCCGCTCGGTCGTCGCCGGCCGCGGATTCCGTCCGAATCCGGGTTCCCCGCAAGTCTTGCGGTTGTGCGCTGCCGCCGCAGGCTGCGTAATCGCGCACCGGCCGACGGGGCGGAAGCCGCCCAGTGCCGGGGGCTCGTCGGGCGGCAAAGACGTCCACGTCGTCTTCGGGCTGACACGCCGGTGAATCGGCCATCTTGCGGCGGGACTTCGACGTTGAAGCATTCCCTCGTGGGGTCATAGTATTCGCCTTCATCGTCGGTGCAAGGAGCGCCAAATGCGTGGATGAAGTTCCTGTTCTTCGGGCGAGCGAGCGAGTCCTCGCTCTCCCGGGTCCAGGCCCCAATCGAACCCGGAGGAGGCGGCATGACGGGGTCGCCCGCATCCTCCGAAGGATGCGCTCCTCTCGATGCATATCCATGGGGTAGCGTTCCCGTGGAACGACGGGAGGCTGGCCCGTGCCCTTCGCGAAGGCTTCGACCGAGGTTTTCGCGCCTGCGTGGATTCACGGGACTCCCTCCCGGTATGACCGGGGCGGAGGCGTTTTCCGACGATTAGGGTTTCGGGGCATCCTCCCACGCAGTGGACGCCGGGTGCGGATCTTCCCGGGCCTAGGGTTCACGGGAGCCCTTCGCGAAGTCGGCGGCGGGGGGAAATGTCGGCGGATTACGAATCCGTTGCACAGAAGCGCCTTGCGCCGCGATGGTTTCGCCTTGCCCGCCTCGCGCGGCGATCGTGATGGTGAGCACGCCCGTGTTGGCGTCTTTGCTCTCCCTCCGGCCCGGTAGATCCGGCGAAGGATCATCTCATAGTCGGGGCGGCGCCACGAATGCCGCGTTCGGCGATGTGGAGTTCAGCGCGGAGCACGTGCTCCGGCGAAAGGGGGTGGAAACGAAGGCGGTACCGCCATGAGGGTTGGTGGAGATGCGGATTGCACACGCCGTGCCCCTACCGGCGCGCCAACCGCCGGCGGTTCGAGGAACGGCGGGGTGCCCCGTGCCGGCAATAAAAATTTGTAGGCCGCGTGCCTCCTCCCTCGATGGCGTAGCACAAGATGGACACGGGACACGGCGCGGTTTATCCCGGTTCAGGCCAACGGGGGCCCTACGCCCAGCGGGGGTGTGTCACGCCAAGCGTTATCTCGCGCTCAAAGGTGAGCCCGCGGTAGGGGGTTACAGCGGTCGTGGGGGGAGAGAAGCGGTCTCAAGCCCCCCACGATCGTGGTTACGGTGGTAGTGGTGGGCGGTTTTCTCCGTGTGTACCGGAGTTGGAATGGGGTCCAACCGAATCGAGTCGATCCGAACTCTCCTCTAATGAGACATTACTCCCCCTTTTATAGGAGAAGGAGAGAGGTAATGTTTACATTGGTGGTTGCCTAGGTGGCTAATTCCCGAGGCTGCACCGTTGCATGTGCGTTGCCGGGGGCGCTGGGCCGGCTTGGGCGTTGCCCGATGAAGACACGCGTCCGTGATCCGATGGCGGACGTGCCGTTCCACGCGCGGCCCCGGGTCCCGCGTGAGCGTCCCTCACAAATCCGCATGGCGAGGCGGTCCCCTGGTTCTTTGTCATCATGCGTGTCGGGTGCCCGAGGGTCTGGCCCTACGTGGCGTTTTGACGGTGTTTTTGGGAAGTGAACAGTGTCACTTTGGTTCCCGTGCCGGGTGGCGTAACACATCACTGGTTCTCAGCATTGTGTCCCATCAGTCGGATTGGGGAGGTGATTCGGCAGATCGATTTGACCGGGTGTAATCGATGGCACTGGCGCCTCGCCTGCCGTGCGACCGCATTGAATGCGGCGGTTTCCTTCCTCCGACGGAACCTCCCACGCCCGAGGGTCGGCGGCCGTGAGACGGGCTAGTTGGGCCGCTTCACCCGAGGATGGAGAGCTGTCTCCCTCGGGCGGCGGAGTTTTTGTGCCCGAGGGTGGTGAGCTAGGCCCCCTCGGACGAATCGGAGATTTCCCCGAGGCCGGTGAGCTAGGCCAGCCTCGGGCGAATCGGAGACGTGTGGTCGAGCCCGAGCCATGGTTTGATCTAGCGGTCGACGTGGAACGCCGTGGTTCGGGCCGTTCGGTAGAGGTCTTTGACCTTGTCCTTCGTGGAGCGTAATGAGCTCTGTACGTCGTGGTGACTCCATTTGGGCCGCTCGTGGGCTGTTCGTGGGTTGCTCCGCCGTCCATGTAAGCGTCGTGGCTCAAAGGCCTGGTCCATCGCTCGTCGGGGCCGTCTCTCCATGCGGGATGATAGCAAGCCGGGTTTTTTTGGGCCTTGGCGGGCAGGCAAATTCTCATAGTTTGAGAATGTCTCGAGGCCCAATATTTTGGTCCCCGACAAATATGCTCTTGGAGATGTTTCATGGTTGCGACCATGGTTGGAGATGTTGGATGCGTGATGCATCGTGGTTGTGGGTTCAAAGGGTTGTACGGATTGTTTGTAGTGCGCCCGGGTTTGCCGTGAGGCATCCGTCTTCTCTCCCTAAGGTCCGGTTCGTGGAGTGGCCACCTGGGACAACAGTGCAACTTCAGACCTAATGGGCTCTGGCTTGACTAATTATCAGGTCACTCGCTATAGGGTGGATCTTTCCACTGGGATGGCGTCTGGAGCTCACAGGTTCAAGTTTGGCAGTGCGGGTTGATCCGTGTACGTTGACCGTGAAGGCTCACCGGGGGCGCCGCTTTACGCCTGGGTTTTTCCCGCCGAGTGAACCCCTATCTTGAAACCTGTGAAAGGTCTCGTAGTGATTTCCCCACCGCTCTCCTTGGCGAGTTTTGGGTCCGCTAACCCGGGCAAATGGGAAGTCGCGATCAAGGAAAGTGCACACCTCTGCGCAGAGTTTGATCAAACCGGTATACTAGCCGTGCTCACGGTTCTGAGCGCCCCCAGAGCTCTCACATGATTATAAGCTACTCTTTTGGAAATAGTGATGGAGTTGGCGAGGTTGGAGCCTCGTGTTGGTCGGGATGGAGTTCCCGAGTTGCTTGGGGTGATCTCAAGCGTTTATGAATAATGTTAACTACCCTTTGAAATCAACTTAATGATTACTTACACTTTAATTAAGGGTTTGGGTTTTCTCAACCAATGATTAGTAACAGGTTGCTATTTAAAATGAATCAAGATTAAAAGAGCTACATGCGTACACCGTGTCGACCTTTCCTTTTGTTTAAGCCTTGCATGTCATTACTTTCCGCTTTGTACTTGCCGAAGTTCGACATGGACTCACCCTTGCAATAATCACAATAAAGGTTGCTCAAGTGATGATGACTACCCCGAGAACATGCCTCGGGTGTTAGCTACGTGGTACCGCCGTCCAACCTTCCCGTGGCGTTGTGGATTCGCTTACGTGTGTCGCCGTCGTCTTTGCTTAGAAACAATTAAAGTCTTTTGTTTTATTCCGCTATACTCTGAGATTCGATGTAATAAAGTACGTTAATACCTTTATGTTATCATTCGTTATTGTAACACTGTCTGTGGACCAATGAAGTCGTTATATGTGTGTAAATTGATCTTGGCGCACATATAATATACACCTGGTTTTACTCCTTCAAATCCGGGTGTGACACCTCGTCGATCCTTTTCACTCAAGGCCAATCGGCCCTTCTTCGGGGTCGTGGTCAGGAAGGAAGAGGGCACTGACGAACACCGCGGCGGAGGAGAAGAAGGCGGGGCGGCGCTGCGGCCGGAGTAAGCGTCGAGCTCACCGTCCCTACCGTTGTGTTTGGCGCCGGGGAAATTCTCTTCCTTGATGCTAATCCCCGGCTTTCTTCATGCTGTCTCGCAGGCAAAAGGTCAAGCCCCTGGGAGCTCCCAACCCCCTCAAGCGGCCCAGAATGACCATGGTGTCGAGCTCCGGCGGCTGGCCCTACTCCCTCCATCGTTCGGGGCTCTCGGGGTGGTCACTCCCCAAGCCCCCGAGGGAAGGAGCGAGCCCGGGTCCGCGGGGAGTGCTGCCGCGTCGTCGTCGAGCACCGTTTCGGTGACTCAGGCGATGGCGTCGTTGATCAGTTCACTGCCGCGGCTGGAGGGACCTGGTGCCAAGCACGGGCTGTCATGTCGAGAGCACGTGGAGACGGTGATCGACCTCGGCTCTCCGAAAGGAGGGGCGCGAAGATGTCCCTCGGGTCCGGACCTCGGGTGGCGCAGATCGTCTCGACAAGGGGCGAGTCCTCGGCTCGGGTGCGGGGCGTGGAGGCACCCCAAGATGAGGAGGCACGCGGACGGTCTTCGACGAGCCCTTCACGGGAGATCGCGGCGTGAAGAGGAAACCGAGATCGTCGCGGGCGCGGTCGTCGGCGAAACTCACCGCGGAGACCGCGGGCGTGATGAGGCCGGGACGTGAGGGTGCCGCGGGACACGGGCGTGGATGAGCTCACCACGAGACCCTGGTGGTCACGGAGGGTCCCCGGGCAGCGCCCGCCCGACCCCGTCGCCGGCATCCACCAGAGAAAAACCTATCGCCATCGGGCGCCCGGGGCGGGGTCACCACTGGGGGGCGTGGGTGACCCTTCATAACACGCCCGGCCAGCGAGGCGCCCCGGACGTCGGCCCGGGGACCGCCCCGGTCGTTGGAGGCCGGTCTGCGGGGCTGCCGCGGCGTCGTTCTCGGCAGTGGTCGGCGGGAATGGCGTCGCCCGGCTTGCGCCGTGGTGGAGGTGCCGCCACTTCCCACCAGAGGGGCCGGCGTGCCTCCACCACCTTATTGGGGTAAGATATCTAACCGCGCTCACCCCTCGCTTGACCACGAGCCCGCGGCGCTAATCGCTCTTCTGCAGGACTTGAGGGGCGCGGTCATTGGCTTCCAGCTGGCGTGGTGGAGGCCGGAGCCGAGATCGGGGGTCTTACGGGCGCCGGGCGTAGCCTGGTCTCATGCGGCAGGGGGCTCGGCGGGGTGTCCGGCGCGCCGTGAGCTTTGAAGCGGCGTCGGCGATGTCGCGGAGCACATCCGCGAGGTCCAGCGAGAAAGCCGCCGCGTGGCTCGGGAGGAGGTCGGGACCAGTCCGCCCACGGAAGCGGCGGCGGTGAAGCGTGAGGAGGAGCTCGTTGCTCGGGCCGCAAACAGCGCGAGCTCATGCGAGAAGGAGCTCGGCGACCTCCGTCGAGCTTTGGAGGACAAGGAGCTTGAACGCTCGGCGTAGGAGCCGTCGAGCTCTAATCTTTGAGAGAGGAGCGCGACGCTAAGGGGAAGGCGCTCAAGACCGTGAAGCCGAAATTGGAAGGTAAGCGCTACTTTCCGAACTCCTTGTCTCCCCTCTTTTTTTTTTCTTTTTTTTGAGCGCTTAGGGGCGATAGGTGGGTATTTTAGTTTACAACCACGAAGCCGCCGAAGGGTCGATTTTGTTTGGTGCTTCGGAGGTCGGGAATTCGCTCGATGCCGAGAATCTCGCCTTGTGGGAGGAGCGGGAGGAGCTTTATCGGCGCGGCATGTAAGGAGCTCCTCTTTTTTGCTTTTTGATCTCATGAGTTTGATCTGTTTTTACTCCTCTACAGCTGAGAAGAAGAAGTCGGCGGGGTTGGCTCGGGAGCTCGAGGGGAAGGACCGGTCCCCTCGGCCGCCGAGTCCTCGCCGACGCATACCAGCTCGGGCTGAGCGTATGGAGAAGGACCTTCAGCAATGGACGCGCGACCTCGTGGGTCGTGCGGGCGGTCTTCGAAGACGGCCGAGGAGCCCTGGCCCAGGGGAAGCCGAGGCCTCGGGTCTCTGGAGCGGCAACGAAAAGCCGAGGCTCGGGCGAAGGCGGAGCGTGAGCACACCGACCTCATGCTCGACGCGTTGAGGGCGCCTGCGGAGGCCCTTGGAGTCGAGGGGAGATGGAAGGACCGGCGACCGAGTACTTCGCGCCCCGGCCGTGTGAGGGACAACGCCTGTCGTGTCGTCCATAAGGCTCTAGCCGTGGTCCTTGCTCACTATCCCGAGATGCAATCCTCGACTAAGATAGTGGGCAGGGCCGGCCCCAGCCGGGCGAGGGCGCCGAGCCGAAGACATCATCGCCACCGCTGAGGCCCGTTCGAGAAGCATGCCACGGAAGCTCTTCCCGGCTTGCCGTCGAGGAGCTCGAGGTGTTCGAGCCTACCGCCGGGCGAGGCGAGGTGGAGACGAAGTTCTTCCGACGATGAGGAGTGAGTCAAAAAGTTAGGTGGTTCGAGGCGCCCTCTTTTGTTATGAACAAAGTCCCCAAGCTCGGGGTAAAGTGTAAAGAAGTAACTAGCTGTCTAAGTTATGAATGACTCATTTTATCTTTCCAAAGGATTGCGCTTTTAGTTATCTCGTAGTTTTCTCGAAGTTTACGCCCCGTTGACTAAGGCAACGGGCCCTTTACTCGTTGGCCGCGGGGGCGCTTAGAGCTCGTTGGGCAAGCCCGTTGGACCTTGCCGAGGATATTGCTCGGAAACTTGTTGGACTTGACACTTACTAGAAAGATAGGTAACGAGTGCGAGGTCGAGCCGATCGAGCTCTTTTTTCGAGTGTTCGTGTTGTTTGCGAAAAAGAGTTCGTAAAAAGGCGGGTGTGCGCCTGTCCCCAGAGGCCCCCCGAGCAAGGGCGGGCCTTGCCGAGGTAAAGGGCAGCCATTGCTTAACGGGCCGTGGCGAGGTCGAATGCTTGCACAACTTTTCGCATCGAGGTGTGTCGTTATTATTCGAATTGCATGTATGACATTTACAAAATGCATCTAAGGGTAAAAGCGACGTAGCCGCTCGATGTTCCACGAGTTGGCGAAGCTCGCGACCGCGGAGTCCCGGATCTTGTACCAGCCCGGGCGGAGGACTCGAACGATGGTGAATGGTCCTTCCTGAGGGAGAGTTTGTGCTTCTCCTTCATGCCCTGAACTCGCCAGGACTTGGTCGCCGACCTCGAAGGCTCGCCCTCGGACGTGGCGGTCGTGGTAGCGGCGCATCGACCGGTACTTGGCCGAATGCGCGCGACGGCGACCTCATGGGCCTCCTTCGAGCTGATCTGCGGGCGTCTTCGAGTAAGGTCCGGTTTGCCGGTGTCGTTGTACGCTTGAACTCGCGGGCGCGCCGTAGTCGAGGTCGGTGGGGGGAGCACGGCCCGGAGCCGAAGACGAGGAAGAAGGGGGTCCGCCCCGTGGCTCGCTGCTTGGAGTAGTCCCCGAGGCTCCCTTATGATCGCGGGGAGCTCGGCCGAGCCATCTTCCTCCGAATTTATCTAACCTTTTGAAGATTCTTGGCTTCAATCCCTGCAAAAATCAAGCCGTTGGCACGTTCGACCTGCCTGTTAGGTCCTCGGGTGGCCGAGGAGGCCCAAATCCACCCGGATGTTGTAGTCGCATCACCGGTCGAGGAAGATCTGCCCGGTGAAGTTGGTGCCGTTGTCGGTGATGATCGAGTTCGGTGCGCCAAACGGTGGATGATGCCGTCGAAGAACTTGACCGTCTCTTGGCGATCTCGCGGCGCGAGATGGGCATCACCTCGATCCACTTGGTGAACTTGTCGATGGCAACGAGGAGGTGAGTGAAGCCCCGGGCGATCTCGCGAAGGGACCGACCATGTCAAGCCCCTGCACCACAAAGGGCCAAGTAATGGGGGATCGTGCCGAGTGCTCTGCGCCGGGAGATGCATTTGCTTACGAAGAACTAGCATCCTCATAGCGGCGCACGATCCCGGTTGGCGCGTCGGCGATGGCGGGCCGGCCAATAGAAGCCTTGGCGGAACACCTTGCCCACCGTGAGTTCGTGGAGCCGCGTGGTGTCCGCATTCGCCGGCGTGGATCTCTCCGATGAGCTCGTGCCCTTCCTCAAAGGTGATGCGGTGTTGGAGCACCCCCGACGCACCCCTTCAGCAGAGCTCATGCTCGATGATGACGTAGGACTTGCCTTGGCGGGCGTGCGCTGGCTTCTTCCTTCTCCCCGGGAGTTTGCCGCCCCAGTAGCCGTGCTAGGATGGGGAGTCGCCCGGTCGGGTCTCGGGGCTTCTGGCTCCGAGGTGTCGAGACCTTGGTTCCAACGAGGTTGACCTCTACGCCGACCTCCATCGCGGAGCTCGAGCTCGAGGGGGGCCTTGCAGGGACAAACGGAGTCCCTGATGGGTCAAGGGCGTGGGTTCGAGCCTTTCCCCTCGAACCGGATGGAGGGCATGTACTGGTCATGTGCAAAGACGCCGGGTGGGACCTGTAGTCGATCGAGGCGAAGCTTGGCGAGGACGCCGGGCGCCACCGTTGTATTGGCAACTAATGTGCTTGAACTCCAGCCCGTCGAAGCGTTCTTCGAGCTCGCGTACCTTTGCGGAGTACGCAATCATCCTTGGGTTGACGCAGTCAGCCTCCTTTGTGGCTTGATCAGCCACGAGCTTAGAATCCCCCCTGATCTCGAGGCGTTTGATGCTGAGTTCGACGGTGATGCGCATACCGTTGACCAAAGCCTCGTATTCAGCCACATTGTTGGAGGCGGTGAAGTGAAGGCGGATCGAGTACCTCATGCGACGTCGTGCGGTGATACTGAAGCCAGACCCGCCAGCCGTACTTTTTCACTGAGCCGTCGAAGTAGAGCGTCCAGTACTCGACGTCGTCGGGTCTCGGCGGCAGCTGGGTCTCCGTCCACTCGGCGATGAAGTCAGGGAGAACCTGGGACTTGATGGCGTCCCTTGGGGCATACGAAATGTCCGATCCCATGAGCTCAACTCCCCACTTGGCGATGCGCCCTAAGTGGCATCGGGGTTGCGGATGATCTCGCCGAGAGGAAATTTGGAGACGACGGTTGTCGGCGAGCGTCGAATAATGCTGCAGCTTGCGGCGCGTGATCGAAGCGCGTGAGGCGAGCTTCTAGGAGCTGTGGATATCGCGACTTCGTGTTGGAGAGGACTTCGCTGACGAGGAGCAGGCCGGTCGTTACAGACCGAAGTGCATGGCCTTCTTCCTCTCTTTCCACTATGAGCGCCGTGCTCACCACCTGCGGAGTGGCCGCGATGTACAGCAGCATTGGTTCGTCCGGCTTGGGCGGAGTGAGTATGGGCGGGTTTGTCAAGAGCTCTTTCAGAGAGTCGAGCGCGGACTGGGCCTCGCTGGTCCAGCGGCGCTCGACTTTCAAGTGCCAGATAGCGGGAGACTTCGTTCGCCTAGCCGAGCAATGAATCTGCTAAGGGTGGCCAAGCACCCCGTAAGTCGCTGTACGCTCTTGACATTCTTGATAGGGCCCATGCGCGGACGACTGGATTTTCGGGGGTTGGCCTCGATGCCGCGCTCGGACACGATGAAGCCCGGGAGCTTCCCTCGGGGGACTCCAAACACGTATTTTTCGGGATTGAGCTTTACCCCAAACTCGCAAAGCTTGCTGAAGACTTCTTTGAGGTCGGGGATGAGTTCTCCCATGCACTTCGTCTTGACTACGATGTCATCGACGTATGCCTCCACGCGCTTTCCGAGAAGCTCTTTGAAGACTTTCTGCATGCACCTCTGAAAAGTGGCGCCGGCGTTTTTTAGCCCAAAAGGCATAGTTACGTAGCGTAACGCACCGGCGGGAGTGATGAAGGAGGTAGCGAGCTGATCGAGCTCGCTCATCGCGATTTGATGATAGCCGGAGTATGCGCCAAAGGAAACAGAGTGTCTCGCACCCGAGGTGGAGTCAACGATTTGGTCGATCGCCGCAAAGGGAACGGATCCTTTGGGCATGCCTTGTTGAGACTCGTATAATCAACACACATTCTCCATTTCCCCGTTCTTCTTCTTAACTAGTACAGGGGTTGGCTATCCACTCGGGATGATACACCTCCTTAACGGCCCGCCGCTAAGAGCTTATCTATTTCCTCGGTGATTGCCTTTGCCGCCCGCCGTCGTCGAAACGTCGGAGCCGCTGCTTCACCGGCCGAGAGCCGGGCTTGATGTTTAAGGAGTGCTGGTGACTTCCCCCCGGTATGCCGGCATGTCCGAGGGTCTCCACGCGAATACGTCGAGGTTCGGCGGGAGGAAGTCGACGAGCTCGCTTTCCTATTTAAGAGAGAGCTGGCACCACCGCGAACGGTGCGCCCTCCGTCGACCTTCACCGCTCATGGCGTCCCGTCCGCTGCCTTCGAGCTCAACTGGAGGAGCTCTCGGCCACCTTGCCGGACGCGCCGCGGCCATCTTCAGCTCAGAGAGTCCTCTGCGCGCACTCCACGCTAGCATCTCGAGGATGAGCTACTCCGACTCGATGAGGGCGTCTTCAGACGCACGGCCTCCTTGTCGCAGCTTGAAGGCGCTCGAAGGTGGAGTTGACGGTGATCACGCCCTTTGGTCCGGGGATCTTGAGCTTGAGGTAATGCGTGTAGTTGGGGACGGCCATGAACTTAGAGTCAGGCTGCCCCAAAGAAGGCATGGTAGGCGCTCTTGTACGCGAGCACTCGAAGGTGAGCACCTCCTTGCGCGAAAGTTGCTCTGCCGCCGAAAGTGATGGGGAGGTCGATCCGACCGAGCGGAACGCCGGCTTCCCCTGACTACCCCGTGGATAGGGTCCGTGGAGGGAGGGAGTCGAGCCCGCGTGATGCCAAGAGCCTCCATGGTGTCGACGTGAGGGAGGTTGAGGACGCTTCCACCATCCATCGGCACCTTGCCGGCGCGCTTGAGGTGCCGACTATGGGATCGACGACGAGAGGGAACCTTCCCCTGATGCGGACGCGTGCACGGGATGGTCCTTCTTGTCGAAGGTGATCGGGGCCTCGGACCACTTGAGGTAGGGAGGGGTGCTGCGGGCTCGGTGAAGAGGACTTCGCGTTGCAGGGAGCTTGGCGCTTTTGACTCATACGCCGTGGGCCACCAAAGACGACGTTGACGGGCGCCGTCCTCGGCGAAGACGCCCTTGTCGCCCGCTCGGCCGCTGAACTCGCCATCATGGTGCTCGCCGCCGCGGCGCCCCTTCCCCTCGCTCCTCGCTACAAACTTTCGCAGAGTCTGCAGCCCCCGAGCTTGTGCTTGACCGGGCCCTCGTGGTTGGGGCAAAGGCGTGTCGAGCTTCTTTCGAAGAAGTCTTTGGGAGCACCGGGCTTCGCAGCCTTGGCGCTGGCTTCTTCTTTTCATTGGCTCGCGACGGTCATCCCTCGCCGCCTGGGCTTGTTCTTGTTCTTCTTTTTGTTCCGTGAGCTTGAGCCTTCGCCGGCCTCGTCGGCGGCCTTCTCCTTGCCTTTGCCGGGTGGTGCCGTGGAGGATTTGCGGAGATGGCCTCCTCGCCCCCATGGTTCGTGGCGAGGTCGAGGAGGTCCTTCACCGCCTTGGGCTTATGAGTGCCGAGCTCACGGATGAGCCGTCTCGGTCGTGATGAAGGTGAAGGCGGTGATGATCTCCGCACGGGGGGCGTCGATTGAGCTCGTTCGCGAGCTTGGAGAAGCGCCGGATGTAATCGCGGAGGCTCTCATTCCTCCGCCGCTTGCGGAGGTCCCACGTGTTGCTTGGGCCGGTAGGTCCCCTGAAAGTTGCCAACGAAAAACGCCACGGAGGTCGCGCCCGGTTGTCGATCATACCGCGGGCAGTGCTCGGAGCCAAGAGCGAGCCGTGTCGGCGAGGGTACGGGGGGAGGCTTGGATGATAGAAAAGCCGCCGCCGGCTCCCCGCCCGACACCGCCGAGGCTGAAACCTCGAGCTAGACGCTGGGATCCGCCCCTCCGCTGTACTTCGACGGAGGTTGGGCCGGAACGCCGAGGAACTGGTGCGCCGTGGACCCGGAGCCGAAAAACCCGGGGCCTCCCCGTCCGGGGTGGAGCTCCGCCCTCGCCTCCGCCCCAGGCTCGGCACCACACGGTGGGGGAGCGCGCGCCGCCCCGACCTCGGGGGTCGGGCTGCGGCTACCGGCCCTCGACTATCATAGCGGCCACCCCTCCTCTTCTTGTAGGACACGGCTTGAGCGGTCGCCATCCCGTTGGTCGCCGCAACGGCCGCGAGGCCCGGCGTCAGGGCATTTCCCAGCCCTCCGCGCGTCGTCGCGACGTCGAGGGTGTCGGCGTCACGGTTTTCCCCACCCATCGACGTGCATGGACATCGGGGACTTTTCCTCGTTCGCCTCTCGGACGTTGGAGGAGGCCTCATGCTATTCCCTCAAGACGTGCGTCGACTCGAGCTCTCCACCCCGCTGGCCTCCGCGAGTTCTCGATGAGGGAACGCAACGTTGGCGGGCCGCCGAGCCTTCGGGCGCCTCGGGTTCGGGGGCTCGTGGAGGAGCTCCGGTGGCGGCTAGCGGGTTCTGTGTTGCTCGTCCGAAGACCCGGCGGGAGTCATCGGCCTCGTCGATGGCGGCGTGCCTCCGTCCTCGAGAGCCGCACTGCCGGCGGGCCCCCCACCTCCTCGGGAGGGCGTCGCGCTCTGCGCGATTTCAAGCCTTCGGCCTCCTCCGCTCGTCGAGGCGCTCGTGCACCCGCTGGAGGCGCCGATTAAGGAGCCGTCGAGCCCGACCCGAGCGCGTCGGGGTGTGCCGGGGAGGACTCGTCCGCCGTGGTAGTTACAAGACCTTGTGCCATCCGGGCGCTTGGCACATGTAGTACTCGTCGCGATGGGGTCGACCGACCTACGCGAGGCTTAAGTCGCCCAAATGGTTCGAGACCGTTGCGCCAAGCTCGGTGTCGCGTCCCGCAAGAAGAGCTGTCCTCGCGGGTACACCCTCGTCAGAGGTCACGAGGAACTCGCTTGGGAGAGCGGCTCCTGCCCCGCTCATCGCAGACAAATATTGGCGGTGGAGAAGGTGACGTCGCGAAAGAGTTCCTAAGTCGGCTCAGGATTGAGGATGCGGGAGCAGATCGGTAATGGCGACGAAGAAGTGGTCGGCCGCCGTAGGGCTCAACGGACGGAAGTCGGATCCCTACGGAGCGCACCAAAGACGGCGTCGCGCCGTCAGCGACGAGGCGGGTGTCATCTCGTCCCGCACCATCCGAGGGAAGGTGGCTCAGACGAGGGAGCCCTCGAGCTGGTGCCGACGAAGTCTAGGGTCCCGGCGCACGGCACGGACGCCGGACGGTGGTGAAGGGAGCCATCGGCGTGGTGATCGCCACACTAGCACCGCCTTACCGGGCGCTACCAACCGCCGTGGGTCGTATACCACGGTCGCAGAATCGACCGCTAATGTGTGCAACGATGGCTTAGCTCAAGGACAATGACACAAGGTTTTATACTGGTTCGGGCTAACGGGTACCCTAGTCCAAAGGTGTGGGCACTATCGGGAGCTCAAACTCGTCCAGACGGGGGGGAGAATACAAGCCGGGTCTCGAGGGAGATGAGCTCCCAAGTCTCGTGGTGTCGGGTGGAATCGAAATGATGTGTGTGTGTGTGCTTTCGGTGGTGCAAGAGAGCTTGCCCTCTCTCGGTGGCCGAGCCCTCCCTTTTATAGTAGCAAGGGGAGCTCACAGGAGCCACCGAACGAGGGGCTTAAGAGTAGAAGGAATGCAAGTTTTGGGGGTGAAGAGGAAGAGTTATCCCGCATTGCCGCACGCCGGGTGTCCGGCGGCGGCGCAGACCGCCGCCCGCCTCCCGTGCACGCCGCCGGTCACCGTAGAGTAGAATAGGGGCGGCTCCGTGTCCCGATCACGTAGCTTGCACGGTAACGAGCCTCTGGAGCTCGCTTGGGTGGGTGTAGAAGGGGACAATGAGCTTCGCCCCGCCGTCGTCGTATTTCTTAGAAATCTCCTCCCCCCGGCCGCACGCGCCGGTGCCCGCGGCAAGGTCATTAAGGCGCCGCCGTGCCTTAAATGCTCGTGACTTGGGGTCGCAGAAAACATGTGGCCGGAGAGTTCGATGTAGAACTTGACTTCATCCGCCGAGGTCATCCTTGTCGCCAGTGGTTGTCTCTCGTGCTTGTCGCCGTTTGGCGTGGTCTGACAGCCCCATACCGCGTCCGCCGACGAATCTCGCGCTAGACGGGATCCTCCGGCCGTAGAGGTTGCGGTGCCGGCGCGCGTAGGCCGCGATTCCCGATTCTCCCGACGCCCTTGGATTTGGTGCCGGGAACTCATCCGAGACGGGAAGAGCTCGCCGCCGGGGGGAGCTCGTCGCATCCTCACGCTCCAAAGGGAGCTCGCTCGAGGCGAAGTTTTCCCCGAGCTCGTCCCCGACCTCTTTATTCCACGGATTCTTACCGAGGCGTAGACGCCTCGCCGGGTCTCGGACTTTATCGTGGGCAAAGTCCGAGCGCGCCCTCCTCCTAACAGTTTGCTAGGGATGGATTAGGACGATCGAATTGGTCCGAAATATCTGTGTCCCACACCCTCAGCTCCAAATTAATTAATGTTGTTTTGGGGTTTTATGCCACAAGTTTAACTCAACTTAGAAAATATGTACCGCAGTACCCCCAGTGTGCTTTCTGATCTGCATCGACCCTTGCATCATCTCCTGCCTGCCTACACGTGCTTTACTAATTTTTTTACTATATCGATCGATCCATCGATCGAACATTGCAGCGATATGGTTCTGACAAAGGTTTTGTTTTTTTAATCCTTTATGCCTTTTTCAGCTTTACCAATCACATGCCTCTTCCCTTTCCTGTATTTCATGGTATGTCATGTCCTCTTACTTAGTCATTAATGTAGAACTATGCATGCCACACAGTGTGTGGTCCACACTAGGCTTGGGTATTTGCAAACATAAGCATGTGCATTTTTTTGTTGTGAGCATATTAGGGCAGGGCCAACGGTGGCAGCTGTTCTGTTGTGGTTTCACGAAAAAGAGAAGCCACGTTGATGGAGCAACAAAGGGAGCCGTTCCATCTCTCAACGCAGGCAGTAAAAAGCATCATTTTATATTAATAAAACATGTCACATCAGGACCACAACATCTTTACTTTACCAGAGTACTACTCCTTGCCACAACATTCGGACGTCACCAAGCTGCTAGTCTCACACTCCAAATACGCTTCGCTGTTCTCTTCAAACTTTTGTCAGACCAAACTAACGCCACTTCTGCAGGAAGCTCTGCTGCTCTGCTAGGCAACAAGCATCGATGACATGGACACGCGGAGCTGAGGTGGAGCCTGGGGCAGCACGCCAACCTGGTGCGTTAGAAGGCCTTATATATGTAACAAGCGTAGCGGCAAAGGTGTCCTAGAGGGCGGCGGCTATGGAGGTGGAGGTGGTGGCAGTGTGGGCTAGAGCGGTAGCATTCCAGAAATGGAGTACAAACATTGTAGAAAATAAAATAAAAGGTGAAATACTTATGTCACTGTTTCCAATTAATTGTAGCTGCATCATACATGGTGGGCAGAGGCTTTTCTTCAATTTTCTGGGGCATTATCGTAGACCGCATTGGACGGAAGCCAGTCATCGCATTTTCAATCTTGTCTGTGTATGTATTACAGAAATTCCAAGTGTCGGATCATCTAGGATTTGGATTTCTTTATTGATGCAGAAAGACCCAATTCATTTACCCACATGCATGCGCTATGTAGGGTCATATTTAACACACTATTTGGACTAAGTACAACGTATTGATGGCAATTACTACAAGACTTGTGCTAGGTGCTCTAAATGGCCTACTTGCCACAATAAAGGTACCTTCTAAATTACCGGTTTGAAAAAGAGCGAAGTTTATCATCGGTCCCTAAACTTGTATAGTTGTGTCATCTTGATCGGTCCCTAAACTTGCAAATTGACCGCTTAGCTCCTCAAACTTGCCCTATTTGTATTATCCTGGTCCCTAAACTTATTCGCAGCTGTGTCATCCTAGTCCCCTGAACATGGAAAGCACCCGTTAGGTTCTAAAACTTGCTCAGGTTGTGTCATCCCTACCCCTAAACTTAGTTTTAAGTCTCATTGAGTCAAAACAGGGCGATCTAAAAACTCTATATAAAAAAAAGATAATTCATAATTAAGAAAATATTTATATCAAAGTTTTTCAATTAAAACAGTTTAGGGTCCCAAAATATTGTTGTAAATTTATAGATTTTAAAATTTAAACACTAAACCACTTCAAATTAAAACCTTTGCAACTACAAAGTTGTAAATCATATTGAGAACCAAACTTTTATATAAAACCATGTCAATATCCAAGACCGCTTTGATAATTTCAAATTTCAAACTCTATAAACATACAACAATATTTTTGGTACCCTAAACAGTTTTAATTTAAAAACTTTTTAACTACATGGTTGTAGATCGCTACGATGGCTATATTTTTTTGAAAGAAATAGCAAAAAATTTTGTCGCCGCTTTTTATTAGATGATATAAAGGGAAAAACAAACACTCTACAAAAATATTTACATCCGTGAAACAAGCTACCAGAAGCTACCAAGCCAAGAAAAACAACTGAAAAGAAGCCAAAAAGGAAAAGCGCCACACCGACGGGATCCATTGATCTCTTATTCCTACAGATCACCTATAATTTTGATAAAAAGTTTATCTTCATTCGAGTTCATATGAAAAGTTATGAATTATTTGTTATATAGAGTTTTTAGTTTGCTCTGCTTTTGATCTAGATGAGACTCAAAACCAAGTTTAGGGACCCGATGACACAACTGAATAAGTTTGAGGACCTAAATGAGTGATTAACAAGTTTAGGGACTGATGGCACAGCTGAACAAGTTTGAGGACCTAAATGGTCGATTTATGAGTTTAGGGACCGGGATGACACAAATCCGACCAAGTTTAGGGACCAAATGGACTTTACTCTTTGAATAAAGTCATCTACTATTTTGCAACTCATGTGTTTAAAAAACCATTTCAGGCATATTGCGTTGAAGTTTGTCAACCCGAACATCAGGCACTAGGATTGTCAATTGTAATAATCTCATCAACCAAGCTCTTTATTGCTTACCCACTTATATTTTATTACATAACTATTTCATTCTGAAGATATGTCCAACTCATTGCACTTAAATCATAGGTGAATACGGCATGGGCTTTGGGTCTTATTGTTGGTCCGGCTCTTGAGGTTACCTTTCACAGGTACCAGTTCAAAAAAATAAATAAAATAAAAATATCTCATTTTCTTACTGCAGTGTCCTTTTTTTCACAGCCAACTGAGAAATATCCTCAGATATTTTCCAAAGATTCTGTCTTTGGCAGGTAAATCATTCAAGCACAACACATATTGCCTATTAAGGAATTACAAATTGCTAGTAATTAATGATGCACCTTGCAAATTATCATAGCTCAATTAATTGGATTTTGCAGATTTCCATTTCTTTTACCCTGTCTAAGTGTATCAGCATTTGCTACAATTGTCTTCATAATCTGTGAATGGCTTCCGGTATGTAACATTTTAACCTAACAAAACTCTGATCACTTAAATTTCCTTTAGGAAACACTAATAATAGTATTTGTTAGATTTTTTGCCTTTGTGTGCTATAGTTTTTTTTTCAACAATAAACATAACATGCAGCATGAGTGCGCTGCTCAATATGTCAACTACTGAAGTGGATTTGTCATTTTTAAAAAAAATAAGCTTGCCATGTATTCTATGCTATACTGACAAAACAATAAATAGTATTTACTTAACTTCATTTTTTTTCGAAAGCGTCTTAGCCCGTACTGCACTTAACTTCATTCAAGACACACTGTTAAGCTATTATTATAAATATTATTGTGACTATATTACAGGAGACTATACATAAACATGAAGTTCATGGAATGGATACCAAAAATATTTCAAGCATTGTCATCAGAAGAGGGTTATTGGGATTCACCTCGCAAGAAGAAGAGTTTGCTCCAGAACAGGGCTTGGATATCAACTATGCTACCTTACTGCCTTTTTAGTCTACATGACACAGCATATAGTGAGGTACAAAAAAATCATAATCTCTCAGAATCCCTGTCTTATTTAGTATATTGCTATCAGTGGATGTTTTAGATTTTAAATGATACTCTTCCGTTCCAAATTATGAGTCACTTGACTTTTTGGTTTATCTATTTAGTTGTGTATCTAGATAGGGAGGGAGTACTCAAGCCTCTATTCCTCATTAGTTGAAACACCTTGTCTGCCTAGTAGTCTAGTACTGCTTTTAACTACTTAATTTCATCTTGTAATGTACATATTTCAATACTAGATACTTTCATTATGGGCTATAAGCGATCGGAAGTATGGCGGCCATAGCTTCTCAACTGAAGATATTGGTCAGGTTCTTGCGATGGCAGGTATTCCATTCTGCTCTCCGACTCATTGGTGAACTTTTGCAGTATGGTGTGCCTGTGTGCATGTATAGACACTAATATGGATTTCTCCTTTCATTTCTTTAACTGGGGCTTTAATTTCCTCCCTACATTTCAGGTGCTAGTCTTTTTAGTATACCAGCTTCTCATTTATCGTTGGGTTCATAAAATTCTTGGAACAGTCAACTCATCACGTATTGCATCTGTGAGTTATCACCTATCATGTCTTTAAAAAGCATACATAAAAATTATATATTCATTATCATAGCTTAAATTTAAATTATGTGTTGCAGGCCGTGTCCATACTTGTTCTTGCAACTTATCCGTTTATGACATACCTATCGGGAGTAAAACTTTCCTTTGCTCTTTATTCTGCAGCCATGATGAGAAGTGCTCTTGCAGTAAGCCTTTTTCTTTCATTGTTTCTTTATAGTTCAAATTAATAAACGATAACTTTCTGAAAATTTATAAGCTAAAGATTTCTTTTCTAGGTTAAAGTAGTGGAAAATGAATAGGAGTAATTTTTCATAAATTAATGGTATTATTAAGTCTACAGAATCTTATTTTGCAACACATACAGATCACTGTCAAGTGTCAACACAGGAATTTCCCTTCTACAGAATAATGCTGTGGTACGTATGAACTCAAGTGAATCATTTATTGTTGGGTCAGTATGCTTACACAAATCAAACAAAACAATGTAATATATCTGAAACTAAATTCCAGTGCCAAGAACAAAGAGGCACCAAGAAATGGTATATCGACAACTGCAATGTCATTCTTCAAGTCAATCGCTCCATTAGGTGCAGGGGCTCTGTAAGTAATTATTTCCATCTCTCCATTCCAGACATTACATGGGTATAGTGTCATGTTATTTTTTTCTTGCCAATCATTTACTGTAACCTGATAGAATGTTCTTAGTTCTGATAATGGTTGTATCCACTACTCAACATTCTAGCTTTCCCTCAAAAAAAAAAAAAAAAATCAGGTAGCTAACTGTCTATTCTAAACTCTGAATGCATATTGCTATACAGATTCTCATGGGCACAAAACCGCCAAGACGCCTCTTTCCTGCCAGGTAAACTATCACAGTCTACTATTAACTTGCATCAAGATTCATTTTCTTTGCAAAGTGAGCTTGCCACCTTACTATTCAGCACAAATTTGTTAGGTATGATATTTTCCTAAGAAAAGTAGAGAGGCAAAGATGGACTCGTGTATACTCACCCAATTTGGTTTTGCTGAATGTGTAGGTGATCAGGTGGTTTTCATGGTGCTGAATCTGATGCAGCTCCTTGGGCTGATATCCACCTTTGAGCCATTTCTGGTGTTACCTGAATTACCAGAGTAGTAGTGTTAAGGCTAGAAGGAATTATGAAAATGAATGTACCTTGGGACATATTTACAGTTGATCAAGCATAAGCAAGACAAAAAGGAACATGATTGTAGCCAGTTGTACACTACTAAAGACGTCTGATTAGTCCAAAAAATAATAAAATGTTTGTTTAGTTAGCATTCAGTTGTACTATCACTAAGACGCAATACGCACCTTCCTAATCAGGCTTGGGAAGGATCCGAGAGTCCTGAGCTGCTCCTTATACAATCTTTTAATAGACGAAATCTGCACCAAGGGATCTATCTTATTATTCTGCCACGTGTCCGGCTCTTTTAGAATGCCACGTTCACAAGGTTCCAGAGCCTTCCGTTTTACCCCTTCGTCTCTCATGGCCCCCGTGCTCCATCCATGACCAACCGCCACCTCCTCCCAGCACTCATGTTGAAAGGGCTGCCGAGGTATGAAAGCCAATGGCGAGGACATCTCCGCCTGTCCGGCCTCCATGCTCCCATGTGCTGCCGACCACCATCGACACCCTCAATGCAGCTATTGATAACCTCCATGATGATGCCTTGAAGGTGTTCGATGAAATGAATTCAATTCGTTTCATAGAATAAACTAACTTAGTTCACAGGAGGAGAATTGTGGAAGGAATAAAATGCATATTTCTGGATGTCATCACAAACAGGAATATTAGAGCACATCACAGATCAAGTAGGGAAATGCATGGGGGCACCACTTAACAGCTTACATGCAACCTCAATGTAACCTGGATCCAATGATGATCAAGCTAAAAAGTTCTAAGAAAAACTCACTCCTGCCTTAAAAAAAAACATGAAGGCTACCAAATTAAGGTCTCACTGATGCAAAAGGAGCTGTAACTACAATAGATTATAGATCTCATGATTACTATATTCACTACTACTACTACACATGAGCACCCTCGGTTGTCATGCACTAGATCCATCGATCTGCACTTGGTTCCTCACCTAACCATGCTTGTTTACTGAGTGTGAACTGAAAGACAATTCCTAGTTAACCTCATATTCATTTTTCAGCATTACAAATTTCACTCCCGGAAGGAGAGTGGCCTGTGCAAGCATGCACGCAGAGCACGTAACAACAGCCCCAACAAGTCAAAAAACAGAGAACCCCGAACGTTGCTCAATGCATTGGTGAGCATTTACAAAGCATAATTCACCATCAATAGGAATGAATTTGGTGACTATCTGGAAGAATTCAGAGATTTGAGTCTTGAAGAGTGGAATTTCAGGGTAATCTTAAGAGAAAAAAAATGCTAGGTCTTCTAGAACAACAAAGAATCTATTGGAAGCAGAGAGGGGCAATAAAGTGAGCAACTTTGGGGGATGCAGGAACTAAATTCTTCCATGCAAATGCTACTACCAGGCACAGAAATAGAAAGATTGCTTCCCTCATTGATGAGAATGGCAACCCTCGCCTCTCTCATCGTGCTAAAAGAACTTCTTCTCCGAATTCATTCAAAGAAAGACTTGATCAAAGTAATTTCACCGAAATGAGATTTGATCTTTCCTCACTTATTTAGAGGCATGAGGGTCTCGGTTCTCTAGAAGGAAATTCACAACTCAAGAGATTGATGATGTAATAAAAGGTTTACCCAATGATAAATCCCTGGGCCAGATGGATTTAGCAATGAATTCATCAAAAAATGTTGGCCGACCATAAAGCATGATTTCTATAAACTTTGCTAGGATTTCCAGGAATCCTCTATCTGTCTCACCAGCATCAACTCCTCTTTTATTACCCTTGTCCCTAAAACCCAGAACCCCACCATTGTTTCTAGCTCCAGGCCAATCTCCCTCCTGAATAGTTCTCTGAAGTTGATCACTAAACTTTTGGCCAACAGGCTGCAGAAGAAAATCATCCCTCTGATTCATGTCAACCAATATGGGTTCATCAAGAGTAGAACAATCCGTAACTGCCTCGACCTCGGTCATTTGAATACCTTCATCTTTGCCACCATTCCAAAAAAGAGATCATCATCCTCAAGCCGGACTTTGAAAAAGCTTTTGACAAAATTGAACATCCAAATATCATAAAGTTAATGGAGGCCAAGGGGTTTTTGGTCAAAGCCGATCTCATGGGTTAGCAACATTCTCAAAGATCGGGTACCTCTAAGGTTCTTCTTAATGGTATCCCAGGCAAAACTGTTCACTGCAAACATGAGGTCAGACAAGGTGACCCTCTCTCTCCCCTCATCTTTTGTTCTTCTTTGCTGACTTCTTACGACAATTATCAACATTGCTAAAGATAGGGGCTTCTCGGGCTTCCTATTCCTCTTACTTCCTCCACTGATTTCCCTATTCTCTAGTATGCTGATGATATTCTCATCATCATGGAAGGTGATGCCAGACAACTCTTCTTTCTCAAGGCTATTCTTCACTCTTTCTCTGAATCCAATGGCCTTAATGTGAATTTCTCCAAATCCTTCTTGGTTCCCATCAATCTTTCTGCTGATAAGGCCACTCATTTGGCCAACACCTTTGGCTGTGCTATGGATCCTTTCCCTTCACCTACCTGGGCTTACCTTTGGGTATTACTAGACCTAAAGTAGATGACTTTCTCCCTCTTGTCAACAAATGTGAAAGAAGGATGGCCAGTGCTTCTTCCTTCCTCTCCCAAGCTGGCAAACTGGAGCTAACCAATGTTGTTCTCTCTGCCCTCCCTACCTTTCACATGTGTGCCCTGAAAATCCCTAAAGGAGTCATCAAACAAATTGATAAGGCCACTCATTTGGCCAACACCTTTGGCTGTGCTATGGATCCTTTCCCTTCACCTACCTGGGCTTACCTTTGGGTATTACTAGACCTAAAGTAGATGACTTTCTCCCTCTTGTCAACAAATGTGAAAGAAGGATGGCCAGTGCTTCTTCCTTCCTCTCCCAAGGCCGGCAAACCGAGCTAACCAATGCCGTTCTCTCCGCCTCCCTACCTTTCACATGTGTGCCCTGAAAATCCCTAAAGGAGTCATCAAACAAATTGTTAAGTCCAAAAAACACTGCCTCTGGAGAGGGTCTGATATCAATTCCAAAAAGCCACCTAAATCTGCCTGGGATATGGTCTGTGTACCTAAACAAGAAGGAGGACTGGGGGTTATTAACTTGGAGAAACACAATGAGGCCTTTTACCGCTTAAAAATCTAGATAAGTTCTTCAACAAGAAAGATATCCCCTGGGTCTCTTTGATATGGGAAAAGCACTACCCAAATGGAAAACTGCCAAGTCACATCAAAAAGGGTTCTTTCTAGTGGAGGGATGTTTTAAAGCTCCTTGAGTGCTACAAAGGCCCGATGCAAATTAAGATTGAGAATGAAAAAACTTGTCTTCTCTAGGATGATAGATGGAGACAAAGAAGAACTGAAAATTGAATTCCTTTGAACTCTATTCCTTTGCCAAGAACAAGAGTCCGACAGTTAGTAGGTGGAAAGAATATCGGCCAAATCGACTTCCTTGTTCAACCTGCCCCTATCTACCGAAGCTCATCAACAGTTTTAAGAACAAAACACATCAAGGATGAATTGGAACTCTCTCTCCTCGAATGACATTTGGTCCATAAGGGAGGCAATTTCTCTACAACAAAAGCTTACAAACACATCATGGGTCATCGGCAAATCCCGAATGCATTCAAGTGGATTTGGGAATGTTGCTGTCAACCGAAACACAAAATGTTCTTTTCGGCTGCTTTTAAAAGACAGATTGAGTACAAGAGACATCCCGAGAAGAAAAGGAATGGCTCTCCAATCCCACAATTGTGTACTTTGTCAAAGCAACACCGAAGAAACAGTTGATCATCTCTTCATTCATTGTCACTTTGCGTAACAGTGTTGGAATTCAATTGGCATTCAATTTCAAGGCAACCCTGACCGTTTTCAGGCAATACAGCAAATCAAAGCTGCTGCTAATCCGGCTTTCTTCATGATAGTGGAAATTCTAATGAGTTGGAGTATCCGATATCACGAAATGATCTAATATTCAAAGGACTGCCTGTTGATCCAAAGTTGAGATGCAAAAATAATTTCGAGGAAAGAAGTTAAGATCCTTTCTCTCGAGTCAGGACCAGATTTCAAGCTGCGTTTGATTCATGGATCCAAAAAAATCTGATGTAATTTTTCTTTTGGAGCTTATTTTCTTTCTCTTTTTTTTTGTTTCCTAATTGCTTTGGTTCTGTTCTGTACTGTTCTGCACGCCTTTGTAAAACTCCTTTAATTTTAAATAAAATCCTGTAGGGGCACCCTGCCCCTCCAGTTATGTCAAAAAAATTTGTATCCGGTTCTGGCAAAGACCATAACATGCAGCAAGCTTTCAGAAAGCTGAAGCACTGTTATTTATTTTTTTCCTTGAGGTTTACTTGTGCACACGATTAAATGATAAATAGTGTCGATGGCCATGATCTTGTCCCACTGTATTGGGGTTTGAGATCTTAAATGTTTGTCTTTCATTTCAAGATTCAAACACATATAAGGTTGAGGTTTCAGATTTTAAATGTTACCAGGTTGGTCCGACAATTATGTCTCGCAACTATAAAGTAACAACTTTCTGGTTATCAAGACAATTAGAAAAACCAAAATGATGTTGAGAAACACTATTATGTAGGAATAAGTGAGCATATGAATTTTAATAATGCTCATCTTCTTTAGGAATGGGGATTGGGGAGACGGCTCAGCTGAAGGTGGAAGACTAACCTGTCTGACAGGTGGGGCAGCTATCTGACAGTTGAGGCCTGTTCGAATGCTCTTAGTTTCTGATAAAGTGATAATGGTTGTTTTTTTCACTACTCTCAACAATCAGCTAGCTAACTGTCTATTCTAAAGTCCAAATGCATATGGCCTATACAGATTCTCATGGGCACAAAAACGCCAAGATGCCACTTTCCTGCTAGGTAAACTATCAGTCTATACTATTAACTTGCATCAAGATTCATTTTCTTTGCATAGGTGACAACTCACAGATATATGCTAGTTTCTTATAGTGATGACCCAATGGCTCCTTGTGTTGCTTTCATTTTTTTTCTGTGTCAGTACGTGGACATGCAACTATCTCTGAGGTCATGTTCAAATTATTTCAGTATGTGCCTTGTATTATTCACTGATGACCAAATTATTTATGCTTATGTTCAAATTATTATGTTTGTCATTTATGGTCACTGCTCTCTGATGACCAAATCTATGTACTGTTCTCACATCTGAATGAATTTCTGAATCTTTGATACATTCTCAAAAATATAATCTGTCTCTAGGATGTTAGAATATGGATCCCTTCTAGAAGATCAGAAGACTTTGTAGCCGGGCAGCCGGAGAAGAATGGAATATTCTCGGTCCGCAGCGCCTACAATGTGGCGATGATGGAGAAGACAAGGGAATTCAGTATGGCATCTAGTTCCAGCCTGTTGGGTGACAGGAAACTGTGGAGCAACATTTAGAGATGTGATGTTTCACCGAAAGTGAGAATTTTGCATGGAAATTGAGCAGAGATATCTTGCCTACTAAAGGTAATAAATTCAAGCGTAGACTGGAAGCGTCACCCATATGTGACCTGCGTGGCAGTGCTAACGAGACAAGCCACCATGCGGTGGTAGTTTGTCCGCAAGCAAGAGCGCTTCGGCTTGCCATGACTGAGTACTGGCCGTTGCCGGATGATGAACAGTTCCACTATATAGGTAAAGACTGGCTGCTATTGCTCCTGGAAAGATGTTCGAAAGAACTCCGTTGCCGGATTCTTCTTCTACTATGGCGCTGTTGGCATGTTCACAATAGCATCACTCATGAGGCAAGAGATATCCCGGTACAGTCCTCAGTTGGTTTTCTGCTTAGCTACGTTGACAGCTTGGAGGCTACCGGGTTTGACCTCCCACACGACAGCAAAGGCAAGCAGGAATTCCTGCTCGGAGAGAGCAGAGCTGCTACCGGGGTCCCACCTGTTCGACTGCTGCGACACTGGGAGACACCGCCAGAAGATTGGTTTAAACTGAATGTGGATGGATCATTTATGGAGGAAACCGGTGAAGCTGGTGTAGGTGCCATCGCAAGAGACTGGCGCGGGATGATAATTTTCTCAGCCTGGAAATTTTTTGACATGTGCGGAAGTGCAGCTGAGGCTGAGGCCACCGCTTGTGTCGAAGGCCTTCGCCGGGCAAATCAATGGGGGCTTACCCAGGTGATTATTGAATCGCACTGCGCACGCGTGATGTCTTCATTGGAAAATAATGAGCCGGATAGGTCTGAGATTAGGCACATTGTAGGAGAGGTGAGAGGCTTCACTCGGTTGATGATTGATTGGAAGTGTTCCCAAGTAAAGTGAGAATGCAATCAAGTAGCAAATGCCTTAGCTTCTTTAGCTAGACGTTGTAAACATATATCGCAGTTGGCTAGGACAAGTGCCTGCGTGTGCTTTGCCCTTCCATCATGCTGATTGTAATTTGTCGATGCCTAACTAATAAAGCTTCTCTCTTTGCTCAAAAAAAAAAAAAAAAAAAAAGAATATGGACGCCTGCAGGTTAAAGTCCTACCCATACCCACTAATTATTATCCACATTGGCTATGAATTATAATTTGCATGGGTTTGAGAAGGGTGTGGATTAGAGAAATGACTCGTTTATGGATTGAACAAACCACGGGTGTGTCCAAACTTTGCCCAACGGCATCGTGAATTATAAACAAGTACTGTATATGTGAATCTTTCTTAAATAAAAATTACGCACCTCCAATTGTGTTTCTATTTTTTAAATAAAATCAAAGTGAAGAAGGGCGACAGAATATGGAAAAGCTATGCACATAATAAATAAATAAAATATTAACCTTATTATACCTATTTAAACTGTTGGGCGCAATGGTAAGACACGTTGGTCTCAATCCCCTAGTGCACGGTTCAAGTCTATGGTTTGTTATTTTTTCCTAACATTTTTTATTGTTATTTTTCCAACAATTTGTTATTTGTTATTTTCCTACTAGTATTTTTAAATAAAATAATACATGCCATATCAAAGCTTTTTATTTTTTTCCTACTAGTATTTTTAATTAAAATAATATGTGCGACATTACCTCAAAGCCCCTCGGTAGGTTACATGTTTTTTCAATTTTGCATCAAAAAACGTCTTCTACATGGTTAATGACAAATTTTAAATACACAATGAAATGTCTCTACCAGCTAGTAATGTTAAAAAACGTGTCTAATTTCATGTCAATTAGAGATATTTTTGGTATCGCATATAAAAACATCTCTATCCGCCGTAAGGACGGTAACTTGAGACGCTTTTACAATGTGTCTTCATGCTACTCACAGTTGAAAGCATGTCTAATTATGTGTCAAAATTATACGATTTTAGTTAAGCGTGTCAAAAGCATTTTTATGTGCCTATTGACGATTTTTAGATGCGTTTTACAACATGTGTAGAGGTTATTAACGGTTAAAAGCCTTGCTAATTTCGTGTCATTTTAATACAATTTCAACAGCGTGTTAAAAAAAATGTGTCTAGATATCTCTTGACGTTGAAAGCGTGTTAAATATCGTGACATTTAGATACGTTCTTGAAATTGTGCCAAAGAACGTCTTTAATTACGTGCAACGTAGAGACGCTTATGATGGCGTTACAAATACAGCGTAGCTATAAGGGGTGTTTCTAGTAGTGAGCAGACATCAGCATGCTTCCCAAAAACATATCGAGGTGCTCTCTCTGATCCCAATTGGAAACATGCCATGGAGGTGGAATTTGGAGCTCTTATTTCCAATCAAACGTGGGATCTTGTGCCACCACCACCACCGCATGCTAATATTGTTTCAGGCAAATGGCTTTATCGTCATAGGTTCAATGCTGATGGGTCGCTTGCTCGATATAAAGCTCGTTGGGTGGTGTGTGGTTTCTCTCAACAACAAGGCCTTGACTATGATGAAACGTTCGGTTCTGTTGTCAAGCCCACAACAATTCGCACAGTGTTATCTCTTGCCGTCTCTAATGATTGGCCTATTCATCAATTGGATGTGAAAAATACATTCCTCCATGGCACTCTTAGTGAAACTGTTTATTGTCAGCAACCCCTGGCTTTGTTGATCCGGCTCATCCTGATTATGTATGCAAACTTAACAAAGCCCTATATGGCCTCAAACAAGCTCCACGGGCATGGTACATACAACCGTTTCCAAGGATTCATCACGTCAATTGGTTTTCGGGCTTTTCAGAGCGACACTTCGCTGTTCATTTTCACTCATGGAACAGATGTGGCCTATCTTCTTCTATATGTGGATGACATCATACTGACTGCCTCATCGCAGTCTCTTCTTAGCGCATCATTGGCTCCCTACAAAATGAGTTTGCTATGACTGATCTAGGTCATCTACATTACTTCTTGGGGGTTTCTGCTCAACAATCATCAGCAGGTTTATTCCTTTCACAAGCTTAGTATGTTGCTGAAATTTTGGAGAAGGCCAATATGTCAAATTGGAACCCGTGCTCAGCTCCAATTGAAGTCCAGTCCAAGCTGTCAGCCCAAGCAGGACCACGTGTTGCAGATCCTACTCTCTATCGCAGTCTCGCAGGTGCCTTGCAATACTTAACTCTCACTCATCCCGACATTGCACATGCAGTTCAGCAAGTCTGTTTGCATATCCATGATCCTCGTGAGTCTCACTTTGCTCTCATCAAGCGGATTCTGTGGTATATCAAAGGCACCCTGCAGTTTGGTCTTTCCTTGTCGCGCAGCCAATCAAATGATTTGGTGGTCTACTCCGATGCCGATTGGGCTGGCTGCCGGGACACTCGGCACTGCACTTCCGGTTATTGTGTGTTTCTTGGTGATAATCTTGTATCCTGGTCATCCAAACGACAACACACTGTGTCGCGATCAAGTACCGAAGCAGAGTATAGAGCCATAGAGGTGTTGCAAATGTTGTAGCTGAGACTTGCTGGCTTCGTCAACTATTGGGAGAACTCCGACGTCCGCTGACACGCTACTCTTGTTTATTTGCAAATGCTGTGTATCTTTCTATATTTTGTTCGGGAGCATGTGGCTCTTGGTGCGGTTCGGTTCTCCATGTTCCCACATCTCTTCAGTACGCGGATATATTTACTAAAGGACTGCCCACAGCTATCTTAGTCAACTTCCGCTCCAGCCTCAATGTACGTTCCTCCCCGAGTTGACTCTATTATTAGAATATAAAGCGTCTAGAAAATGAAACGTGTTCAGTCACGTTTCAATGTTTCAGTTTCAGACTTTAATTGTAACCTATATATACTAGCTTCTATGAATGAAAACTTGAGGACTTTTACTATTCCATATATCGTAGTATCACATATAAACATATAAAGGAAAGCAGAGAGACAGCTAGCGCTTCTTCATCAGCAGCTGAGCTACTTTCCGTTTCAGTGTGCGGTGTAGGTTTTGGGCAGGCCAGGTGACGACCGGAAGCAGAAGAAGAAGGAATCGAGATGGACAGCGAGGAAAAGGCGCTGCCGCCGGCGGCGGTGGAGGGTTGCCCCGGGTGCACGATGGAGCAGCGGAAGGCGAGCAGCAACGGGAGGATCCCCTACAAGGAGTTGTTCTTCGTCGCCGTCACCTGCCTCGCCTCATGTACGTACTATACCGGCCTCGTCCGTTACATATGCATACATGGACCTCTATCATATTCATCTCTACTAGTACTCATCAACCGACATGCATGCATGCTTCTAGCTAGTGTATTTGCACTCAAACAAAATCTAGTCGTTCCAATCTAGCTAGATAGTCATCAACTGGGTTCGATCGAGTTAGTTCTTCGCTAGACATGTAAATCTGCATTCAGACACAGTTTGCCTGCATAAAAACACAAAAAAACAGCTCATGATCGATGCCAGCGCCATAGCTATCGATCGATGTTGCACCTAGCTAGCTCTAGCTAGGTCGTCAGAGAATGCCTCCCCGGGCGCTCGATGGCCGGTGCCGGAGAGCGTGGGTCAATGCCGGAGACATGACCGGGAGACACAAAAAAAATAGCAAGCGATGCCACCAACCCACCACATGCATTGATGCCACCTATGACAGGGGAACTCAAAACTACTAACATGCATGCTATTTTCATGGCCAAAAAGTAAAATATGCGTGCTGCAAACTGCCAAGTACCACGGCCAATAAGGGCCGCCTCAGTCCTAATTAACATCGAACCGAGAGTGACACACAAGTCATTTAGAAATCGATCTCGGTCTCCATCCCTTGCCGGGTCAATGAAATAATTAAAAAAGTACTACTCCGTATAAAATTTTCTTATTTCAATTACATGTGAAAGTGACTTACGAGTTGTGCTGCTATTTTTTATTATACATGGTGCTACGATACTCTAATACTATTCCATATAAAGTTTTCTTTAACTCCATGTGTAAGAGAGACTTGCGAGTTGTGCTGCTATTGTTTATTGTACATGGTGTTGCGATACTCTAGTACTACTCCATATAAAGCTTTTCTTTAACTCCATGTGCAAGTGACTTGCGAGTTATGCTGCTATTTTTATTATATATGGTGTTGCGATACTCTAGTACTACTCCATATAAAGTTTTCTTTAACTCCATGTGCAAGTGACTTGGGAGTTGTGCTGCTATTTTTTATTGCACATGGTGCGAACAGTAATAGCATGGTCAATAATAGAGTCAAGTTGCTTGGATATAAGCCAAGTAAGAATAGTCAAGAGTGTCTCCTATTTGTTTTAAACAAATCTATGTCCCATTCCTCCTCACAACACTTGGTATTTGGGTCCACTAACACCTATGCTTCTGTTCTCATCTTAGTGCTTGCATGAGAGCCAAGCTCTCACCTCTCTCCTTAGCTTGGCTATAAGCCCATTACCTCCTCTAAGTATGAACCGCTTTTGCTCTGCCATACCACGGTTCGATGCCCGCAGTGTGATTGGTTCGGTAATCAAACATCCAGCTCAGCTCACGGTTCGATTTGAGGATACACTGGAGCTGCTCTAATGGCAAGATCCAAAATAGTAGAAATAAGACCCATGCATGTATGTCGTTGTAGCTGTGCTGCTCACTCTTACCCTCAGAGCAACGCTAATAGTTCCGCTCACTGTTGGCGACTCGCGCTGGTGACATGGCGCATAGTAGTGGTGGACCCCACTGCCATTTAATGCAGGGCAGCAAGCTCGTCCAATCCTAGCTGCAGCAGCGCAAATCGCCGGCTTCCTGCGGGCGAGTTGGGAGACGCCCGTCTCACTCTCTCTCTCCATTTCTCTCCCTTCCACGTCATATTTCGCCTGCTATTCACCCATTATAGTACCTGCTCTCAGTTCTAAATTAATTAATTAACTGTTGTTTTGGGGTTTTGTGCCACAAGTACCCGCAGTGTGCTTTCTGATCAGCATTGACCCTTGCATCATCTCCTGCCTGCATGCACGTGCTTTACTAATCATTTATTATATCGATCAATCCATCGATCGAACGTACGTTGCAGCGTTCTGGTTCTGACAAAAGTTTTGTTTTTTTATCCTTTGTGCCATTTTTCAGCTTTACCAATCACGTGCCTCTTCCCTTTCATGTATTTCATGGTATGTCTTCTCTTACCTAGTCATTAATGTAGAACTATGCATGACACACTGAGTGTGTTCCAGTCTAGGCTTGGGTCTTTGCAAACATAAGCATGTGTATTTTTTTGTTGTGAGCATATTATATATGTAACAAGCGTAGCGGCGGAGGTGCCCTAGAGGGCGGCGGCTATGGAGGTGGAGGTAGTGGCGGCGTGGGCTAGGGTGGCAGCAGTTGCGAAGGGTGGCGACGCTAGGGTAGAGCATGGGAGCGGCGGTGGCTAGAGAGAGATGCGCAAGGGAGGAGAGAGAGGAGAGGACAAAAGCCTTTCAGCTATTACATGCTGCTAGTATTTATAGTCCCGACGTGACTTGACGCCTAAGCAAACTCTAGGAAATCCATACGTGATTGTATTCTTCTTTCCTAAAACTCAAACTTGATTCCTTAGCTAATCAACTATTTCAAATCTACTAAGTCTCGATAAGGTAACATGACAGCGACAATGATGGCGGGACGAGCGGTGGTGGCGGCGGCGCCCTCTCCATCCCAGATGTGTGCAGCCCTAGGGCACGATGTGGCACCTAGCTAGTGCCCCTCCTCGGGGCCCTGTTGTCCTGTTTTCTCCGCTGAAGTTCACGGCCCACGTTGGGCATGTGACAATACTCCCATATGAATCCACTCGGCATGTACTCGTGTCGAAATATGACCTAGGAGACTGTCGCTCAAAGGTGCCTCCTTAATTTGAATAAGTAGATGTTCCAAGGTGTCATCAGCTAGTTCATTGTGGATGTCATTGGCGATGATCATGAAGTAGTAGCGGCGGGAGCCAAAGTAGCCCAAGACATAGGAGTTTCATGTTCCAGCGCTTCCCATGCTGTTGTCGATGTAGAGATGGTGCATAGTTCATGGCGTAGAGGCACAGTTGTGTAAATGATTGTCGATGCTGAGGTGGATGTAGCCCAGAAGGCGGGTACATGGTCGACTGTGTTGTAGCCAAGATGAGCATGTTGACGAGAATAAACTCACCATTAGCGAACACGTTCGATGACAAGCGAGGTTCATTGCAGCAGATGCCAACGTGGGCATTCACAACGTAAAGTAGTTGATAGTCAAGGACGTTGATGAGGATGATCATGGTTGGCAAGGCGGTGCCTTGTGGCCATGGGCGCCCAAATAATATGGTTTATGGAGAGTCATTGTGGTTTGCTGTGTTTTCAACGTGGATGTTGTCGTGGGAAGAATGACTGCAAGGAGCTATGGAGTTGTCATCCCCAGGGATTTTTGCACTCCATTCAGTGGTGGAGAAATCAATGAGATGTAGTTGCATTGTAGAGGATGATGTCGTGCTGTAGCAACCTTGGTGGAGCCACAACCTAGAGCTCAATGGTCGCAAAGATGACTAGGAACTCGTTGTTGTCCATCGTTACTTGACGGAGCATGGTAAAGTCGGTGATGTCGTCGAGGTAGGTGTCAGTAAGAGCTCATGAGGTGTTGGGGCTTTGGGTGGCATGCCCTCCAGGGCCTGTGCTAGGAGGGTGGCCACTGCCATCTCAAGGGGTCGATGCTGATTGATAGCCTCCTAAAGTGTGTCTCTGAGGCCGGTGATGAGATGGTGGACTCGATGGAGCTTGCTGGCGATGCCAACGCGTTATACGTAGGCATGGAATGTGTCGATATAGTCTTTCATATTGACATCATGTCATGGGGAAGCCATGTTCCAAGTGAGTCATGGCTCTACGAGGGGCGGAAGTCACATGTGAGGTCCTTAATGAAGGTGTCCCACTCGGAGAACGGTGTCTCATTTATTACAAGAATGTACCAAGGATGAGTGGCACCTGCCACATGAAAAGTTGCATACCTAATGTGTTGGTCTGATGATAGGTGTTGCAATTTGAAGGAGAATTGCATCTAATAGATCCATAGTGTTGGATCGTTGGAGCCATCATAGGTTGGCACCGCAGCGAGCACCGATCTATGGATGTAGTTGTGGATGAGTTGGGGGCACCGTGGGTTATTTTCTCGTTGTCGACAATGGTGGTTAGCGCCTCCCCTAGTGTGGGATGTTGAAGTATTGGTGACCGATGGCCGCCGCGGTGATGCCATCGTAGTCCCGGGGTTGGTGGAGTTGTTGTCATATGGGGAAGCGTAAAATTAGAGTTGTGCCATAGGTATTACCTCGTGTCTTGGTTGGATGATTGTGTTGATGTCGTGGGATCTCCTTAGGACGTGAATCCTTGCCGCTGCGTTGAGCGTCGGGGCAGCAAGCGGGCTAGTATCGCTTGTTGATGGAGGGCGATGCCCCTCGAAGTTGACGGCCAAAGCATACTCATTGTCACCGATCTGGTCCGGGCATGGCAAAATGGGGCGGTCATAGTGCCGCTAGTGTGACAAACAAGCCGCTCGACACCTCCTTGATGATATCCTCGGGTGTTGATGTAGTCAAAGGTGATTGTAGTCATGGTTGATGTTCACGTTGTGGATGACCTAGGACCCAACGATTATTACGGATGTGGATATGAGTGCTACATAGATTTCCTCTTAAGGCAATTTTAGATATGTTATCGATTGAGGAAGCCGTGAGGACGGCATTGTTGGTGGTGGTGCGCCGCCTTTGTGCACGATCTCCGAATGGTGAGTTCCACTTGAGGTAGGTCTGCCCGTCGAGAAGAATTTTCATGGCAAGTGAACAACTCCTAAAACTTATTCCAATTATCGATGACCTTGTGGATGTCATCAGCGGTGTCCTCCTTAGGATGTGTAGGCTATGCGGGTCAACGCTGCCTTGAGGTTGGCGAGGTTCCCATCGATCTTGTCAAAGCGCTTGTTCATGGTGGTGGAGAAGTTCGTGATCTGCTTCTTGATGTCGGCGGTGGAGACCATGGATGCCCATAGGATCGAGTTGGTCTCCGAATACCAAATGTAACGAAGCGTAGCGGTAGAGGTGCCCTAGAGGGTGGCAGCTATGGAAGTGGAGGTGGAGGTGGCAGCGATGTGGGCTAGGGCGGCAGCGCTAGAGCGAGGAAGCAGGAGTGGCGGCAGCCGGGAGAGAGAGGGCACGGGGAGGAGAGAGAGGAGGACTAAATCCTTTTGGCTATTTTTTCTTTGATTGCAACGATTATATGCCGCTAGTATTTATAGTCCCAGCGAGACCGGCGGCGGCGACGCCCCTCCCTCCCACGTGTGCGCAGCCCTAGGGTGTGACATGGGGCCCGGCTGGCGCCCCTCTGGTGGTCCATGTTGGCCCGTTTCTCCGCCGTGGTTCACGGTTCGCATTGGACATGTGACAATATTAGTATATATTTCCACACCCAAGCAGTTTTTTTCGAACACGTCTTCGCGTGTCTTTTTCATTAAGAGAAGAAGCCAAGACCAAATGAACAAATAGTACAACATGACACGACACAACACAACACAACACAACACCCAAGCAGTTTCATTCCTGAGTCTGAACTCTGAAGTCACTCAACCTTATGTCATCATTAACTTAAATGGATCATTATGTTGTCCAGCTTATCTCATTAGTGATCTCTCTTTTCTCACTTTTAATTTCATATAGGTAAGGGACTTCCACGTTGCTAAAACAGAGCAGGACATTGGGTTTTATGCTGGTTTCCTTGGTATGGTTTTTGCACAACATCGATTCACTATTTAGACACATATTCCAGAAATGGAGTACAAATATTGTAGAAGACAGAATAAAAAGTGAAATACTTATGCCACAGTTTCCAATTAATTGTAGCTGCATCATACATGGTGGGCAGAGGCGTCTCTTCAATTTTCTGGGGCATTATCGCAGACCGTATTGACGGAAGCCTGTCATCGCATTTTCAATCTTGTCTGTGTATGTAATAAATATGTAGTATATTACAGAAATTCCAAGTCGGATCATCTAGGATTTCGATTTCTATATTGATGCAGAAAGACTCAATTCATTTACCCACATGCATGTACTCTGTAGGGTCATATTTAACACACTATTTGGACTAAGTACAACGTATTGGATGGCAATTACTACAAGACTTGTGCTAGGTGCTCTAAATGGCGTACTTTGCCCCAATAAAGGTACCTTCTAAATTACCGGTTTGAATAAGAGTAAAGTTTATCACGGGTCCCTAACCTTGTACCGTTGTGTCATCTCGGTCCCTAACCTCGCAAATTGACCGTTTAGCTCCTCAAACTTGTCTTATTTGTCATTCCGGTCCCTAAACTTATTTCGCTATGTCATCCCCCTCCCCTAAACTTAGAAATTAACCGTTTAGGTTCTCAAACTTGTTCAATTGTGTCATCCCAACCCCTAAACTTGGTTTTGAGTCTCATTTGAGTCAAAAATGGCGATGTAAAAACTCTATATAAAAAAGATAATTCATAACTGTTTCATATGAACTCGATAAAGAAAATATTTGTATCAAAGTTTTTCAATTAAAACAGTTTAGGATCCCAAAATATTGTTATAAATTTATAGATTTTAAAATTTAAACACTAAACCACTTCAAATTAAAAAACTTTTGCAACTACAAAGTTGTAAATCATATTGATAACTGAACTTTCATATAAACCATGTCATATCTAAGACTATTTGATAACTTCAAATTTCAAACTCTATAAACATACAACAATATTTTTGGTACCCTAAGCAGTTTAAATTTAAAAACTTTTCAACTACCTGGTTGTACATCGCGTCGATGGCTATAATTTTGATATACAATTTGTCTTCATTCGAGTTCATATGAAAAAGATACAAATTACTTTTTATATAGAGTTTTAATTCGCTCTGTTTTGACACATATAAAACTCAAAAATCAAGTTTAGGGACTCGGATGACACAACCCGAACAAGTTTGAGTACCCAAATGAGTGATTTACAAGTTTAGGGACTGATGACATAGCCTAACAAGTTTGAGAAACTAAAATAGATCGATTTGCGAAGTTTAGAGACTGAGATGACACAACCGAACAAGTTTAGGACCAAATGGACTTTACTCTTTGAATAAAGTCATCTACTATTTTGCAACTCATGTGTTTAAAACCATTTCAGGCATTTTGCATTGAAGTTTGTCAACCCGGACATCAGGCACTTGACAGTCAATTGTAATAATCTCATCAACCAAGCTCTTTATTGCTTACCCACATTATATTTTAGTACATAACTATTTCATTCTGAAGATATGTTCAACTGATTGCACTTGAATCATAGGTGAATACGGCATGGGCTTTGGGTCTGATTGTTGGTCCAGCTCTTGGAGGTTACCTTTCACAGGTATCAGTTTAAAAAATAAATAAAATAAAAATATCTCATTTTCTTACTGTAGTGTCTTTTTTTTTTTCAAACCAACTGAGAAATATCCTCAGATATTTTCCGAAGATTCTGTCTTTGGCAGGTACTGAATCATTAAAGCACAACACATATTGTCTATTAAGGAATTACAAATTGCTAGAATTAATGATGCACCTTGCAGATTATCATAGCTCAATTAATTGGATTTTGCAGATTTCCGTATCTTTTACCCTGTCTAAGTGTATCAGCATTTGCTACAATTGTCCTCATAGTCTGTGAATGGCTTCCGGTATGTAACACTTTAGCCTAACAAAAACTCTGATCGCTTAAATTTCCTTTAGGAAACACTAACACTAGTATTTGTTACATTTTTTTGCCTTTGTGTGCTATAGTTTTTTTTCGAACAATAAACATAACATGCAGCATGAGTGCGTTGCGCAAGATGTCAACAACTGAAGTGGATTTGTCATTTAAAAAAAAAATAATAATAAGCTTGCCATGTATTCTATGCTATACTGACAAAACAATAAAATAGTACTTTCCCTCCGTTCCAAATTGTAGTTCACTTTTGGCTTTTCTAGATTCATTTCTTTTGCTATGTATCTAGACATAGTGTATAACTAGGTGCATAGCAAAAATCAATGTATCTAGAAAAGCCAAAGTGAACTACAACCATTTGAAACGGAGGGAGTATTTACTTAACTTCATTTTTTTTTCGAAAGCGCCTTAGCCCGTACTGCACTTAACTTCATTCAAGACACACTGTTAAGCTATTATTAGAAATATTATTGTGACTATATTACAGGAGACTATACATAAACATAAAGTTCCTGGAATGGATACCAAAATATTTCAAGCCTTGTCATCAGAAGAGGGTTATTGGGATTCACCTCGCAGAAGACGAGTTTGCTCCAGAATAGGGCTTGGATATCAACTATGCTACCTTACTGCCTTTTTAGTCTACATGACACAGCATATAGTGAGGTACACACAAAATCATATTCTCTCAGAATCCCTCTTATTAGCATATTGCTATCAGTGGGATGTTTTAGATTTTAAATGATACTCACTAAGCTTATATTCCTCATGAGTTGAAACATCTTGTCTGCCTAGTACTGCTTTAACTACTTAATTTCATCTTGTAATGTACATATTTCAATACTAGGTACTTTCATTATGGGCTGTGAGCGATCGGAAGTATGGCGGCCTTAGCTTCTCAACTGAAGATATTGGTCAGGTTCTTGCTATGGCAGGTATTCCATCATCCTATGCTCTCCAACTTATTGGTGAACTTTTGCAGTATGGTGTGCGTGTGTGCATGTATAGACACTGATATGGATTTATCCTTTCATTTCTTTAACTGGGGCTTTAATTTTCATCCCTACATTTCAGGTGCTAGCCTTCTAGTATACCAGCTTCTCATTTATCCCTGGGTTCATAAAAATCTTGGAACAGTGAACTCATCACGTATTGCATCTGTGAGTTGTCACCTATCGTGCTTTTAAAAAGCAAACTTAAAAATTCTATTCATGATCATAACTTAAATTTCAACTATGGTGTTGCAGGCTGTGTCCATACTTGTTCTTGCAACTTATCCGTTTATGACATACCTATCAGGAGTAATCTCAAGTTGGTGAATAATTTCTCTGGCCAATCCAAGCTGAGTACTGATATGGCCAATCTTTTTGGCTCCAACTTTGTAACGCTCGGGTTAAAAACTTGAACTTCAGAGACAACGTCTCCAAGGGACAAGGTCTAGTTTGCACCGAACCCCAGGCCTGGGCAACAACCTCCTGGAATCCATCCAACCGAGGCCAAAAAGATGCAAAGTGGAACCTGCCCTTGCCACGCATTAAATCATTCAACCCAAGGATGAGAGGGCAGTGGTCTGAATCCTGAGAAGCTGCACTTTGTAGCAAGCAGTTTGGGAATAAATTCTCCCACTCAATGGAATAGAACACCCTGTCTAACCTGCTAAGAATAGGAGAATCACCGCCACTACTCCAGGTAAATTTACGACCACTGAGAGGCAGCTCCATGAGAGCCAAGTCGTTCAGAGTACGACGAAAACGGCCCATCATAGCACGATTCAAATTTGCATTGTTCTTGTCTTCCTCCTTGTAAATAAGATTGAAATCCCCAACGACCACCCATGGGCCCTGGCAGTGACTGCGAACTGAGCGGAGTTCTTGTAAAAAATTAATCTTCTCCTCATCCCCTTGAGGCCCATACACGCATGTTAGCCACCAAGGTTCGCCGTCAGCCGGGAGGAATTGAACCGAAGCGCAGTGTGCTTCCATCCGAGTGCATCCAGCAGGACCAACATCTTGCCTCCACGCAACCAGGATCCCTCCACTGGCACCAACAGATGGTACCACTGTGAAGTGACAGAAGTCTGGACCCAGCGTAGAAAGAACAAGCCACTGGGAAATCCTCTCCATCTTTGTCTCTTGTAGACAAACAACATCTGCTCTAGTGGACTGAACCAGCGTGCGAACAAAGTCTTGACGTGCGGTAGAATTCAAACCCCGCACATTCCAAATGAGAATCTTTGAAGGATCCATAAAACAACGGTAAGGAGACGACCGGGGAGCACAACTCAGCAGGTGGTCACAATCACACCAGGACACCTGTAGTCCTCGGGTGGAGACCAACCAAACAGAGCTGCTAGAGCCTGAACATGGGATGCCGAGAGAGGACCACTGAATAATTTAGCATAGTCATCCATGGCCTTCTGATTAACATGCTCGCGCTCCAGTTCGATCTCAAGGGAGCGCATAACTGTTCTGCGAGAACCAGTGACCGGCATTGCGGTGAACTCCACGTCCAGTCCAGCCTTCCTCCTGCTCCAGCGAGGGACAGAGGTGGGAGGAGCCCGGGCACGTCTCTTCGGCACCGCGGGTGGCTGGGGAAGCAAACTCTCTGTCTTCTTGGTGAGCTTGTCAATGAACTCCCTTTGAGCATTGGGGGTGACCTCGGCCTCCAACACCTTCATCGTTGCAGGCGTGGAGCTCTCAGGAAGAACAGCCCCGCGCGGCGAGAGTGGCGACGCGAGTAAACTTGTAGCGGCTTCGCATAACGTTTGCCCAAATCCAGAGACGAACCCAGGGGCCTGAACCCCGGTGGGGCAGAGGTCGATTGGGAGCGAAGTGCAGCCGGCGCCCTTGGGGGATTTTCTTCTGTGGCCAAGCTTGAGTTGGGGAGCGGCGGCAAGCATGGTGAGGCCACAACCACGTCAGCAGCTGGGCCTTGCGCCCCATCAGGCCCAGGACCATCCCCTTCCAGCGGCCCCGTAGGAGCAGTAACCACATCAGCAGTTGGGCCTTGCGCCCCATCAGGCCCAGGACCATCCCCATCCAGCGGCCCAGTAGGAGCAGTGGTTGCCGAGATGGGCAGAACAAACTCGGTCTTCAGAACAGCCCCAGAGTCCGGAAAAAAATTAGGTACGGATGGTCCGTACCCAGCTCTGTGCGGACGTCCATTCAAATTGTGACACGTGGATGTGAATTGACCGGCTGATTTTGCCTAGCGGTGGCTCGCATCCACCGCAGTAATCGGCTCGCTCCTCTTAGCTCCAACACGCGAGCCCGCCTGATCTTGCGCCGTTGGCGCCGGCACCGCTACCCTGAGTCCTGACTATCTGCGATGCATCCACCATGCATGGCCGCTGCTCCAAGCGCTCACCACAGGATACCTGTAGTTCAATTCACCGCCACCGACGCGAAGATACCTGTCACCGTCACAGCCGCAAGCAGGCTGCAGCCCCATCGGCGGCGATCCACTTGGCCCATGCTCATCTCAATCCAGGTTTAGCTGGAAGAGGGCGGTACCAGCACAGGTTTCCATTCGCATCTCGATTTCCCCAAAGTATCTTGTTGTAATAAATTCATTAAGTTCAGATGTGAACGAGCTCAGCTGCTTGGTTTCTTGTCTGCTACTAGTAAGCAGCTCGGGCTTGGAATACTTTTGAGCATCACATGAGGCAAGTAGTGAAGCTGTAGGTGCTGGTCAAGCAGCAGAATTTCGCTTATACGGAACTCACGTATTCAGGTTCAGGTTTAGATTCGCAGTTGCATTATCTGAAGTCACTCATCTGAGTATCTGACAGAGAGGAAGGAGCTGGACAACGGTGTCAGCGAAGCCATCAGAAGCGTCGGCCACCGGCGGTGACGGACGGTGGTGTCTGTGCGGTGTTGGCGGATGACTCGGGACTCGAGCCACGGCGGCGGCGGCGGCAGATGAGGCCCGGCTTGCGTGAGCCCTTGGAGCCGAGAGTGCACATGCTCAATCGCGACGAGCCGAGGACACTGGGAGTCTCGGAGATGGAACAAGCCGGTTAGAACTCATCCACGTCCGCACAGAGCTGGATACGGACCATCCGTACCCAATTTTTTTCCCAGAGTCCATCGAGGGAGTCAAGTCGTCCTCTGGACCCTGCATGCAGGATGGCCGCGAAGCTTCTTCATTATGGCAGAGCAGGTGGGCAGTAGACGTTGCTGCGCCGACCTCGGGCGTTGAGGCCAATTCAAAGCCTCCAGCGACTGTCCTGTCGCGCACGTCGCAACTCTGCCACGAGTTAGGACGCAGCTGCACTGTTCCAACGGCAGGAGCAGAGGACGTTGCCGGCGAGTGGCTTTCACGAAAGCGTTGCGAGAGAGGCCGTGGGACCCAACCACGCCCAGACCGGCCGACGCCCCGAACCACCGCGGGAAGCTTCCACGGTGCCCGCCGGACCCGATCCCGAGTGCTGGGGTGGAAAACGGACACGGCGCGCCACCGCGGCCCCGTCACGGAGGATTAGCAGAAAGCTAGCCGGGGAGATGCGATGGAGGGCGAGTGGGTCATCTTCAGTGCCCAGCTTCGGCGTCGCCGCAGCCAGGTCCTCAATCGCCGCCCCTCACCGCTGATGGAGATGAAGATGACCAAATGCTTCCGGGGGGGCGGGCGGGGGGGGGCACTCTGCTGACGAAACGTCACCGACGAGCGCCCGGAACGCGGGCCGGCGACACCGGAATCGGGTGGTGCCTCGCATCAGGGCGCACCAGGTCCTCGGGCGGGTGCGAGACGAGGGCGCCAGCGCAGACTCGGAGCCGGAATATCCGCCGCCCGAGACAGGGACTCGTGATCCGGCGGCGGGGACGCCCCTCGCCCTCCGAGGTCGACGGCGCCGGTTCAGTTTTGTGCTCCCTTTGAACGCCACCCACGACCGGCGGCTGCGCTTCCGTTCCGCCACCAGTGAGGACCGGAGGCTGCGGCGACGCCGCCGAGGCCTTAGGACGCCAGCGAAGCTGCCTACGGCTCGGAGGAGGGCGGCGACGTCGGGAAGGACAGTCGCGAGAGCGATGCCCCCAGGCCTCGGCAAGTGAAACACCTCGGTCGGGAGCGGCAGGTCGCGGCCTTGTGAGTAGTAGATAGACAGTTTTTTTTTGAATTTTCACCGGGGGAGGCGTTCCCCACCTGAATTTTATTTCTATTGGCCCCGAACGACCACATTGAGTTTACATCGACGTTATTACATCAAGTGTCCGAAGACACACAAGAGTTTAGGCAATGTCTATTCTATTACTGCATTGCCGATTGAAATATGTGGCACCATTGTTCAGCGATGTGCTTCTTTTTCCTCTTGATCCTTGCCTTCCAGAGTTTTGCTGTTTCGATGCACTGTTGCAGTGCCTGATTCACCGTCGTACTTTCATTCCTGAAAATCTTGGCGTTTCGTGCCTTCCACAAGGTCCAGCAGCACAATGCGATGAACGTTGCGCGGTCGTCCGAAGGAACACCTGGTAAAGGAGGTAGCCGGTGCAGGTTACTGACATCATGGCCAATGACTTGCTGCATATTCAACCGTTCCCAAAATGATTTCCCGAGCGAGCACCCACTGATGATGTGCTCCGGCGTTTCCTCATGTTGTGCACAGATCTCACAGGTCTTGTCAGGGACGACATGTTTCCTATGCAGGAGTACCCTACATTGAATTCTTTTCTGTAATAGCAACCACATGAAAAGCTGGACTCTCGGCGGTGCAGAGTTCTTCCAAATGAAATCTGCAGAGTCATCCTTTTGGTGTCCTTGAGCCTTGATGAACCTGTACACTGTCCCACTGTCAATGCCCTTGGAGTTTAGGAAGGGTGACATCCTAGTGTCAGGCTCCTGGCATAGCTGCGTTTGGTCCATCAGCTGCTGTACTTGCTCTAGTTCACATTGTGCTCTTGCTGACAACCTGCTGGTTAATGTGTGCCGTATCCCGATCTCAAACATCTCCTGCACAGAGGCTTCCTTTCTATTGCAATGGCTATAGATCGCCGGATATCTCTCAGCCAGTGCTTCATCATGATGCCAGACATCCATCCAGAAAGATGTCCATCTCCCGTTGCCAAGCTGCACCGTGGTGATAGCCTGATAAAGCGGTAGAAGAGAACGCAATGTCTCCCAGTGCTAACCGTGTACATCTCCTCGAAGGGACGCAATGCATGCACGGTCTTGTACCCAAGAAGCCCAGGCTGATTGCTGTTGAGAGTGGAGCCTGTGCACCAATTTCAGTAGAAGTGCAATGTTGTGTGCCCCGAGGTCCTTGATGCCAAGGCCTCCCAACTCCTTTGGGACACTCACATTGACCCACGCCACCAAGCAGCTTGCAGGTGAGACCTGGCCATCCGTGTTACCTGACCAGAAGTAACCCCTTCTCCTCCTGTCCATGGTTTGAATTGCCGACTGAGGTATGTGAAGGGAGCTCATTGCATATACCAACTGGCAGTCAATGACAAAGTTTATCAAGACAGCTCTGCCCATGGGGTTGAGAAGCTGCGCTTGCCACGATCCAAGGTATCGATCTGTCTTCTGAATGTATGGTGCGAAGGCCGACAGAGGTAGCTTGTGTATTGACAGTGGCAGCCCCAGGTATGGCTGTGGAAATGAGTCCTGTCTACAGCCCAAAATCTGAACACAATCGTCAACAAGCTGGTGATTCATGTGTATTGGCACAAGCGTACTTTTGTCGAAGTTGATCCGCAGGCCAGAGAATTCAGCAAACTGATTCAGTACCACCTTAAGGCTGGCAGCATCTTCTCTTGTACCTCGCATGACTATGAGTGTATCATCGGCGTATTGCAATGCAGCACATGGGAGATCAGCTTCCGTTGGGTGCCGGATGGTTTGAGAGGCCTTGATCATACACTGGAGCGTTTCGGCCACCAACTGGAAGAGGTAAGGTGATATTGGGTCGCCCTGCCGCAGGCCCCTTTTGCAGGAGATCCAAGGCCCCGGACAGCCATTTACCAACACCGCTGATCTTGAGGACTTTAGTATTTCGTGCATCCAACTAATCCATAGATCAGAGAACCCTCTTGCCCTCAAAACAGTGAAGAGCCCTTCCCAGCATACCATGTCAAAAGCTTTTGCAAAGTCTAGTTTCAGAACAATAGCCGGCTTCCTTCTCTTGTGGCAAACCTGGACCAGCTCGGCAGCATAGACAAAGGTATCCGTGATTGATCTGCCTCTAATGAATCCAGTCTGTGAGATGTCAATGAGGTTCGGGATCTCCTGCTGCAACCTTGTTGTGAGTATTTTGGACAGTATCTTGATGCTGCAATTTTGAAGACAAATCGGCCTGAAAGCATTGACATCTACTGCTCCCGGCTTCTTCGGTATAAGTACCATGTGTGATCTGTTAATCGGTTCTAGATCGGCCTCTCCACAGTGAAAAGCTTCAAGGAAGTCCATAACCCGGTCTTTTACAGTCGGCCAGGCCGACTTGTAGAAAGCCGGCCCGAAACCATCAGGACCCGGAGCGCTGCAAGTGTTCATTGCTTTGATGGCTATCACTGCCTCTGTGCTTGTGAACTGGTCATCTAGTCGGCTGCTGGGACGGTAGGCATGCGCATAAAGGTTGTCAGCATCGATCATTACCGAGGATCCCTCATTACCAACAATAGACCTGAAAAATTCGGTTAGAGCGGCTGTCTTGCCAGCATGGCTGACCACCTCCTCGTTCTGAACCCTGACCATTCTGATATAATTTGCCCTTGCACGCTGCGTTGCAGTAGCATGGTGGAAGGCCGTGTTGGCATCAGCTTCTCTAATCGCTTTATGCTTGCTTCGTTGCTTCCAGTAAGCGGCATTCTCCTTGACAGCCACTTCAAGCTCTTGCTTCGCCAATGCACGCACCTGAAACTCTTGTACAGACAAGTATCTTGTCTCTTCAAAGCAGTCAAACAGCTGGATAATGAAACGGCAGTTGTGAATATGGTGAAGTGGTGCCCTGTTACACCGATTCCAAACCTTCGCTGCAGCACGCGTCGCCTTGATGCAAGAGGCCAGGCGCTGCACCGCATTGTGACGATGGGGTGCCTGCTGCCAAGCTGGAAGGACCGAGGGGAGGAAGTTTGGGTTGAGTAGCCAATGCTTTTCAAAACGGAAGTGTCTAGACAACGGCAGGTTAGTGGCGAGGGAGAGCAACAGCGGCGTGTGGTCAGACGTCGGTCGAGGAAGAGAAGAGAGGCAGCAGAAGGGGAAGAGGAGGTTAAAAGCATTGTCCGCAAGAGCACGGTCCAGCTTGGCAAGCACAGGATTGGGCTGGTTGTTGCTCCAAGTGTACAGGCGATCGGAGAGCACGATCTCGGAGAGACGGAGGTTTGCAATGGAGTCATTGAACGCCGCAGCAAGGGTTGGGTTGTACTGGCCATTGTTCTTGTCATCTGGACCCCGCACAAGGTTGAAGTCACCGAGGACTACCCAAGGCGAGCTGAGTAGTAGCGGGATGTCGTTTAGAGATTGGAGGAAGGGGATAGAGGCAGAGTGATCAGAGGGTCCATAGACGTTTGTTACTGTGAAATCAAGGTTGGAGACATTGCAGCATAGCGAGCAGGTTAAGGTTTGGGGGGTTTGGTTAGCGCTCAGCAACGAGAACACAGCGGGGTTCCAGGCTGTTAGGATGCCGCCTCTCGTGCCGTCAGCCGGGACAAACACGAAGGAGGAGGAGAGAGGCTGGGGTAAAAAGGACCTAGCCTTGAACAAACTGATCTCAGATAACTTTGTCTCCAGCAAACAAACGATCGACGCATTTGCATCACAGAGCGCGTTACGCACCACCTTACACTTATCCGAGTCGCCAAGACCACGTACGTTCCAACAAACGATTAAGAAATTGCGACTGTTCGAATTCATTGGTAACAAGCTAGACACCATGCCGCTCTGGACGCCGGGCGAAGCCGAGCGCCAGCAAGTTCATAACAGCCCAAGCGAACCACTAGAAGTAAAACACAACAACTAAACGAAAGCAACGAAACGACGATACAGACACCTTCTAATGGGCGAGTCCCGCGGCCGTCGGGTAGAAGGCGTGAGCCACAAATGTCGGGTGCTGGCGGGGGCTTCATGGAGCTGGCGGCGGCACGACGACGTCAGAGACGTTCTTGCAGCCCAGTCCAGCTGCGCCGACGAGCTTGCGTAGTTCACGTGCATTGGCTGGCAGGTTGTTGCACGACAGGATGTTGGAGGTCCTGACATGCTTCTTCAGCTTCGCGGTGCATCCCGAGAGGGTGTTGAGCAGCGCCTTGCGCTGCATCGCCTGGTCGTCATGTCCACGAACTCGGCAGAGCCTTGGCAGCCAGTCGAGTGCTAGTGCGTGTTCTTTGGGAGCCGGTGCCGGCACGTTGCCCGCCGCATTGCGGCCCACAACGAGGGCTGCGGCCCGGGCGCGCACGCGGCGACGGCTGTAGGTGATGACAGGCTTGCGCGGCTCCGATGGCGCCGTGAGCGGGCCCTCCACGCCGCCCCACGGCGCCGCAACAGGAGCAGCCTCGAGCGTGAGCGCACAGATCCGTGACGCTCAGCAACTCCGTGAGCTCAGGCGACTCAGGTGATCGTCGGCGAGGTCGGTGCGGTGGTGAAGCCCGAGGACCCTCCGGAGAACGAGCCGGAGAGGTCATCAGGTGCGCCAGGGGTGACAGCCAGGCCAGCGTCTGCGCAGCGGACAGGGCGCGAAGGTTGGCCTGGTGACCAGCGGCGAAGTGTTGACGCCCGCGTGCGCCCCAAGGGATCATAGCCGATGTTGAGAGGGTGCGGCTGGAGGGCGCGCTGCTGCTCAAGGCGGAAAGGACCATTGGGGCCCATGGTCGGACCCGCCGGGCGTGGCGGTGGACCGAAGAACGGCGCCAGTTGCCGCTGCCGTCGAGCTGGTAGTCACGCGGCCAACACGGATCGGGAGGACTTTCGCCACAGCCCCCGTCCTGCCCGGGCCCTTCTCAGCATTGATCCGTACCTCACGTGGGATGAGGAGGCGGTCGCTGACCTCGAGCAGTAGGCGCAGGTGCTCGAAGGTGTTCGACGTGAGGCAGGCCGGATCGATCTCGGCCACCGACGCAAAGCCAGAGAAGCAGTCACGGATCTTCTCAACGTACCAGTGCTCGTTCGGGAAGTCCGCCACAGCGACAAAGGCGAGCCAGGTGGGGGTGAAGTTGAACCTGTTGTTGGTCTCCTCAGGCACCTCCAGCGAGACGACGTGGCCGTCCCACTCCACCGGACTCGCGCCGGGCGCAGGTGTCGCGCGCTGGACCGAGTCGCAGCGCCCAGGAGCATGGCCCCCGCGCGACGACCCGGGACGAAGTCAACGGGAGGAGCGGGTCCACCGAGCGCAAGGCGGGCGCAGGAACTCACTCGACCTCCACCGCTAGCGCACCGGCGGGTCGATGTAGGCGAACAAAGACTTCTCCGTGAGCTCCGGGCGTCCCGGAGACCCAGCGTCGATGAGCGAGGCGGCGCTGCATTCAGGCGAGGTCTGTCGCTGGAGTCAGAGCCGTTGAAGTGCTCGCTCTCGTACTCCCCGGAGCTCTCATCACTCGCGAGGCCATCCCACGAGGGAAGACGCCGGACGAGCGTGGTGAGTCCACCGGCGGCGCCGGCGCCGCGCCGGGCAGGCCGGCGCCAGCGGCCGGAGCGGTGGCGAGCGGCGACGGGCCTCTCCAGACGACTCGAGGGCGCTGCGTACACGACGCCAGCCGGGCCGTCACCGAGCCCAGCACGAAGCGATCCATGCACCGGTCACGCGAAGCGGTCGAGGACTGGTCGCGACCTAAGCGGGCAGCTCACTAACGCTGTAATGAGCGCCGACCTGAGCAAGGCCGCACGCCCGGCCTCTCTGCGCCCGAACGCTGTAATGAGCTTCTCTGCGCCCGAACGCCCGGCCTCTGACCCGGAGATACGCTTCGGGACCGTCCCAGCAAATCTTTTGAATGTACCGCGCTCGGCGCCCCCGCGCCCGCGTTTTGCCGCCCTTGCGTCGCACGCGGTGACCGGTCATGTCTCTCCTTACTTGAGGCAGCGCCGCCAGTCCACATCGTCGAGGGCCGACTTCAATGCTCAACAACCCAGGCGTTCCTACCTTCAAGCCGCTCTAACGCCTCCGGCTCCGCCTCTACGAGCCACTAAAACCCTAACGCCGCTGCCCTCTCAAGGCACTTGCTTTCGTTGCCTCTCGCCTCACCACAGAGTGCGTGACTGCCGTGACCCAGTGCGCTGCAAAACCTGCCATTGCTCCGGTCACCGCAGCTCGAGGTGCAGCATGCTTCACCGCCTGTTCCCCAGCCGTGCTCGCCGCTCCGCCGCGTGCGAGCGCGTCACCGCCACTCCCAACCCCGCCGTGGCTGTGGCTCCTATCGCCCTGAGCGTCCACGACGCCCCGGCCAGCGGCGACACCCGGGCGCCGCCGCTCCCGGAGGCTGAGTTCACCTTCCACACCACGGCCTACGACCCGGTGAACATGATGCCTTCCTCCTCGTCGGCCCCTCCGCCGGCCAACGTCGAGGTCATTAGTAGATAGACAGTTGAAGCAACGAGACGGGCCGACGAGGCGGCAACCGCTGACGGGGCAACGTGAGCAGGCAAGCCACCACCGCCCAAGAGGACGTCTTTAAACGAACGCAACTCTCCTTCGGAGGAGGAACTGGAAGATGGGGAAGCGTCTCTCCACCGCTGGTCCTTGGAGCGCCCAGCCGTGGCACCAGGAGTGGAGATGGAGAAAACCTCAAGCGCCGGAGAGGGTGGGGGTTGGGTGGTCGGCGCACCCGGAGTAGGCTGCGACGAGCAGCTGGTGGAGCTAGGGAACGGGTAGGCGCCGGGAGGTGGAGGGGGTGCGGGAGCGATGCGAGTAGACATATCTGTAGTTCGAATGTTCTTGTCATATATAGCAAGTTATCAACCGACGGTTGCATGATATAGCATAAACAAGATTACAAGGACGGCTGCCTTCGTCGAGCGTGGTTGGTGGTCTGTTTCCGGCTTTGTTCCTTTTGGAAATTCAGCAGCCGCTCATTTCTGCATTTAAGAAAACCGTACAGAGAGGACAGAGGAGCCTAAAAGAAAAGGTTCCCAATTTATAGATTTGAGCCTAAAATGAAATGATCACCAAATACAATGATCAATAAGTTTGCTCTTATTTTTTCCATTCAAAAATGTAGAAAGAACATACTTGGCTTCTACATTTCAGTTTTCTGATCATAGTGTTACAGCTTACAACATCATTCATAGGCATATAGATTTACAAAACTCCATATTCACAAAACCTAACTGCATAGCATATGCTTTATCCGGGCTACAACGAGCAATGCAATCTCTCAAAATGCCAAGCCACCCAACGGTACATACAGAGCGCAGTGAACAAAACTGCTGACCGCCTGACCAAGACTATGAAAATGGAATCTGCTTGGAAGATGGGAGACAAATAGTTTGCCATCTTTCCTTCCCTAGTGAATGCTAAGAAGCAGGTTGCATTTGCATATCTTCAGATTTCCAGACAACGTCCTTTAAGGTCTTGGAAAGGTTCTTGTAGAACTGCAGTAAATAACAGTTTACACATTAAGCAATATACAGTACATATTGTTCAGAGGAAAGGTGCTAAATATCCTCCCAAATAAGAAAAGGCACTGAGAAAACAAAAATACATAGTTATGAATGGTGGTTACCTTTTGGAATTCCAGAGTATCACCTTTTGCTTTCCGGACTTCTACCATGTGAAGAGAGGGTGCAACCTGCAGTATCTGAATGAAAAATACATAATGAATGCTAGGTAAAAGAAGTTTGCTTAGATTATTTGCAGTTCAGGATTTTTGGTTACCTCGGTAGCAACATTGAGCTTTCCCTTCCTCCCTGCTTTTACTTTCTCGAGCCTCAACTGGTCGCACAATAAAAGAGAATTTCAGAATGGCACAGGAAGATCTTTTCAAGGTTTTTGTACTTATGAAGTCAGGAATTCAAGAAAGGGAAAACAATCAGTTATTATAGAGTTGCAGGGAGGAACCTTGTAATTTTTCTTCTGAACACCAAATCCAAGAGGTTTTGCAGCTTCCTCAATCTTATGCATACAATTTCTTTGGGTGGACATTTTGATGTGAACCTTGTTTCTTTTTTGAATTCCTGCAAAGGCAGTGATTAAATATAGGTAGAAAGTATACAAGGATAAAGTAGCAGAACCATGATATTTAGGGGAAAAAACTAAACTGAGAAAAAATATTAAACTTTCAGAATCTATTTATAATCAGTTAATCACACAGGCAAATAGAACTATTAGCCTGTACTAGCATTCATTATAATTCTTAACATTCACTACCTAGCTGTAACAAAGGAAATTCAAGTGCAGGTAACTGCCATGAAGCTATGTCTTTAGGAACTCATGGCGGCTTAAGCTTATCGCACATTGCAGGTTACTATAGAGTAAGGAACATCCCGTACCTGCTCTGAGTCAAATAAGTTCCCAAGATTTAGGCCTGCTGACCTTGAAATCAGTTCAAATGCATTGAGAACTACAGGTTCTTCTTCTTTCTTCTCTGTCACGTGATGCTCCTGAATGAGATCAAATATCAATTGAAAAGTAGTTTGTAAGTAAAATCTATGACATTTTGCATGAGATAGAAAATACAAATGCACCATTTATTCACTTCTATTCCGTAATCTAAAAAAAAAATTACTCACTTCTGAATCATTGAAGACAGCATCCACATCATCCAATGGTGTGTCATATTTCTCGTCAAACTCGGGGCGCTTGTAGCCCTTTTTAAACCATTCATCCTCCAGTATTTCAGGGATTTTTATTCTCTGCCATGGTTCAACAAAACATTAGAATGGTATGGAGCAAGATAGAATTATGAAGGCTCATCCTTCTTCAAATCAAACTCGGTACATCCTGATGGTGAAGAGGAACCAGAATCCAGTTTCAGTTCTGCCTCCTTGACTGGAGGTTGCAACTCTTTCCTCACACAAATAGTTTCATTTTGATATATGCATGTTATATATATACTTTCCTAAAAAGAAAACTGAATCTTGTTTCCCCCACCCCCCAAATACTTCTACAGTACCGCATGGGCCCCCTGGATCAGCTCCACCTGCCATAACACTGGCTATGTGCTAGTAAGTGCGATAGGGACTTTTAAGGTTTCCAAAATTCCTAGATTGTTTTGGTAGCATTTTATTTCGAGCAGCTTTTGTGCTCTTTCATACCGTCATTGGATTTGGATCAAGGATTCTTGTTAACAACCTCTTGGCAGGGAAAGACGTCCATGGTGGAAAGGTATATTCTGCATTTGAGATCTGCCAGGAATAGAAGGATAAAGTCAAATAAGAGTGAATGAGCAAGGCTACGTCGGTGTCTTAAATCCGTGCAATGCTCACTTTCTTATACAGCGTCATAAGATTAGAGTCCTCAAAAGGTAAATATCCAGCTAGCAGAACAAACAGGATAACTCCACATGACCACAAATCAGCCATTGCACCATCATATCCTTGGTCTTCTAGGACCTACAACAATGGTGATCAGAAATTCAGAATATTTGAACTATCATAGCCCTAGTGAAACATAGCTTCAATGCAATAAAATCAGTTATCACTTTGTATGGTTTTCTGTGGATTACCTCTGGTGCAACATAGTTTGGAGTCCCACAAGTTGTGTGCAGCAATCCATCATCCTGAACAACAAAAAGGCGACAGGGAACATGCTTAAAAGTATGTGGTGGGGTCTGAAAATTTTCAGACATCAAATGCTAAATTTCCTGTTAATATAAAATGTATGAACTTTTGACCTGTTTTCACTCAATAATAATTGGTAACCTAGAGTAGGCAAGAAGTCATTACCTTGATTTGCTGTGATAGCGCTCAGCCCAAAGTCAGAGACCTTCAGATTTCCACATGAGTCAAGCAGTAAATTTTCTGGCTGCAAATATCATGGTTCAAACTTTAGATTCTGAAATAGAGTTCCAAAATATAAATAAAAAAAAAGAACATAGAGAAAATGAACGCACTTTTAAATCCCGGTGGTACACACCCCTGCTGTGACAATAATCAACTGCATTGATTAACTGCTGGAAGTACCTCCTCGCCTCGTCTTCCCTCATTCGACCATGATTAGCCTGTATGATGAGGAACACACAAATTCAGTGTTAATTAGAGAAATTTTCAGTGATAAACTGAAACTTGTGGACACTGGAATGGATAACGTGCATCTCACTTACAATTGTGTCAAAAAGCTCGCCGCCTGTAACATACTCTAACACAATGTAGATCTTTGTTTTACTTCCCATCACCTGAATATTATTGAAAACATTTACTTGTCAAAGATTAGCTATTGTCCCTAATGTAAGGAAAATAAACATGATAATGATTATGGCAGGAATCTGACTTGGCTCTTTTGTAATTGAAACCTTTCTAAGATCAAGCTGGAATATTATGAATGTATGACAATTTTTTTGTGTTACCTCATATATGCGAACAACATTGGGATGCTTAATCAACTTCATGGTCGAAATTTCCCGCTTAATCTGCATTCAACCATGTAGTTTTCTCATCAGCAATATAATTACTTCCACCAACAGTGACTAACTGGACTCTGAATAACTATGCCAAGCTCATTGGCTCTGTATGTAGAAGTAATAAATATACTAAAGGGGGCAAGAGAATCTGAAGGAAGGGACCATATATAATCTAGAAGATGTGAAACATCACCAAACCAGACATTAACAATGGCACCATAATTCAGAGTACATGAAAGTGACCTGCTCAACCATCTTGTGCCTGAGGACCTTTTCCTTATCTAGGATCTTGATGGCTACCGGTTCTCCGGTCTCGGTGTTCTTGGCGAACCTGACCTTTGCGAATGTGCCTTCGCCTATGGTTCGCCGAGCTCATAGTTGCCCACACGTCTCTTCACCTTGGTTGCACTCATTCCCTGCCTTACTGCCTTTTTCAAGTCGATCTCAGGAGTATTCCACACGCAGCCAAGTGGTTTCACTGTCCTGTGGGGAGAATTGTACAGAAACTGTTATACTACAGCTTGCAATGAAAATGACAACAAGCTGAGACTCACTTTTCTCTCTAGGATAAACACTGGATGACCTCTTATTTCAAGAATTGAGTTACAAGTCGGGTTTGTTCTATGAACTCCAAGAGGACGACGCGGTGCTGTCTTTTTTTTCATACTAAGTTGGTTTGGTTCCTCTCTTTATATAGGGTAAAGCCAGACATTTGATTCATTCCATTATGAAATATTTTTTTAAAAAAATACTAAACAGAAGTCATTGCACGAGTTTGGTGCATTTGCATATAGTATAATTTCCTATTATCTCAGATGATCGATAAACAGTGTTGACGATTGACCTGCCACTAATTGAACTGAATAATGAATCCAGGACTGATGAGCCAGCCGAGCAGGACTAGTCTAGTTTCCAGTTCACACTGACCCACCCAAGCAAGTCCGAAAATACTGAGATGGGTGACGACTCTGTAAATGGAGTCGGGTAGCTACAGAAAATCTTGCGAAATTCCAGTCTAATCGATCTAACGAACGAACAAGCATCATGTAGGAGCATTTCGTAAAACCAAAGAAGAGGGATGGGCATTTGTAGAAGGAAAAGAAAGGGGTGGAACAGAACATTCTTTGGATCTAGACAGGGGCAGCACAGAGCAGAGCAGAGCTGAACCGGCCACACCACATGGGGCCTTCTGAAGAAGCATATTCGTGAAGGGTAGCGACGGACGGGTGGGGGCATATTCCAAGGACATGAAGAACATGCATGCTTGGAACAATGGGGATGGGATGCAGATGGCAGTGAGTTGGAGAGGGAAAGGTAATAATTAAGTAATAATGTGAGATCATAGATGAACACGGCGAGGAGGAAATGTAGGTACAGTCTGAAACCACGAGAGCTGATGAATCGCACAAGATGGATGTTGGGGAAATTTGTTGATATGATACATATTATCGGACAGTAACGGAAATGGATATTCAATTGCCTAGTAGGAGTCAAAACTCAGAAGGTACTGAATCTTCTCTCGCTCGACTGGAAACACACAAATTAATTAAAGCCCCAAGTAAATACTATGACACTGGGAGAAGAAGAGAATGTGTCATCATAGATCCAAGGGAAGGGAAATAGAGGAGGAAGCGAAGCAAGAGCAAGACGACGGCCGGCCGGGCCAAGAAGCTGAGTGAGCAAAGAAGAGGAGGACAACTTACAGGTCGCTGTAGCTGTGCTCCCGCTCCCAACCTGGCTCCCAGTTGGATGAGATGAGAAGGAGATGAGCAGAAGTGGGAGTGAGGAAATGCAAGCAGTGGTGCTCTCGGCCGGAGTGGATGAGATGGCGGGCGGGCGGGCGGGCGCTGAAAAGGATCTCTGGAAACGGCCGTTGGGGCGAGGAAGAGGCGGCGGCGGTGGCTGGAGTTGGGAGACGCCCCCGGCCTTTGGCTCTCTCGTCGATCTGACTCTAAGCTGTGAGATGATGATGTCTGAATTGCTCCGATGCAAGTTGCCACAAGCTTACCTAAGCTAAGTAGAGCAGTTAGCAGCAGCAGCGCGGCATGGATGGATATACGACGACGAGCAGCAGAAGAGAGCACGCGCGCAGGCAGGCAGAATTTTGCAGATGCAGACATGCAGAGCAGGAAGAGACGAGGGATAAGAGAAAAGATGAACAACAGGGACTGACAGCGGCAGGGGCCCACGACGGAGGGACACGGTCCCCATCTGACACCTGCACGTTCTTGGCCGTCCGTCGTACGGCTACTGTGGCAGCACGCAGGGGAGGGAGGGAGCATGATGAGCATGATTGGCTTGCGAATGCGATCGCCGATCGCCGGCGCCGGACGAACCGGACCGGACTGCCTCCCCATGCTCAATCATCCTCTGCCCTGCCGCCCCTACCGTGCCGGTGCCGCTGCCGCCGTACGGCTCCGCGTGCATGCACACATGCCGAGATGCACTGCACGGTCAGAGACACAGAGAACGGACATTATTCCCTCTTTTGATTACTACTGTATTTCCATGTGATGCTCACAGTCTTTTATTTCCTCCCGTTTCACAATATTTTGCAATTTCTTTTCGACTCATATAAACTCGCCTTTATTTAAATTTTTTATGTAAATTATAAAACAAACAAAACATCATTACAATATCTTTAGTGATGTAATAAATCATAACAAAAGTGGTAATATTTATTAAAAAAATTTAATAAGACGAGAGGTCAAACACGTTTATATGAGTCGAAAAATTACAAAGTATTATGGAATGGAGGAAGTACTACTTAGTTATTTTTATTCTTATTTTTATTTATGTACTGACTTATTACTGCACGTATGCACTTCCAATGAATTCCTTTCGGGTTTTAATTAATTTATTTAAATCGATGACAGGTATACTAGTACTTACAATAGGCACACATGCATACTGCGTGTTTGTGAGGGAAACACGCGATTTTACAAACATTCAGGGACAGAGGAAACAACCTCACTGACAAATGTGGTCCAAAACGTGCTAGTGGGGCATACTATATGTCTTGTCCCGCAATACGAGGATGTTTATTTTTGTTTGCCAAGGTAGGAAGCACAGTGAACATGTACATGATACATGAAGCTAGGGTGATTAGATCAATAGTGACGACGGGTCGGCAAATACATTGTACTTCGTACATACAGCAGGCTGCAAAGCCTGATCGAGAAAACAATTCTAAACAAAAACTGATCGCGAAAAACAAAACAAAAAAAAATCTCCGTGTCGCTATTTTGACATGTGATAATTAAATCACGGATGGATGCGGAGAATACAACCACCTGTCGACGTACACACTTATGACTTTGTCGTCGGTCCAACGTCATATACTTAATTAAGCAGCCGTATGTGCTTGCTATATAGTGATCACTAATTAATGATATTCATGGCTGTGTAAACCTGTCACGTACGTCATCGGTGATATGCATGTATCCGGATGCAATGCAAGCGATCGTCCCTATGCGCTGTGCAATATACAATTAACAAGGAAATTTCTTAATTTGGCCTCCGTCGCTGTCACTGCTACATACGTGCTTGTCATTCGTAATGCATATGTCCAAGACCCAAGATTTTTCCTTTTTTTTTTTTCCCCATTGCGATCGAGGAAATGTATAGCAGCTAGGTTATAACATAAATACTACTCCTATGATTGAGTGATTCTGTCACGGCAGTCGGCAGGACGAACTTCGACGCGAAAATGGATGGATCGATCCGCTTGATCGCCGGCGCCGCATAAACATCGCCTGCTGGCTGCTGTGGGATATATATATCCGCATGCATGCACACATGCCGAGATGCCCCGCTGCATTGTCAGAGACAGACATCGTCGGACATTATTCTGTCACTTCCATGTGATGCTCAATAGGCACGTCCGCACTTCCAATGATTTTCTTTAGGGTTTTAAGATATTATATTTACTAGCAAACATGTCTGTGCGTTGCAACGGGATTCGATCACGTGCCCGGGCAAACGATCGTACGGACTCACTCGTGATCGCTTTTTCCTGTTGCACGGCCCGTATTTTCCTCGGCTCCATGTCTCGCAGCCGCTCTTGGCGTCCCTGCGTCGTAGGCTGCTAGGCTAGCTGTATCCATCGCCCGTCGTAAGGCCGCGTACATATGCCAGCCATTCAATGACGATGAGCACAGCGCTTGCACGCCAAGGGCCAAGAAATAATCCTTGGTCTCCTCCCTCCTGACGCGACGACAACATCCTTGAGGCCGGGGCCGCCGGGCATGGCGCACAGCCGAGCACGTCGTACAACATGTTCCCGGTGGCTGTCGTGAACCGGTGTACAGATGTATATACAATGGATTTGGTTGGATGGATTTGGAGAAGGAATCGAAGCGAAATATATATGTATATATGATGCATTTGTGTCGTAACCGAGAGGACTGATACATACATGAGCGGACTTCTAGGATACGTGTACATATGTATATACGATTGATTTGAGGACGGCGCGATTAAGGCCCTGGAAAAAGAGGTGGAAAAAAAGATGGACAAAAATTTCTCTCTTTATTAGCGCGATTAAGGCCCAATTAAGGCCCATGAAAAAAGAGGTGGAAAAAAAGGTGGGACTAAAATTTTCTCTCTTTTATTAGTAGGTATAGCGATTAAGGCCCTGGAAAAAGAGATGGACAAAAATTTCTCTCTTTATTAGCGCAATTAAGGCCCATAAAAAAGAGGTGGGAAAAAAGATAGGACTGAAATTTTCTCTCTTTTTATTAGTATATAGGTATAGATTTACATCGATCAAAGGTACAGTGCTACTTACAATAGGCACATGCATGCATACCGCGTGCACCTCGCCACAAATTAATCTGATCATCCAAAACGTACTGTACGTGCTAGTGTACTAGAAATATTTATAGTGTTTATTTGGTTACCAAAGTACTCGCTCAGATAGGTCAAAAAAGGAAGAAAAAGGATTAATATTCTCGCTTTGAATCTGAAAAAGTCTTTTTCCAAATTCAAAGTTGAACCCAACAAACTTTCTAGAACAAATGGAGTGTTTAATCTGAGTTTATGTTTGGCTGGTTAGCTATGAGAGATTGTGGTGCATAAAAGTTTATTCTCAACACACCAAATCCGACACCTTTTTCAGCTCAACAATCCGATTTGAAGTGTCGGATCGGGCTGAAAAAGTGTCGGATCCAAACATTTTACCCTAGCTCGAATTTGAAGTGTCGGATCGGGCTGAAAAAAAGTGTCGGATCCAAACATTTTACCCTAGCTCGAATTTGAAGTGTCGGATCAGGCTGAAAAAGTGTCGGATCCAAACATTTTACCCTAGCTCGAATTTGAAGTGTCGGATCGGGCACAAAAAAAGTGTCGGATCCAAACATTTTACCCTAGCTCGAATTTGAAGTGTCGGATCGGGCTGAAAAAGTGTCGGATCCAAACATTTTACCCTAGCTCGAATTTGAAGTGTCGGATCAGGCTGAAAAAAGTGTCGGATCCAAACATTTTACCCTAGCTTGACTGTAGGTAAGGCGGGCTATTTCTCTCAAGTTTTTCTATGTTGGGTCGGAATTTTTCAGGTTGGGTTAAAATAAAATTATGATCCAAACCTGGCCCGCCACGAACTACTGGGTTAGTGGTTTTTCATGCGATGGGTCATGGCCATAATTAGGTCCGGATTGGATACAAGTAAAGTTTATATTTGGTTTCTTAATTAATAGGGCTTGGTATTTCTCAAAAAAAAAAAAAAAAAAATTAATAGGGCTTGGTGTGATCATCCAATTAGCTTTTAGTGAACATGAAGGGTGTGATTAGGTCATTTGGGGGTACTTTGTGGTTACTCTCTCCTAAGCAAATAATTTGCACTAATTAATTTTTTGAGTAGAAGGTTAGTATGGTAATTTGTTTCATCGACTCAAGGACGCGTGCCTCTTCTTCGCGCTGTACACGGTCCAGCGCCGCCCGGTTCCACGACTTCCCAATTGGCGAGGCAGCACACCCGGTCACACGCACTACTACCCGAAATACTTTTCCGTGATCAGGCGATTTAGATTTTAGCGTGGCGGGCAAGGGTGCCCGTCACTAAGCAAAGGTCACGGAAAATGTGACCATATCCGTGGCCGCACACGTGCCCGCCACGGTTAACGAAAAAAAAAAAAGCCCGGAAGCCCGGTGCCCGGCCATACGGGCCCGACACCGAGCCCGACCTGCATACCGCCGGAACACCGCCCGTCGTCGTCCCCCCGGATCCGCCGCGCCGTCTGCTGATGCTCACTAACTCATATTTTTATGCATCAACAATTCATGGAAAAGGACTAAAATATAATTAGATAACCTTATTAGGGGATTCTACTAATGATTTCCATGAGTTTTGGTAAAGTTGTGATTTACGGGGACTTAACGAGAAAAACGGCGAAAATGACGTGGCATACGATCGACGTAACGCAACGCAATCCAACTCCGAAACAAATCTAGAAGACTCCGTGGCCACGACGCATCGCGGGACCCGTGTGGGACCCACTCGGGCCGATCGGGCCCAAATATCAGGCCGATCGGCCGCCTTTGGTGGCCAAGTCACCCCCTGTCTCGAACCTTCCTCCACCGCCTCTAAGACGCAATCTAATCCGGTCCGCTTATGGTCGGTTTGATCCGATGGCGTCGGTGGGAGCACGAGATTAGTACCACACGCTCGCCGGCCGAAGAGACATAAGAAGACCCATATATAAACAGCCCTCCCCGCACCCCCTCGCTCATCATCAATCTGACCAAGCCTCAAGTCATCATCAAGAAGGAGATCAAGAAGAAGCCAAGGCAGGAGAAGAAGAGGAGACACCAAGAGATAGGATAGCTAATTCATAGCTCTAATCTAGAGCCTAGTTTAGATAGAAAGTCGAGTTTAGAGAAGAGAGAGTGTATGCTCCGGTTACGATCGCTAAGTTACACTATGGATCAATATAATTATTGTTCTCATATACCTTTGTGCTATTTCATTATTATGCATGCAATTAGTCTACTTACACTTTATTCTAGTCATAGCATATTTGATATGTTCATTATTCATGGTAATTCAAAGCACTTATTCGTAGAGCTCCTAGTATATTACATACCGTGGTGCTAGGTAGTAGAGAGTATGTAAGCATGGTGCTTAGATATAATTTACTTGCAGGATTCACCTTATATGCCGGGTCGTGTGGTAGATCGTAGTTGTGACAAAGACTATTGAGTCCTTTGCAATCCATCCCCCGTGTATAAGACTAGTCGATAATGGTTCTTAGGTTTATCTTGTTTCGTTCCTGATTTTCTTAAGTAATCTTAAAGGTGCACATTCTTATTTATGGTTTTGATATATATATGATCTTATGCTATGCCTGTCTAAACATTTTGTAGATTCTTTGTATGCTACCTAAGAACTGTCCCCTTTGTCATAAATCCAATCCTAATCTTACTAGGAATTAATCTTATGCTATGCTCACCACGTGCACCTCTACCCTGTCTCAATACCTTATCATTATTAATATTATTATTGGCTCACCTTGTTTAAGTATATGCTAAATACTACAAAATCTCATTAGTATTCTATCAACGTCTTTAATCATTTGAACTGCCTATCATATCTTCCTCGTGGATTCGATATTTAAAACCCTCCCCCCCGTGAAATGCTCAATTGGACATCCGTGCGCTTATGATCTATTTCTCTCGTAAGCTAACAAATACCAACAAGCATTTAAAGGCGCCGTTCGGGGAAGATTTTGATAACTATTCTTTTGATTATTGATAGATGAATACTAAGTGTGGATTTGCTACTTAGCATCTCTCGCTAAAACAGAATTACCCGTGTATTGTCTATTAGTCTATCTTATGCGGTGATTTTCGAAGCGACCAACGGTAGGAGAATCCAAAGTACCGAACTTCATGAACCATTAAACATTGGAACCCTCGCCCAAGTCGACGTCACAAGAATTCAAGTGACGAATAAAGAAAGTGCCGCACAACTCACAAATTCTATTTGTGAGTAAAGGTAAGTATGATCGAACGTGAGAAGGTTTTAAACTTTTTGAATAATTATATTAGTCTCACCATGATCATACCCCTTCATCTCTATAAAACTTTTATGCTACCTCTGTTTACTATAGTATGCTTAAGTTTTGAAATATCTTCATACACCTTAGACATGATGCTTAGTTTAATTTCATGGCTCAAGTTAAACATGGTGTTTAGTTTGATTCACTGAAACCGCAAGGTGTGTTGTTTTTATTTCTAAAGGCTTTTAAAAATTAAACGTGGTGTTTAGATTAAATTGCCTTCTTAAATTGAGTTGGACATTATGTCTAGGTTGATTTTTGGACTGATAGTATACTTTAGTAGATTCTGGTTATCTTTGTTAGACTAACCCCTGCAGAAAAATTATCAAATCCAATTTGGGAAAAGAAATTAGCTTACGCAAGGTATGTGACAAACTCCAACAACTCTCTACGCAAAAAGAAGACTCAACTCACTCCTTATGAGAGGACGAACTGTAAGTGCCTAAATACTCAATTTGTCTTTTGTCGCAAAGTTACCTTTGCCTTAACCACGCTTTTAGTGCAGCCGCTTCATAAAAAAGAAATATATATATATATAGTAAAAACAAAAACAAATATATATAATCGTGCTAAGTTTTTAAAGAACCATCATTATGTTAAGCACAAATAAATCATATGGACAATAACCCTCTTTTCAATATCATTGCTATCCTTCGGTGTATGTCCACTAATGCTTCTGCGAAAAAAACTGTGGTGGCCACGCTCATGGACCTACCTCACTACCACTTCCACTACAAAACGAGGAGTACCAAGCCAGGAGGCTGATGAGAAGAAGGATCAACGTCAACTTACATCATCTTGCTTGCTCTCATCACCCACACAAGAAATACACCGGTAGGAACGCACTCCAATCAATGACGGGCCAATACAAAGAGAAGTCACAATAATGCCCCCTTGAGACCATGGAGGACAAGGATGTCACCAATGCGGTTTCTCCCTTGATCATCAAGGCGACCGGTGTGCTACACACCATCAAGAAGAACACTCCACACCACGTCGTTAGAAGACAAAGCTAATCAAGGAGGGACTCCAAGTTTACATCTCAAACGAGCATCCTTTCGTCAACCAGAAGTAAAGGAAGATGAAGAAGAATTGACAAAGGAGGATCAATTGGTCACATCGGCATCCTCATCCCTCGGGCCGATTAAAAGAAGAAGAAAAGAAAATGGATTGGTACAAGGGAAAGGACGAACACAATAAGATTCCATCAAAGACCGAGCAAATCACAACACACTCAAGGAGATGATGAACAATCAACCCCGACTTTAAGCGCCCGAATGACACGTAGTTTGAGCTTGGGGGAGGAAGACTAATTCCGCTAGAAGATGATCCGACAAGGCTCTCCCCCTCTCTCGACTCCCATCGTTCCGACACGTAAAAAATGAAGAGAGGACAAGACACTCAACTACCATACATGCTACGAGAGAACCACCATGAGGTGTTACGATGTTGCCATGATTCTACAATAAAGGTAACATCTTAAGGTAAGTGCCCTAATCGATAAAGCTTTACTCTAATCATGGCATGCTTACTAAAGAGTTAAATATGTTAGCTCACAACCTCACTTAGATTAATCTGAATAGCTCAACATGATTAGCTCTTAGTCGTTCTTACCCTTTGTCTCTCTAGTTTTATTTTTCTCTACACTTTTAGTTTGCTATGTTATAAAAGCCACATTCATGCCCGTCGTCCGATCTTTTCACCTTTGTCACAAATAAAACACATTATGCTACCATGGTTATATGTGCTCAAGGTTAAAGTAGAATGAATACAATTTTGGTTTTGTTGGTGTTTTCCCACCAACAGAGCCTATGCACTTGATCTCTACCTTGACTTTGTGAGCGGGACACACTTTGCGCCGGTTAATGTCACCGCCTACAACATGCACAACATACAAGGAACATGGGTGATGCCATCCTCGGAATCACAACCCCAAGAGACGCAACTTCAAGATCAGACGAAGCACCCAAAAAGCAAGCCTAAGAAGAACAAGACGCGGAGAAATCACAAGTTGGATACGAGTCGACGGACAAGGAAGACATTAATAAGATTTAAGAAAAGTCCACCCGGCTCCCACCAACCAAGCACGCCTAACCCGACCACTCCGAGAAGGTCTCCATCGAAGAAACAAGCTTGGAGGAAGAAAGAAGACACGCCTACCAAGGAGACAACAAGAGTACACCTTCGAAAGACCTACCACCACCGCGTCCACCGGACCGATCAAACACCGTCGGCTACCTCATCTACACCACTCATCGAGATCATTGAAGGCACCACACCAAACACGACATCCCGACGAGATTCCATAGATGACAACACGCCACGAGAGTAAGTACTCGAAACTCTCGCCGAGAGGTAACTCGGTATTTATCTGCATATTTAAATTTTCTGCATAGCATATTTCAATTAGCATGTTTCCCTTAAGCATATTTACTTTTCTAAAAACCTGCATTAGAAAATCACAAAATTATGTTTGCTTTGCATTTGCATTAGTTCCTTAAAACCCCATGCAAGCACCCCTTGCTGTGGTGGCATAAAAATAAAAATACAAAAATATTGCACTCATATGTTTTTACATTAGCATCCCTATTGCATAGAAAAATTCTCAAAAATATGTGGGCACATGAAGGTCCACACGTTTTTTCTAAAAATCCAAAAAGAAGTGAGCACATGAAGGCTCACAACATAATCCTAGAATTTGTTCCTTCGGTATGTGCGAAATTAATATTTGCGGGGAGAACAATTAAGGAAAACCCGAGAAATGAACAAGTTCCAAGGACGAATAAAAAGACTACTTCAAGATCCAAATTTTGGGAGAGCACCCTCAGTTATTACGATAAGTATTATCCTATCTATTTTAAATATTAGCTAGTTAGTATATTTGCTTAGAGTAATGAGTCTTAAATAAAAGTATTAGTGTTAAGAGTCCAATAAATATTAGAAGCTTGCGAAGTTAGCTCTCTTTTCTTTAATTATGACCTTGATGACATATGCTTGGAAATGATGAATAGTTGCTCCGCCTTAATTCCTCTTAAAAGTACTTACACTTTGGACTTAGATTCCCCTAGAGCTTTAAATGCTTAATTTGCTCTAAACCCAACACTGTGGGGAAGCACATGCTTAATCTGAGTCTTAGCATTGAAAGATAAAAGTGCATGAAAAGTTGAGCTACTGTTTATCATATTCTTAGAGATACTTGATCCCTGGTTTTTATCTTTGAAAATTATAAAATTACATGATGAGTTCCTTAGCTATGACCCTTGAGAGTTCGTCATCAAGATCATCCCACTCTACTAAACATGCCGCTTCTAACCCGAAGTACGCATCCCCATACTCCATCGTGCCGCTAGCCATATTATAAAAATAAATTCTAGCAATTTTGGATATGTCTCTCTCAACGTTTTTATGCCAATTAGATTCTGGGCTACATTCAAAAAAAAAAAAAAAAAAGAGAAAGGAAAGAAAAGAAAAATAAATATTCGTGAGAGAAAAGTGAGACAAGAGAGGGAGAGTAACGGACAAAAGTCATACTAGGCGAGAAGGGCCTACCTCCCTAAATAATAAAAATATATTTAGAGATGAATAATGGACACGTGTCCGAGGGTGAGTAGGGCCCACATCTCTAAGGAGAGAGAAAAAAATGGACAAAGTCCGGGGCAAAGCCCACCTCTCCAAGAATGGATGGAGCCCTGTGTCTTAGCAATTTTTAGAAAGAGAGATATAGTCCAAGATGCTTGAAAAAAAAATACTAGAAAAGGCTAAGGCTATTTACTACCTTTCATCCTCATCCATTCACCACTATCATCCCACTATGTATATTCCACCACATGTAACTCCACTAAATACCATCTACTTAAGAGGGTCATACATAGGATCTCTCGAGTTTTCTTTTAAAAAAAATATTACAAAACCCCCGGGATGATAGTTGATCAAAGAGTTTGAGACATGGTACTTAACTTGATTGTTTTATCTTGCTAATGATTCGTGAAAAGGCTACGCCCCATGGTAAATGTGCATGAGAGAGCAATGCGGTTAAGAGAAGAATTTATTTCGATAAACACAGCAGTTCCGAGGTATGAAAGCGTAGTAGCAACTCCCGATCCTACTATAGCATATAGCTTTGCTAAGGACTAGCAAAGGGTAAGCTTGGGGGGAGTTTGTTGATGCTCACTAACTCATATTTTTATGCATCAACAATTCATGGAAAAGGACTAAAATATAATTAGATAACCTTATTAGGGGATTCTACTAATGATTTCCATGAGTTTTGGTAAAGTTGTGATTTCTGAGGGACTTAACAATAAAAAAAAGCGAAATGACGTGGCATACGACCGACGTAACGCAACGCAATCCAACTCGAAACAAATCTAGAAGACTCCGAAAGCCCGCGGCGCATCGCGGGACCCGTAGTGGGACCCACTCGGGCGATCGGCAAATATCGGGCCGATCGGCCTGCCTTGGTGGCCAAGTCACCCATGTCTCGGAACCTTCCTCCACCGCCTCTAAGACGCAATCTAATCCGGTCGTTTATGGTCGGTTTGATCCGATGGCGTCGGTGGGGAGCACGAATTAGTACCACATCGCTGGCGAAGGCCGAAGAGACATAAGAAGACCCATATATAAACAGCCCCGGACCCCCCCTCATCATCAATCTGATCACGAAGCCTCAAGTCATCATCAAGAAGGAGATCAAGAAGAAGCCAAGGCGAGGAGAAGAAGAGGAGACACCAAGAGATAGGATAGCTAATTCATAGCTCTAATCTAGAGCCTAGTTTAGATAGAAAGTCGAGTTTAGAGAAGAGAGTGTATGCTCAGGTTACGGATCGATAAGTTACACTATGGATCAATATAATTATTGTTCTCATACACCTTTGTGCTATTTCATTATTATGCATGCAATTAGTCTACTTACACTTTATTCTAGTCATAGCATATTTGATATGTTCATTATTCATGGTAATTCAAAGCACTTATTCGTAGAGCTCCTAGTATATTACAAAAGTGTGCTAGGTAGTAGAGAGTATGTAAGCATGGTGCTTAGATATAATTTACTTTATGGATTCACCTTATATGCCGGGTCGTGTGGTAGATCGTAGTGGTGACAAAGACTATTGAGTCCTTTGCAATCCATCCCCGTGTATAAGACTAGTCGATAATGGTTCTTGGGTTTATCTTGTTTCGTTCCTGATTTTCTTAAGTAATCTTCGGGGTGCACATTCTTATTTATGGTTTTGATATATATATGATCTTATGCTATGCCTGTCTAAACATTTTGTAGATTCTTTGTATGCTACCTAAGAACTGTCCCTTTGTCATAAATCCAATCCTAATCTTACTAGGAATTAATCTTATGCTATGCTCACCACGTGCACCTCTACCTGTCTCAATACCTTATCATTATTAATATTATTATTGGCTCACCTTGTTTAAGTATATGCTAAATACTACAAAATCTCATTAGTATTCTATCAACGTGTCTTTAATCATTTGAACTGCCTATCATATCTTCCTCGTGGATTCGATATTTAAAACCCTCCCGGGTGAAATGCTCACTTTGGACATCCGTGGCGCTTGCGGATCTATTTCTCACGTAAGCTAACAAATACCAACACCGTCGTCGTCCCGCCAGCGAGGAGATGGCGGATCCGCCCGCGCCCGTCGTCGTCCCGCCCGGATCCGCCCGCGCCGCCGTCGTCGTCCCCCCCTGGGCGCCATCGTCGTCCCTCGCCGGATCCGCCACGCCGTCGTCGTCCCGGCCCGAATCCGCCCGCCCGCCCGTCGTCGTCCCCGCCGAATCCGCCCAGCGCCGTCGTCGTCCCCGCACGCGGATCTGGTCGGAGGACGGAGCGCCGCCGTCTTGGAGGGGCCGGCCGCCGCGCCGCCGGGGAAGGGAGGGGGGCGGGGCAGCCTCGGGGGGGAGGGGGGGCAGCCGTCGGCCGGGGGAGGGAGTTGTGTCGAGAGAGGGAACGCTGGGAAGGGAGAGAGGCGTGAGGGAGAGTGATTGGTGGAGTGAGGGAGGGAGAGTGGACCGGGTGTGCCAAACCCTAACTTCGTATATATATGGTCTTTGGATATCCGGGCCATTCCCGGGCTTGTTGGGCCTTGAGGATTTACGTGGCGGGCCTTTTAAGATGCCCGCCACGGAAAAATATTTTTGCGTGGCGGGCACCTTAACACGCCCGCCACGCAAAAAGATTTTATTTTGCGTGGCGTGCGTGTTAAGGTGCCCGCCACGTAAAAAATTTTCCGTGGACGGGCAAAAACGCCCGCCACATAAAAGAAAAGTCTGCACGTGGCGGGGTATTTTCCGTGACGGGCAAAAAGTGCCCGCCACGGAAAAGAGTTTGCAAGTGCTCGCAAAATCATTTCGTTACTAGTGACGGCGGCTAGTCTCGGGCGAAATCCTGGGGGAAGAGCCCAACGACGACTACGACCGGGCGTTCCATGACACCGGTGTAGAGCTGTCCTTCGTCGACGACTTCTTCTACAACAAGCACGTACGTACGTTGTGGTGTTCGCCGGTGGCTTCCCTTACGTGAGAGGCTGCTGCTGTCGGTGCTCATGGCCGAGTCCATCTCGTGCCTCTTCTACGCAGTCGGGGACATATACCTAGCAGTGGCACTGCTGTCGTCGGCAAGAGACCAAAACACTTCAAGATTACTCATGGCGTGCTGATTGCCCACTACGTCATCGCCGTCGTCCTCTGCACGGAGCTCATGGAGGTCCTGGTCTACGTGTTCTCCCAGTGGACCAAAGTGAGGATTGCCTGCCACTACATCAAACTATAGAGCTGCAGCAGCGTCAAGGGTGGATGGGGATGGCGATGGAGAAGCTTGCGATCGAGGGTCATGCTCCGGAATCCGGATCATCAGACAGGGCCAATGGGATCAGCGGATTGGTCAGTACAACCTACTGATGGCCATCGGCTGGCAGCCAGGCATGGCCAGCGGGCACGTCCAACCGAGGCAGCCAGGCCAAAGGCCACGTACAGCCCCACGGCCACGAAATGGTTCGTGGTTTACCAGCCCTTAATTACATAATTAAATTTTGAAATTAGAATTATTTTAATTTTGTTAAGTTAATTTTAGTATGCACCTGGTGCATATGGGTCTACCATTTAATATGCACTTAGTCTTTATCTCCGATGCATTCTAAAAATTGGTTTCTCTGTCTTTTTAGCCGTTGGATTGGACGTCGTGAGCCATTCATTTTTCAACAACCATCGTAAAAAACTCAAATTGAGTCACTACCAAGCATGCGTGGTCACTAGCTAATAATGATATTCATGGTTGTCGGTAAACCTGTCACTTTTGACCTGCTGTCATTGGTGATACACTGATACTGTATGCATGCATGTATCCGGATAGTAGTCGGTCATCTCGATACAATAAGGAAATTCTTTGGCCTCCGTAGCTGTCACTGTTACGTGCTTGTCATTCGTCATGCATGCATGTCCAAGCTAAACGCATGCTAAAAAAAAAAGTTTTCTTGTGAGGAAAGGTATAGCAGTTAATAATTAAAATCGTGCTTACATATACATAAATATATTTGACTTAGTCGGCAGGAACTCCAGGAAAAAAAAAAAAAAAAAAAACGACAAGTACTCGTACCTCAACACATGCGTGATGCGTATGCAATTAAGCATATCCTCGCACATAAAAAAAAAAAAGGGAAAACATGTAGGGAGTATGTGAAGTGCGTGCATGCATATCATACCTATCCCACGAGTTTTTTTTTTTTTTTTTTTTTGTTTCTAAAAAAAAAGTGTAAGCCTATATGTTTCCAAAAGTTCTATTTTTGTCCTAGATTTTTTAAAAAGTCCCTCAAGTAGGTATTTATAGGACTTTTAGCAAAAAAATAAATCCTAAAAACAATCCCCTCAGTTTAGTTGAGTAGGGACTTTTATGAATTTCCTTTAGTCCCAACAAAAAAAAAAAAATCGCTAGAACCAAACAGTAACTTAGTTACAGACAGAGATCACAATATATAGTTAGTAGAAAAATAAGATTAATATTAAAGTTAGATGGAAAATAATACGATGGCCGCACGTACTAGTTGCTAGTATTCCATTGTTTCGATTGTCCAAGTCCAACCATGGCAGCTGCCATGCACGTGCCACGGGCGCCTATATGTAATGTACCTACCTAACCTGCAGGGTTGGTTGGTCTTGGTCGACTGACACAAACACCAAAAAATTTTTTTTGTGCATGCATGGGCACATGACCCATGAGCACGGAGTATAGTACTATGTGAGTGGATGTGGATCGCAGCACGAGCACGCACGAGTTTTGCTACCTCTAGTGATCTGATCTAGTCGCTAAACAACCTACAGGGAAAATCCGAAACCGGATCGGATGGCCAGTTAGCGTCAATTATCGGAAATATATATACGGGCCTAATCAGTGCCGCAGCCCAAACTAGTGCATCCACGGCCCACGGCCTACGGCCTACGGCCCACGGCCTAGCAGTGTTAGCTAGGGATGAAAAACGTGACAGCATTCTATTTGGAGGCCCATGCCTCAACTAATCCATTTGTTAGCCGGGGTTGAGGTTAGTGGTCCCCCTTCCTCACCTTAATCTTCGTTATAAGTAAACGGTAATTTAAGCACAGCTCGGTGAGATTTAGAGCTGAATTACATAGATTAGCGAGTGTATATTATGGAGTAGACCATGTTGACCATGTGTGAAGGTCGTACATGCATGTAGAATGCATGTGCTTCAAATCGAGAAGATCTGAATGAACAATGTCATCGTAGAAAAACCGAAAAGAAAAAGAAAGGGCTATTGCCACCGTACATGCATGTTTTTGTCTATATATTTGTCTTTAATTAATCTTTATTAACACAAATCAGAGAGACATCTTTAATTAGAAAAAGAGGCAGACATAGAAAAGGAAAAACAAAAATAAAGAGCAACGGCCTGCAGGATTCGATTCGATTTCATGCATGCGTGCTTTGCTTTGGGGAGGAGACAAGCACGGATTCAAAGCAAAGGATGGAATGAAGAGGCAACAAGCAAAGGATGGAAGCCTACTTTTGGATATGGTGCTGCTTTAATTTGGAGACGAAGCAGATCAGCCACCGGAGCAGGGCCACACCGACACCATCCGAGGGTACCTACTGATCGATCGACTTCAGTTTCCTGCCCCAGGCACACCATCCGAGGGCATTTTGCTGCCGTGCCTCGACATCTCTTAGTTTCGTCTCACTTTCTTGCTTGAGCTGATCGGCACACACTAGCTACCGTGGTATGTAGGTAGGTGCTGTTCTTCGATCTCCAATTTTTTTGCATTGTTCCCTCTCTCTTCCCTGCCTCCTTTGATCAGCACTGACATTGAGCTTCTTTCATTGTTCTTGTGTACGCATGCATGCAGGGGTTGGCAAGCTAAGAGAGATCTTTATTAGCCCCTCCATCAAATTTGTGGATTATATATTGATTGATCTATCGGTCATGGGTTAGGATCGTCCGTTCAGTGCGCTCTTTTTCTCTCTCAATTGTCGCTGGTCTTCCTATACGGCCCAAGAATTTCATCGTCAACATGCGGGAAGAGGTAAATCTGATGCAATGCTATTTTGTTTTATTACGTTTCGTACCAAGTTGGCAAGTTTACATATATACACTATTGCTATAATATTGTCTGTTTTTTTCCTCCATTCAAGAGAGTTTTTGTATTATGATAAGCCAAAAGATCCAACCTACATCTAATCCATCTGTACGTTGCCGCATTTCAGTATTTCGACGCCACAGACGTGGATGGCGCTAGAGAGGAAATACTTGGTCTTATTCAGACGGAAAGGAACTTCATCAACAAAAACAACACCAACATCTATTTTCATGGTTGGGATGGCATTGGGGCAACCGCTGTCCTTAGATCCATAGCACAAGCTCTTCGGTCCAAGAAAGCTCCTCATCCAGTCTTTGGTACAACAATTTATATAGATTGCACAATGTGGGAGAGTAAAAGGGAGATGCAAAGAAAAATAGCAGAGGAGCTAAAACTTGACAGGTGGACCATGGCCATGTTTGATGAGCAGGATGAGGAGGATGACTTCAATGGGGTAGACCCTAGCTCTAGAGATGTGATACCAAATGTTGCAGCAGCAACTTTCAAAACTCTTGCTCGGAGTAGATTTACCATGGTTTTTCTTAATGGGAGTGACGATGAGATTTCCCTCAGTAGATTTGGTATCTCTGAATACCAAGACTGCATAATAATATGGACTTTCAATACAAGGTCCCTGGTCACGGTTGGGATCCCTGATTTTATGGTCAAACACAAGCTAAGGTACACTGATATTTTCCTTTGGCCTAGCCAAAATCCCAACAGCTTATCTAGTTCACAGCTTGGTGCACTGTTTCGTGAAGACTTCGCTGCCATAGTCGCTCGCAACCCATGTATTCGGGATAACATCGACCTGGCAGTAGTCACAGATCGTTATCTCTATGGGTTACTCATTATGTATCACACTTGTTACCGTGGACTTGTCTGGGCAGCTCATGCTCCCAGCTACTGGATATGTGACGGGATCATTCAAGGAGATAGAGCATGGGAGACCAGTAATGCATTGCATCCAGAAATTACCTTTCAACGCGATCAAAAGGATGATTTGTTTGCTATGGATGATTTGTTTGCTATCATATTGGTAGACTTAAATGAAGACCCAAAGATACCATTTTTGGTAGTTACAGACGACGACGATGATGGTGTCTATGAGAAGAAGAAGCCTTGTCGTTGGATTTCTGTCACCTTGAAGAAGAATAAGAAAGTACACAAGGGTTTGAAAACTATATTTGCAAGGGTGTCATCAATCTTCCTAGCATTTGAAACAAATGATAGCCCATCATGTGGATTGCCCAATGACATTTTTAAACATTGCAACAACCTTGGAGTGTTGGTTCTCTCTTGTTGTGCCTTCAGTTTTATGTCACCTCCTTTCCTCCATTGCCACACATTAAGATTTCTTGGTTTAGACCATTGTACGAACAAGAGTACTGCAGGTGAGCTTCAAGAAGGGGCTTGTGCAACTAGTTGGGAAAACTTTCTGAAGAGCATGTGGGTGATTCACCTATACTACACAGATTGGGTTGAGATCTTATCCAAGGAAATGTTAGAGCACATGGCTAACCTCATGGGGTTGAACATAGAGGGAGTTAGGTGGCCGCGATGGGCAAGTAGAGTTGAGTTACAAAAAAGACTACCTTACCTCCGACAGCTCAGAATAATCAAGCCTATCTATGATGAGGTAGAGGAGATAATGGCAAGCAGCAGTGACATCAGTGATTCATCATTTCTTATGGAGAACACAGGCTTGGAAATACTTGATCTATCTGGTTGTCAAGGGTTGGAGGCTGTTGTGCTTTCTAACAACTCTTTGCTAAGGTCATTCAGTTTGGATGGCTATGGACTAGCATCATCTCATCGGGCCTCAACCTCAACTATTGTTGATGAGATACCTTCAGAAGTCTCATATCCAAAGCATCCGCCTATTGAAGACAATGAGAAGGGTGGTGCCAAAACCTCCATAATATCCCTAGATGGCTGCAGGCGGCTGGACAACCTATTCTTGCGTGGGCTTCCCAACCTAGTGGAGCTGGACCTTTCGGGATGTGCAATCAGGGTACTTGACTTTGAAGCTATGGTGGTGGATGTCCCTGGTCTCAAGAGACTCTTCTTGCTAGGTTGTGAGCACCTTCATGCAATAAAATGGGGCTCATATGTGCCAAAATTAGAGTTGAAGCTAGAGTTGATCTGCGTAGACACACGGCCTGGAAGCAGTCGTAGTAGGTTACTTGGATGTGCTCAGCCGCCACCAACTATTGGTTCCTCCCGATTGCAGGTGTATGCTATCATTGAGGACGCCAGGCTTGCTCGGTCCCTATGGGCTCCCATAAACCATGCTATGCCGCCTGTTAATTTCAACATCAACATCACCTCTTCATCTGCATGTAGTGAGGTTGCTCAACCTGAAGCAACAACAGCCAAGGAGACGATAATTGGATCCAGTGATCAACCACACCATGCTACTACAGTTATAGCAACATGCATATATGCTGACGATGTCTTTACTAAGATTGATGATGGCTTGGCAGCCCCGATGCAAGCCTTCCCGCCGGCCCCAATGGAACAAAAAGGATTGCCATATCGAGATTGGTGACGGAAGTCGCAGTGTGCAGAACGAGGTGGAAAATCCTTCTGGTAATTATTTGGCTTCTTTGATGCATAGATATACCCAATCTCTACATGTGCATGATGTCCGCACCTGCAGCAATATCATGCCTGCAGAAAGTAGTAGAGGTGTAATAGGTGCTTGGTATTCACTCCAGTGGTGCCATGTCGAGAGGTGCCCCAACTTGCAAGCCGTCTTTCCTCCGAAATCAGAGGACTTGTACGGCATGCTGGAGACCATCTGGGCATCGGATCTCCTGATGGCTCGCTGCGTTTGGAGCAAAGGTGACATATGGTCTTCTACTCGCTTCAACAATCTACGGCACTTGCACCTGCGCCGCTGCCAGAGCCTTCAGTTCGCGCTTGCAATGGGCCGCGTGCCCTCCTTCCCTAGCTTGGAGACCCTCCACATCATCCACTGCGGCGACCTCAGGCACATCTTTGTAGCCGGAGACAAGGAGAACCAACATACGAGTGTCAAGTTCCCGAAGTTGAAGACCATCCACTTGTATGACCTTCCATCGCTGCAACAGATATGTGAGGCCAACGAGATGCTGACACCCACGCTGGAGACCATCAAGATCAGGGGTTGCTGGAGCCTGCGCCGACTGCCGGCCTTGAAGGGCCGCGAGCCAGGCATGAGGAGGCCGACCATGGAGTACATGGAGAAGGAAGTGTGGGAGGCGCTAGAGTGGGACGGGCTGGACGTCGGGCACCACCCTTCCCTCTACGAGGCGCCCGTGCACTCGCGCTACTACAAGAGGCGCACGGTCAGGACCACCGTCCTCAGGTATACAACCATGCTATATATATAGCTAGATAGATCCCTGCATTTTTATCATGCATCATGTAATTAATTTTCTTCTCACACTCTGCCCAGGTAAATCATGGATGCATCTGCTGCTGAGACACGATGCTGGCCGAAGGCCGATCATGATCTGCCTGCGTCTCACTGGAAACTGGATTCCCGGCCGGCTAGCACAGCTGCTTCTACTACTTCGATCGTGTTGGTTTGCATTGGTTGATCAATTTGTGTGTTGTGTGCAATAAGCAACCATGCAGGTTTTGCCTGCCTGCCTGCTGAAACTGCCACCGTTGGTTTGCTCTTTGTTTGGCTTTGAAATAAGAATCTCGGCCGCCTTTGTTCGTGCCTGCCTGCGTGCTGCTCGGACGACAGGCTTTCCGATGATCCATTGCAGCGGGTGTGCGGCGACCACCTGCCTGCATGTGTGCCCTGTTTGGTCCCGGCCGTCTGAGACGACGACGGAGTAGTGGCTAATCATACTTTTAATAAGCCGAGCAACATGGGTAGCTGCTCGTGTCAGTGTGTGATTTCGTTGCTTTTTTTGTCATAAGAGTGCTTGCTACCTACTATTATTTGTGTGTATAGATGTATGTGATGAACAATTATTAAGCTACAATTTATGATAAATACGTTTGTGGTGTGCGTTTGATTTATACATACATATGTCCTTTATGTTTTGCGGTTGTGCGCTGGTGAGCGATCGATGAGCAAAAATCATGTTGGTGCCACACCCATGTGACCTTGTACGTCATCGATCGGTCTTACCAGCAGGAGAGCTCGATGGAGGGAAGGAGAAGGATTTCCATATGGCTGCCGAATCAGATCAGGGATGAGAGCTGGATCAATTGGTCCTTCTGTAATGCATGTCCAAGGGGGAATGCGTTGATGAAAACGGCATGCCAGTTTAAGCTTTTGTTTATACTGGTTATCTGTGTTGTCAGGAACAAGTTTGTTTAATTTTACCGTATCGCAAAAGTTCTTTATTCAGAGGAAAGTATTCCACTTTAATAAAAAGCAACAGATCGATTCTCCATGTCTCAATATATATACACAATTTCCCCCCTCAAGAGCACATTGTAAAGGCCGGGCTAAAGGCAGCAGCAGCAGCTCTTCTGTTCTTCAGGGGCTAACAGAATATCTGTCAGTTAGTCCTCCATTTTGCTTCCTTTTCACACAGTTATATATTAGGGTACATTAAATTACTTTTATTCCGTAGTTTATGGTAAAAACCTGTATTTCCATTTTCATCTTGTACTGCATCTGACACCTAACCTTGATGGATATATTCTGCCTGAAATTTCATTCTCGGAAGATAAAAGCGCAGTTAGTTTCTCAACCGGTGAAAAAGTTTTTCAGTCAAAACCTTAAATCATATTGCTACATGATCAATGTCAAAAGGTCAAGTTGATCTTACCATGTGAATCATAGGTTGGTTGACATGCAGAGACCTGTTGACTCTTTAGTATGTACAATGTTCCGAATCAAGATGCAGAGGGTGGAAAGGCTATTTTGCAGGGATCCTTTTAATGGAACTTATTCTTCCTCTAGAGACTTTGGCCACCTGCAGCATTACTACTTGAGACAGTTGTCAATTGGCAACCACTCAATATTGGATTCTTCAACAGATTTGCACGATATCATTGAGAACAGGATCTTTGATACTTGACTCTTTTCACTATATAGGGCATCGATCAACCACTTGCAGTAGGCAGAGGGATATCTTAATGCCAAACATATCACCTTGTTTTCATAGCTCCTTGCTTTGGCAATTTCATGGTTGATTGTGGCACTTGTCCCAACTGAAAATGATGTCCTCTCAAGGCACAAACAAAAAGGGAAATGGAGTATATATGCAAATCTTACAGGAGACAGAATATTCTATTTTATCAAAAAGGATCGAGAAATTAGGCCTGTGTGCCTTCTATATCAAGCTATAAGCACATATAATATTTACTTAATAAGATGTGTGGCGAATATCCGTTTCAGAGTTTGTTTGAGGTAGACCTCTTTTTTCTTACCATGAGCTTTATTATTAATAAATAATTAACACTTTTTTTCGGCACAAGTACTCTAATTTTTCTCAAGTCAATGCTTTTTAGGTTCCACATACTTCCCGGCACTGAGAATCACACAACAATATCATGACTAGTATACAAATTAAGGGGTCTTGATTCCCATTTTATCATTACATAATGCGAATATGAGGCTGCAAAATTGTTCCACTAAAAATAGTATAACATGTAATATTTGCCTTCATGTATCTGAAAATAGAGCCAAAACTTGTAGTTTTAGCAACTTTGATTTAGATAACGGAACAAAGTTCTAGTCTCTACCATCCGCAGATGACACCAAGGGATGAATATATCATTCTAAGATATAGAGTTGGACCATGTTATTTATCATGTGGTTCTAAGAAAGCATCAGCAACTGCTTCCTCCGTTACAAATAAGAGTCCGCTTTGGCTTTGCCATTAGTCAATCTTCTTTTAAGTTTGACCAAGCTTATAGAAAAATACACAAACACCCAGAACATCAAATTAGTTTCTTTAAGTTCTATGTGCAATATATATGTTTTGATAGATCAAACATCTATTTGAAGTCGAGCATCTACAAACTTGATCAAAATTATAATTTAGAATGTATGGAGTAGTAAATATAAGCCTAGCAATCAAAATGGGTTGATGGTGTGATGAAACAAAATTTTGTACCAACTGGATTTTTTTTGTCACTAGCCTCTGAGAGGGACTCCAGAGAGGTGTAGCTTGTAAGTGATCAGCTGTATAGTTCGGTCAAAAAAAGTGATCAGCTGTATAAGGATAATTGTCACAATTTTTATGTAATATGTATGGTTATCTCAAAAAGTTTTTTTTTTTTTTTTGAAACCGAGCTTGTGCCCGTATTGCATTAAGAGAAGTCAAAAGATAATTTAGAAGTCCAAGGAGATCTGAGAAAATATTAAAAATAATCAAAGTGGCTAGTGTGCATTGACGTATTGCAACCTCCTACATGCATACTTATCCACTCAAAAAACTGATTTGGCTAAGCTAGGATTTTTCCTGAAAAAGACCTGTCTGTTGCTGTAGAATATATTCTACACTGAGGGACAGGTCAAAATGCTATACGAAGCAAATTGCAACAGGGTATGCAGCCTTAGCATCACTATCAGAGCCCTCCTCTTGCTCGCACTATAAATACCAGAGGTCAATGCTTGCCTGGAGTACATGGGCGAACAATGCAAGTGAAGAGGGGAGCCTTACATGGAGATGAGGAGCCTATCTCTCTTAGCCAAGAATGGCTTGCCTATCTCTCCATTATTTGGTTCACCTCATGATGGATGAAATGTGGTGATGGCAAGTCCTTCTGGCTAAGTGAGTGATTCTCTTCCACCATGCTAGGCTTGCCCTCTTTCTAATTCTCAGTTTTCCTTTCATGTGTTAAAGATAAAGTTAGAAGGTAAGGTAAGTATGTGTGGTTTGCTATTGGGTTCTAGTTACATTCCTTAGTATACCACTCTAAATGTCACCGTTAAAGCCGGTGCTTTCTGTTGGTGTGTTTAGCCTAGTCGGCTCCCGGGCAGCTCGCTAAAGATAAGTTAGAAGGTACACATGTGTGGTTTGCTATTGGTTTCTAATTAAGGTGTACAGATCATTCATCAGTCTTTTAGAAGCATGTACTGAAGAATTGAAGGTAAGGAGACGACAGACGCACATAGATGAAGTGCCAACTTAATGATTCAGAAAAAAATTAGATGCTGTTTATTTCAGAAAATTGTGTTGTTCAGTGATTGTTGTACATTTTCCACATCGTTCTCCTTCACTTTTGAAAATCGCCACGACCTTTAGCTTGTACAACCAATCATGGGCATGGGCATGAGACACCCATAACTTGAATGTGGGATGCTAGGGGGTCAGAATAACATATTAACGAAGTTCCCATTCCAGTGAATTTTTTTATGGTAATTTCATAAACCTTCGTTCGAAAGGGCCAGAATGCTTTTTTTGTGATTGTGGTGTTATCAGAAGAAACAAAATTGACCGATACAATCTTCTAGCCGTAATGTAGCAGTACGGCAATAGAAGAATAGTATAACATGTGTGAGTTGTATGACTATTTGTAACTGCAATTTATATTTTAGAGTGGCCTATTAGTATAGTATAACAGGTGCGAGTTTTAAGAAATGGACCACATCGAAAGATTCTAATTCAAAAGTACAAAATATGTACTTTTTTTCTTGCTTCAGGAAAATTTGGCCCAAACTACTTGATCGTTCTAAATATTTGACTTTGCACGGTCTTCCATGCGTGTCTTTCACTACTAAATTTCTTCTAGAATATCTCCTTACAATATAGTCCTTCACTTTTTTTAGATTTAATAAGTACATTTGAATACAAAACTACACATACACATATAACTTACATGTTTCCAAACTAAATAATTTAAATTATTGAAGTTTGCAGTTTTAAGGTTTGACCAAATCTTGTTCTAAATGACATGTTTTAATGGACCGATGTAGTACAAATGCCACCTCAGCGTCTAGATTTTTTTAGAATTCTTAGCATCTAGAATTAGAGAGCGGAAAACAAACTGATCTTTAGTTCTAAAAGTAAAACATATTTCTCATAAAAAGAATTACACATCATCACAATATGCCTTAGAATACGGTACTCACCATCTTGTCGAAGCATGTGTGTTTTTAAACACTAATTATATTGTCAACCTTATAGTGACAAGTCCAAGGACATACATATGTAGAGATGTCGAGATGAGCATAGAAAAGAACACGGCAACAGACCTTATTTGGTGTTAAAGTTTTTAGTCCATATTGTAGGTTAGGACACTTCTAGTACTCCTGTTTGGATCTCAGTGCTAAAAAATGCAAAAAGTGAAGTGCTAAAAGTTTAGCCCTACGATCCAAACATCAAAGCCAAAAGTTGCATCATGAGCAAGAATCGACAACCCCAATTTTGACTTGGTCGCTACCCCTCCACATGTTGACGTCCAATTTTGAAAACAAATGCTTCACTTTTTATTGATCATAAGTAAAATTCTATTTTAAACCTGATGCTTCACTTCAATTCGCTGGCGGGTCTGAATTTTTCAAATATCATAGACCAGCGAATTGAACTTTCTATTAGGAAAGAACTGTCAATGTAATTATGTTTTTTTTCTTAATTGTTGATGCATCCAGTAGCTAGGTCCCTATTGCCGATCGTTGGCTCCTCGCCTCCGGTCCTGGGCTGTGACTTTGATTGTGTTTGTGTGGACCTGTTTTTCAAAACTTTTTTCCTCTTAATAAACACGGGTCAACGATCCGATCTCAAAAAAAAATTATGCTTTTTTCTAGTGTCTTGCTTTGAATAGATCATTTTCCCACCCATGCTCACAACTCCTGTGGTTTATCACTATCCGTTGATTATTAGGGTACAAAGCTTGTGTTCCAACCATCAGATGAGGGCTATGGAGGAGCCTACTATGCGTTGCTAAAAAATATTGACTTTTAGTACTACATTTCCATATTGTAGGTTAGGACACTTCTAGTACTCCCGTTTGGATCTCAATGCTAAAAAAAATGCAAAACGTGAAGTGCTAAAGTTTAGCCCTACGATCCAAACACCAAAGCCAAAGTTGCATCATGAGCAAGAATCGACAACCCCAATTTGACTTGGTCGCTACCCTCCACATGTTGACGTCCCATTTTGAAAACAAATGCTTCACTTTTATTGATCATAAGTAAAATTCTATTTTAAACCTACATATCATATTTACATACTGTTTCCACAGTTAGGATGTTCCTTTCAATTAAACCTTGACTAAAGTCCGATGTTAAAAAATATGACACATGAGACCCACATATCATATTTGTAGCTTTTTGCAGGCTTGGTCATCTATCATCATCCAAACTTCACTATAATTTGGCTTTTTTGCCACACTTTTGGTCATCATGCATCCCTTTACTATAATTTGACTATGCCCAAGTTTTCGGCAAATTTTGATTTGGCACTTTGGCATCATGAACTAGCAGCATATGGAACCATTAGTGTTGATATTGAACATTACAAATTATTGACAATCAAATGTAGGGAATTGCTTGATTTTTAATGGTTAAATCATAAATATTTAAAACTTCATATATAGTTAGTCCTTACACTCTCCACACACCAATATATATATAAAAAATCAATAAAAATGTAGTACCATTTTTAATAAAAATCTCATTAGTTAAACTATTCTCACTAAGAAATCTCTAACCATGACCAAGCTCACACAAAAAAACGTACCACCATCTCTAATAAAAGTATTCTCAGTAGTTAGATGTCTTGACAGTATATAAAGCGTCAGTAATAGTACTAGTCACCAATCAACCATGTGGAATTGGGCTTGTGAAAGAGCATCTAGGCCCTCATGGTATTTGGTGTATCAATGAAAAATATTTAGGGCCCCTTTGGCACAGGGCAAACAAAGGGTAGGGATTGGAGAAATACAGGTTTGAGTTGCCGGGTACGTTTGATTCCAGAGGAAGTCACCGTGTAGGGCAATGCCCTTTGGTTACGGAGGAAAGGAAGTTAAAAAAAAAAAAAAAGGAAACGAAGGAAAGGAATTGAAGATCTCTTGTTTGGTTTTGGCTAATTAGTGACACATAAGGACTAATCTCTCAATGCTAAGTGTGTGACATGATTGGAGATTGGTCGTGCCGAAGTTGGTGCATGGTCATCATGGAGGATGGATTGAGGTGATCCAAAAGGTGATCAAGCATGCAACTCGGTGGAGTTTCGGAGAACAAAGGTCCCAAGGCAAAGGTATAAACCATAGGGCTTTTGTTTTCACACC